>JAPMOQ010010921.1:767431-803584 GCA_026543055.1 Argiope trifasciata | reverse complement strand
TATTGTTCAACATCTGTTACATTCTTCTGGAAGCTGCTTATGACTGATTCGAAGGCTGCCTATGGCCAAATGCTCAAAGACTGCTCCAGATGAATGTTCAAATTTGTTACTTGCCTCTGGAAGCTGCATAATATTATTTTCTGCACCAAAGATTGTTTTCGGCTGTCATAGAAACAAGCATGTAATCAACATCTAAACGCTTTTCTTTAAAAAAAAAAAAAACCTTTGTCAGCTGCAGCGATGAAGGGAGGGTTGGCGGGTGGGGAACGAGAGTAGCCCACCTCCACGTGGTGTTTCCCGGGCAACGCTGCAGTTCAATGGAACTGCAACGGCTAAGAGGCTACTCAAGCATGAAATATAAATAAAGATCTTTTAATTCATCTTTTAAAACTGCTCAGATATCACTTTTGAATTTTTCCTTCTCTTGAATTTTCGGATAATAAACCAATATTTAACGAGTGAACTTTATTTTCTTCATTTTTGACATGTTAAATTTTATGCATATTTTCTACATATTATTCTAGCAATATGTATCATGAAACATTATTCAAAACTCACTATAAGTGAAATATTTCACCTCAAGCAAGGAAATTCAGAAAAAGTTACTTCTAAGGGTAATGTTTACATACACTAAGTTATACGAAATACCACACAACATAAAAATAAAAAGCAGTTAACTCACTCACACGTTCCTAACAAAACTGATATTTCTCTAGACCAACATAAACAGATGCACCTTGGGCAAAAGCATAAATAACTTACATGTCATTGACGAATTTCAGTAAATAAATATAAATCATTGGAGTGAATCTCATATTTGTACTGAATATAAAGTATTTTCGAAGCCTTTTTTTGTGATGAATTTTAAATAAAATTAGACACATAACTACAATTTTATTCTTGATATCACATACCAAACTTCTTTTAAGTCAATGTATTCATGAATTATAGCGTTCATACGCGCACAAAAATATATAGAAACAGAAAGTCAGTTCTTTGAAAGGTTTGTTCTAAATCTGTTTATAAGTTACAATTTAGAAGCCAAATTTGTGTATCAAATTTCATATATTTAGCTCTTTATTGTTTTAGTTATATAGCTCATTTGCTCTTTAAATAGCTGAACTGGCATGATGTAGAAACATTAGCGCTCTCTAAGTATAATGCATCGTCTATTAGTTTTGATTCAGGAAAATTTTGCTTTTAATTTAATTTTATAACGATTTCACTTTTTGGTTGATAGTTTCCCATTTAGAGCAAATTATTCTTATATAAAGAAATAAGCAATATTGTAGATACGTAAAAATATTGGTGAACATTTCAAGAAAGTTTATAAAAAATGATTAAACTATGAAATAAGACAGATTTTTCCCTTAGTGAAATTGGGATAAATATATTTTCTTCCAACTTTTAATTTCAGAATTACGTATTGAAAACATTACTTTAAGTGGGTATTTTCCAGAGAAGCTGAGAAAATTCTCTTCTACTATTTAAAAAATATATATTTTTATTGCATTCTGATTAAAACTGCTTGATAACAAGTAGCAGTAAAAAACTTAAAAGCAATTAAATTCAGATAATTCTAAGATAAAGGGCATTTGTGTTAAAAAACCATCATGACGAAAAAAATTTCCTACCTATCTGTAGTAATAAAATTTTTATACGATACTTATACAAGTTCATGAAAATAAGAAAGTCTCACCTACCATCTGAAACAAAGTTGCTTACGTGATTAACCATTACAATATTAACTCAATAACTTTTCCTGTAAAATATTCTTTATTCTATTTACAGCTGAGGAAGTTTGTGAATTTCCATTTTCCGTGAATCTAATACAAAAATAAAAAAGAATTGAAATTAGGATATTTTCTTATCAGAGTAAAAGTTGATGCAATCAAATAGAATTGTTTTATTTAACAACCCTCTTTTTCCCTCAAGATGTATTTTATGTAGTTTTCTAAATTTGATTTCAAAGATTCGAATTTATCTCAAAGTTAATAATCAGAGAAAAATTATGAAAATTTCAAAAGGGTGTATAATAGTCTTCTATTAGACTACCTTGTTCTTTTTCATTCAACCCCTCTGGATAAAATCTTTTTGTGTTGCCCAAAAATTAAGTTTTCCTACTTTCTTGTTACTTTCTGTTTTCTTTTCTTTTAAATTTAAAAGTTCATTTTCATAAAAAGAGCTCTTAGCTCTGAAATTAGAGTTATTGAGTTCAATTCGATGAGTCGTCAATGAAATTATGTGAATATAAAGTCTCTTTCAAAATAAAATTTCTACATCATGAAGAAATAAAATAAATATAAACTTTTTCATTTTATTTCTCTCATTTTGTGCCTTATATCATTGAATAATCGAGATATCTGTTTCTAATGACATGACAGAATTATTTGAATGCGTTTGTTGGCTCAACATTGCATTTTTTTAGATTATTGATTACACGAAGATATATTTGAGCCCTGATATAATTAAATCAATGTACCATCTTGTATTTCGAAATCCCATATGAAATATTCTTTGCAAGACTTCATATTTTTTCGTAGCAATCAAATTAAATTCAATTTGATATTTGCATTTAAGATTATTTAAGATCATTCGATTTTTCTCATTGATAAAAATAAAATTAAAAATAGAATAACTTCTTTAATGCTTTCATATATTCATTCTTGAATTAAACTAGCAAATTCTAACTATAAACATTTGTATAATTTATAGTAATTGCTTAGAGTATAGAAATTTCTTTAAAATATTATATTTATACACTAAGATTAGATTTAGACAAACTTAAATGATATTTAATATAAGAATAGAAATATTATAACGTCTCACAAAATCGACTCTATTTTTAAGCCAGAAGAAAAAAAATTGTTTCATTTAGAAAAAAAATGAAATCATAATAGTCAAAATTTAAATATTTATAAGACGGATAAATAATTATTGTTAACAATCAGAGTAAAAAAAAAACTTTTTTTGCTCTTTTTAACTTATTATTCTCAATAATTAAAAACGCTAAAATTATTAATGAATATTAACGTAGATTAATTCAAATAAATTAATGTCTTGTAATACAGGCTACATAGAACAGAAAAATCGTGATTTTTACGTATAAAGTTGATGCAGATTTATAAATAAATAAAATGTCAAATAATATTCAACTTATTTGTGTTAAAAAGCTTTTCAGGTTTTTGAATACAAATAAAAACTCTTTGAACTCAAAGACACATTTTAACTGTTTCAGTTGGATAGGTTAGAGTTTCTACAAGGGGCAAGTTGCTGTTTTAGACTTTCTTGATTGAAATTCACTTTTCACTCTCTAGATGGGGCGTTACTTGCGAAACGATTTTGAAATTGTCTGTAGCTAATAACAAAAACTACAGACGATTGTTAATAATCAGAATAAAAAAATCCTGATTGATAACAATTGTCAGATGAATTATGCAGAAATTCGTGAATAAAAAAAAGATTAATTATGCAGTTATTCGCAATTTTAACTTCATATTTCATTTTTTAATTTGAATCACTATCCTTGGACTAATTTCACAGCATTTCAAAAATTCTGCGGCAAAATGTGAACTACAGGTAACCTCATCAATAGTATTTTCTAATATAATTACTTTATAAAAATAATAAAATAAATAAACAATATAGATCAATTTTTATAATTTTTAATGTTATTTCACGAAAGTATTACATGTAAATAAAACTGATAAATCGTTTCTACTTCAAAACAGTTTAAAAGCCTTCCTGAAGCATTTTGTAAAATACACAAAACAGATCAAAGAAAATTCTATCCTATTTCTTCTGGACAAACTCGAGAATCATTTTGATTGATTATTTTTATATTTTGTCAAAAAAAGTGGGGAGAGGAAAGAACATAAAAGTCTTCTCCTCGTAAGTCATCAGTTGCAACCATTAGACAAGCTCTGCATTTAGGCCTTTCAAAAAATTCAGTAGTAACATCTTTTCTTCTTCAATGAAGAAGAGACTTGAAAGAATTTGGGAAAACTGCAAATTCAGCTACTGCTTTTTCATAAAAATAGCTTATGAAATCAAGTACATTATGAATAAAGCTCTTAGATTTATATTTAAATTGATTTTTGTAACCTGCAAAATAAAAAAAAAACAATTAGATATTGTATTTGCTCTTATCACTCACATAATGTGTGTAACAAACAACGCAGCGTTAAAACATATCTCATTGTTTGTTAAAAGTTTACAGTATCTTGTGAATGTAAGAAAAAAAACATTTTACATGCTTTTTTTCCTTATCATGGACTCTACTTCAGACTTAGTCTCTGTATGTATGTATAGTTGTTATTTTTATTTATTTATTTACTTATTTTTTTTCTTGCTTTAAATTCGTTTTTAAAAAAAAATTTTACTTTTATTTTTTTGATTTCGAAATAAAACGGCCTATTTTTTGTAAATGTTATTATTTAATCATTATATTTCGACGATTCTTTACTGTGGAATATTATTTAGGCTTTTCTGCTTGAGCTATTTAGACCTTCTCCATTTTTTCCTCTTTATGTCTGCCCCTTCATATGGAAGATAATTTTTTGAATAACTGGTCTTTTGATAGCTAATTAAATTCTATTTAAAAATAATTATGAGCTTTTAACTGATGTCACGGCACTTTTGGGTACACACCTAATCATCCTCAGAATATCTCATTGCTAGGCAAGTCGTTACCATAAACATGTTGGAATCTTCGGGCATGAAAAAGCAGGTTTGCCTCCAAAATTTTCAAAGACCTTTTTGAGTGAGTATATGACTTCCCTTTTGTGACATTTAAAGGTCTATTAGTCATCATCTTCTTTCTATTTGTCAAAAATCATGGGACCTGCAGAGCCTTAGCCTGTTCATCCTATACGTGAGATGGATGTTAAATTGACTCGTCTCCGTAGAGGCCATGCGCGTTTCCCTCATAAGTATCTTTTACTTGGCCAAAACGCGAAGATGTGCAGTAGCTGCCCAAAACAATTTACAATTCGACACGTTTTAATTGAATGTCCAATTTATAATTCTGATCGTACTAAATTTTTTAATTTGTCTTCTTCAACATTAGGAGACTTGGTGGGTGAAAAACACCACCCAGTTTTAAATTCTGAAGAGCTATTGCCTTTTTCATTTGCATTTAGCAGTTTTTTTAGAATCATTCACTTTTTAAAAGTTTTATACGCATTGCATAATTTTCACAAATGTTTATGATTCATTATTATGAAATTCAATTTGCGAAAATCATTTTTATGTCATAATTAAACAATTTTATCTTTACACAACTATGCTTATCAGTGAATATTTTTAACACCTTTTTTACCATTTTATTGGCGTAGTATAGTTAAATATGGCTCTTGCGCCACTAAACCAAATAAGTCCAAGCCATAAAATGTGTGTATAAAGATTTTAATACTCTTACATTAACGTTGCTTAATCATTTTTAAAAATATAATATGAGTATTCTATAATTTCAGTAAGTTCTAAAGAATGTTTTAAGAAAATACCTGTGACAAATTTTTTAAAAAATTCTGTGAAAAAGAGTGTAGCATCTAGCCCCGATCTTCACTGACTATTCATTGCAATTTTTTAAGAGTCAATGAAAATTCTTTATGCACCATTTACTCTGTCAAGCATGTTAATTTTCCTCCAAAGAATACCTCCACTTTCAAAGATATCTCTTCCTTTTTTTAACAGAAATAATTTCGGACAATTTGATTTTTCCTTTCATTTCATCGATATTCGAAAATGGGTCTCGAAGAATTCGGAAAATGGCGGGAACTATCGAGTGAATTGTGCGGAAGAGAACAAAGAATATCTTTTTTCCTTTTACTGAATAAGGGGTTTATTCTATCTTATTTTTGGAAGCAGAGGGAGAGCTCTTCTCTTTTTGCTATCGTTTGATTTTAATACCGACGTCGGGAGGTTTGGTTGGTTTTGGAGGGCGAAAAGGCATGATCTGCATCGATCGTTCCGGGAAATATTTTCCATCGAAAGAATCGAAAAAGATTTGATACGAACAAAATTATTTCTCTGTTCCCAAAGAATTAAATTCTATTTAATACTTGTTCCTTTTAATTAAGATTATCGTTCCAGTAATTGAAAAGATATTATAGATTACAGATGGATTTGACTGTCTTTGATTGTGAATAGTTGTTTATTTGAACTTCAATGAATCTGAACCTCAAATAATGAATTATTAAATCAATGGTTTTGAGAAAAGACATCCGAAAATAACAGAGTTTCGTATAAAATGTATGTCTTATGTATATGTTAGTCATAATGTATATGCCTTAATAGATTATGTAATATATATGTCTTAATGTATAAGTATAGCCTAATGTAATAAGTATATATTATTAGTATAATGTATATGCTGGCCTAACGTAATAAATATGTTAATGTTAGTTTGTCTAATGCGTATATTCCTAATGTAATGTATATGTTAATACGTTATTTTAGTCTAATGTAATGCATGTGTTAATGTTAGATAGTATTATACAAATTAAAATTAACGTTAACATTAACATTAACTAACATTAAAATTCAATAATGCTATCAATAGTATTACTAATACTATAGTATTGCTTATTCAATATAATACTATTGAATAGTATTTCATTGAATACTATAATGCTATTGAATAGCATTATAGTATAATGCTATTCAATAGACTAACATTATGTATATAATGTTAGTCTATTGAATATGTTAGTTGTGCTCAGTTTTGTTAGCTTATTTTATGAAGCAAATTGAGAAAAATTTGAAATGCAACTACACTTCTTATATATGAAGTTATTTACATGAAACAATTTAAAAATTTATGCTTTTTTATAAATTCAATTGAATCCGTTTTTCTAGTCATTAATTCTATTTTATTCTATTCTAATTTCTATCTAATTTTCTGTTCAGGAATTAAACTCAAACCAACTTTCATAATTTTGAAGCCCATGTCAAGATAAGTGTTCTCATTATAACTTATTTTATGAGAAAAAATTTCCGTAATCTTAGGTTAAACTAAGTTTAAAAAAAAGTCTAAATAAAAGAGTAACGCGTTAATAAAAGTGTTCCTCAGTATGTAGATACGATCAGTGTCATGCTGATATCATTAAAAGAATTTAAATTACATTCATTAGTGCTAAACATTTTAACAAAATATTTTCTTCCTTCTTTAAGGATGCAATTTCCGGGTATTAATTGGAAGTTTAAAATGAGACGAAATTTGAAAAACTTTCCTTCGACGGGAATATTAAAATTCTGTCTGGTATTGCGATGAAAGAAAATTTTTTCCTGTTCATAAACTAATTATTTTTACAAATTTGTCTACAACCTCTCAAAATAGCAAGAAAATCATAAAAAAACGATTATCTGTGTAACCATTTTATGGGTAATATATGTAATTTACAGTTCAATTTCAACACGATTCTAAAATATCCTTAATTTATGGACATGAGTGTAAATTCGTTAAACAAACAAGTATTGGTAATAGTAAATGATAGGAAAGAAGAAAAAAACTGTCCGAAATAAAGTTTTGAGCAGGAATTAATTTCAAATTAACTGAGCGCAATTTTGAAGTCAGAGTGAGGATAATTGTTCTCATTATTTATTACTTTTTTGGAAAAAAAATCTTATCTTATATTGAACTAAGTTTTAAAAAACATCATTAAAAAGCAAAAGAGTAATAAAAATGTTACTCCTTATGCTTGTGACACCCATATCTTATTTAAAAAGGTTCAAATTATATTTAATTACATGCATTAGTATTAACCAGTTTAACAAATATTTTTCTTCCTTCGTTTTGGATGCAATTTCCGAGTATTAATTGGAAGTTTAAAATGAGACGGAATCCTTCTTCGAGAATATTAAAATTCTGTCTGGTATTTGCGTAAGAAAAAAAAAAACTATTCACGTTCATAAACTAATTATTTTAACCTGAATTTTTCTACAAACTCCCGAAGTAGCAAGAAAAGGATAAAAAGTGACGTTGGTGCAAGTAAGAATTGTCTTATGAATTCTAGTGCAGCGAATTTCGTAAAACTTAATGACTGCGCGTGTTTGAGAGAAATAAATAAAAAAATGATTAATAATCATCCGTGAGCTTCCTTCAGAGTTTCATTTAGATTTTCGGAATTCGATATTCTTTCTTCTAATTACATTTAATGAGAATTTCATCAGTAATGAGAGCCATACGTTTCTTGAAGTCATTTCCAATGAACTGTTTAATTTAGCACCAAACGCTGCTTCTTTTATGTAAACTATACTATATTTACTGAAATGGAAAAGTTAATCAGTTTAACTTTCTATATCAATTACAGCTGCATTAAATTTTGATTGGTTTGAACCATTTAAAACTGTTTCAAGCTGTTATTACAGGCACAAGCTATTTGATTGACATGTTGAGAAGTTTGGGTGTAGCTTTCAATTTTTTTCCAATTTTTTATGTTATAAGTAAATTTTTTAAATTTTATTGGTTGTAAATGATTAAACTATGAATGTAAATTTTTGATTATCGGTGCTATTATAAGAATATTTTCATTCTAATAATAACACCGATAATTTAGGCTATAATGGAACAGACATAGCTCATTGTCGCCTGATACAATGATGAGAATTTGAAGATAAATTTCTGATGCAATAACCACAAAAAATACAGATCAATTATTTGAAAATTAATTAATTCGAATCCTTCTGAATATTTGTTAATCAGATATTTGAGCGTGTTCCAGTTTTAGATGTTCAAACTGTATTTTTCAAACGTATATTAATTATTGTATAAATCAAGTTGTTTATGGTAGGAGCTAGATTTATAAATGATAAAGAAATTCATTAATCTTTATAATAATATCATTTAATATTTCTTTTCTGCAGTGAATCGCATTCTTGAATTAATAAAATTGAAGACGGGGGAATATTGATAGCTGAAATTCCTTGAATACTAGTGTTCTACTATATTTGCCTATGTCCGATATTTAAATGTTTACTTTCCTTTATCAATATTACTACTATTATTTGTAATATTTTTGATTTTGTATAAAATGACACAATATACAAAATCCTTATAGCATCTGAAACTTTTCTTAATCAAAATGAGAATATTAATTGAATCAGAATCTCCGGTACCTAATTTCCAGCAGGAGTTTTTAATCATTGTAATACAAATATTTAAATCTCTGTTTGAAAATACTGAAGTGATAAGGATTAAAAAGAAAAAAAATTAATAAGCATGATTTTTATAAATTCGATAATTGTTAAAAATACTCAAATCAGAATTTTAAAAAAAGAATTGTTTTCTGATATAAAATTTTAATCTTGTCTTATTAACTTTTCTTTTCTTTAACTTACATGAAATTTCTATCGAAATTCGTTTCATATGCCATAACAACAATTCTTCATATGGATTCGTGTTCTGCAACAATAAAAAATGTCACAAACTGTATTTAAAATTACTTTTGAAAATTTGTTTAAGTAAGAGAAGCAAATCGTATGAAAAAGAAATTTATTTATTTCTCTTTCAGAAAACACTCTATATATTCTCAAAAATGTACGTTATTGCACACATCGATATTACACGTTCCCCTTATGTACAACTGAGTTTCAGACTGTTAAAATTAAGCAAAATGAAAGGAAAAATTATATATATATTCCAAACTTTGGTTCAATACTTGTTTGATTTTGAGAATTGAAAAGTAAAAAGTTTCCACCTCTGAGGGGGAAGCTCGCTTCTTCATTTTTTCCCCCAGGAAAAAATCGAAAAAGTTCAAATATAAAACGTCTCTCTCTCATAAAACAAGTTATAAATGTGATCTTTTTTAAATATAAATAATTATTTATCCTACACTCTATTACGTCAGAACAAAATTATGCATAGATGTAGGCGTACTTATGTACAATATTTGCTACCTGATGTAAGTGAGTTTCGAATTCTTAAATTTATCTAAATGAAATTACATTTGGTTAATATCCTATTTTGGTTAAATTCTTTTGGAGATTTCAATTTATACAACAAAAATTAAACTCTAGTTCTCACGATTAATTGCATTATGAGGCTTTCGTTCAATGATTTAATAGAAAGAATTGAAGGACTTCGCTAATTTTTTTATTTAATCATTATTTATACATGGTACAAAAACTTTTATCCTCTAATTTTTAGAAGAATGGAATTTTCTCGGGACATTTATAAGTGAGCAGAGATCTTTTAAATTGCTCGATATATCGAACAGTGGCTCTAAATTTTATTATTGCCAGAATGTTGGTGCCAAAGTGTTCATGCATGATGGATCACTTCCTAGAAGGGTCTTCTCGCATGTTCCATAGAAGCATTTTGCATATGAATGGGTAATTAGCTGTGCATCTACTGCCATGTTGTCATCGTATTCCTCCTCTGTGATACTTGCTTAGGAGGCCATTTTAAAAGTGTGGATTTCAGACAGGGATGTTGATAATTGTGTCATCTTGAAGGATCGCATAACACTGCAAATAATAGGATCTTCTTGAGTCCAAATGTATCGAATGCTGTCATAATAAAATTTTAAGAGGAATTTACGATTTGTATAGCAAAATGAATTTCGTTATAAGGGCAATTACGTGTCTGTCTTTAAATTGCAATTAATAATGAATGCAATAGATTTTTTTTGTCATAAATTGAAATCAGAATCTCTTTATAAGAATAATATATCATTATCAAATTTCTATATTATTTGATTGTACAATAATTTTACTGCATGTCATTACGAAATTTACTGTTTGTCTATTCAGTTCTATCGATTTAACCTTTAAATCATTCACTTTATTTCATGTCCATTGTGTGATTACATAATAGAAATAAATGACGAAGAAATGGCTATTTGTGAATAATCCCACAAGATATGATATGATATTGAAATGATTGTTCTATATGGAATGTTGTTATAGTAAGAACACTATGAATGCAGAATATTTGTTAGCAATAAAGCAACCGGAACTCTATTTTAATGTTCTAAATTTATTTGTGCAAAAAAAAATGTTTTCTCCTGTTAGAATTAACTCTCGATACTTTACATTCCATTTCAATTTGCAAATATAGAATCTGAACTTATTTCCAAAGAACTAATAAGGCTTCTCAATATTCTCACCAGAAGTGCTTTTGAAAATGTTTGCAAATTTATTATTGACATGTTACATTTTCTTATTTTATTTTATTCTTATTTTAATCCTCCATAATTGATAAATTTTCTTATTTTCTTTCTGCTATGTGTTGAATATTTACTTCTGTAATTCAAGAAAAAAAAACTAAATTTTTCGTCGATAGGAAAGTAATCGTTTCGCAACTTTTTAAGATTAAAAATATGGAATATATTTTACTCTAAATAGAGGATCTACTATAATTTTAAACTTCTAAGCATTATTTCGAGCAAAATATCTTTCTAAAATTTTAAAGCATTAATACATAAGCCATTTTATATACATCTTATTTATGCTTCTGAATATTTTTCAAAAACATAGATAAATGTTTGAGCCATTTACCCTTATTCACTTTTACTTTCGGTGTAAAATATGTTACCAAGCAGTAGAAAAAATCTGAAATCGTTGTCACATCAACTCTGAACAAATGTATAAGTCTGGATTTCTTTTGCCTTCATCTCACAGGAGCTCTTGTGACATGGCTTTTAGGCATTTCAAAAGTCAGTGGATGCTCTGTTTTATTTACTACACGTCCTTCATATCTTTAGGCAAAAATATCCATTTTTCTCACTCTTTGTTTCTTGCGACAGCATCAACTTGTTTTTTCTTACCTAGATATTACAATATTTTTTGAACGGAAATATAATACTTCTGTCTTATTCTCTAACAGCTGGTATTCAGCGCGTTGCTGAGCAGAAGAAATAATTTTGGAAATATCGTTCGGAATTTAAAATAACTTTCCTGTTTAATTAGGAATGATTGGAAGAATGATATTTAATTTCGTATCGGAAATGAATACATTCATTAAAATTGAGGGATACATAAATAAGAAGCGTAAATAATATTAATTCTATTTTTTTAAACTTTATTATTCAAGACTTTAGGGTTGGCAATACTTTTGTTTTGTTTCTCGATCTGCAGCAGAAAAAAGTCAGTGTAAATAATAATTATTCGAAGTTTCATCGTACTTGGATGAGCGGTACGGCAGCGCATAAGAGACACACAGACAAACTTTCATTTATATTTACATAATTTTACTATGCCTATAATCCTAAGACATGCAGACAAACAGTCATTTTTATTTATAAAGATAGGAATTGAATGAAAAACAAAATGAATATTACCAATGCTTCGATTGATTTTCAGCCCTTTTGTTCATGCTCTGAAACAAGAATATTTCACAAAATTCTATTTCTTTTCTATAAAATATCGTTTTTCTATAGTTTTTCATTTTTTTCTCATTTTATACATGGCATTTCTATTGTTGCCATATCTCTAACATCGATATGTTTTATAATTTCAGATTGAGGAGGAAAACAAATATTCTGCTGAGAAAGGAACACAGGAAGTACAGAACTGCACAAAATGGACTCAGTTTTTTTCTATCATTTTGATCAGCGTTTTCTTTGACATTTTGATTTGATTTTAAGCAATTTATTTCATTACTGATGCTGCATAGATCTTTAATGATACTTTTCTTTTTTATCTTTTCATTGTTTATATTTTTCTGGCTTATACCTAGATTGTTTCTGCCGCCTAAGAAAATAAGTGAAATCAATCAATAATTTCACAGTGTTTTATAGAAATAGAATGAACGGTACGACAATATATAAAATACGAACAAAAATATTCATTTTTATATGTTTTAAATTTGTGTATTCTTTTGGGATTGTAAAAGTTGGTGTTCTTTCAGAATGGTAGTGAAAGAAACTATATATTGTATCTCGTGATTCGCTTATTATTCGTTCGGAATTCTCAAATTTAATTTTAAAAAATGGGATTAGAATATTTTCTTTTAAAATGGATTGAACTCAGAAAACCTATTTATACCATCTTTAATATGTTTTAAAACATGATTGTTGAAAATTAAGATGGAGTAAAATTATTTGTTCTACAATATTTTTGATAAATTTTAATTGAAATATAAAACTCCCAGGGTTTGGTACCTCCAAAGCGTTTTCGCATAATCTGAAATAAAGTTGTTACCACTGAGAATGACTTGCATGACATTTGCGTGCTATAGCTACAAAATATTAACTTTACACTTGGACTTAATATTTCTACAGAATCTATCGTCTTTTCGGCGAGTTTTTCGGAGATTAATCCTTGATAAATAAATGCGGTGGATATTCATTTTTTAAATTTTAGGTAATTGTCCTATCCCTATAACCATACCGTAGGTGTAAGCAATAAGCTGACGCAGTTTCATCGCCATCGGATGAACGGTTTTCGAAGGCATAAGAGACATACAGACAAACATTTCTTTTTTATTTATATAGATTAATCTCGAAGAAGGTGTAGATGGTTTTGTAAAAGCTGTGCGAATCTTTGAAATATTGTTATATGACGAAAAAATATTCATCAAAACAGATAACTATTTTGGAATATCAGGATGTTACAGTGAAATTATCAGCGCGCTATCATGTTATTTCATGAAAATTTTATTGCCCTTTCTCTTCATAACTCAAGTTCTGAGATTATATTTTTACCGAGTTTTGGATTCATAACATTTGATAAGAAATGAAATCAAATTAATTAACCAAAATATTTTATATACTTAGTTAAAAAAAACAAATTTTTAACTCCTTAACATTCAGTTACTGAATCGCCCCAAAAGGGCAAAAGACGCATATGCGTGAATGCGGCGGAATAGAATGCGGAAATAGAGTTCTCCTTCCGAAATTTCAACACTGCAACAATGAGAAGATATCCGACTGCGAAAGAAGTCGCATTAAAAAAAGCAAGCGTAAGAGGTTTTTAGTAAGTTCTTGAATCGTCAATCTTCTAATCTTATGAGTTATTTTTATTCCCTCTTTTTAATTTTCGCGTGAAATCTAAGTTTAATTTATGAAATTAAATTTATTTAAATAAAAATTCAATGGTTAGACCTATTTGGAGGAATCGACATTTTCATCAACGAGTTCGAGTCGTCGAGAGGATAACGAAACAACGGCGGAATAATCCAGCATTGCATGGCGCTCAAACGAGAGCTTAATTAAGCTGTGGGCCGAATCCTGATGTTTATTATATAAGCAGCATCGAGTCGCGTAGTAGTAATTTGCCAATTGGATACAGCTAGAGTGAGGAGACAATAGATAATTGCAGACGTTTGGAGAGACCTTAAAGTGGAGCTGATCAGATTCCCTCCTTCTTCTAAATTCTGTCTAGCCGCTTTGCGTGCTGTGCTCGATTACTACTTGTGGGCTACTGTATGCTGTTGTGTGCTGTCCTGTGTTCGTATCGGGTGTATATTTTTGTCGTCTTTGTGTTAGTATATTCGAGTTCAATAAACGTCGTCGCTGTTTTGCACCGAGCCATTGCGATTGTTTTCACGATATAAACCCACTAAAAGTGAACCTTACGAGTTTACGTAGTAGATGAAGTAAGGATCCGTATCAATATCGATCCAAACACAAAATACAAATTAGAAATCAAACTATTTCCACTGGTATTGATGTTCAGATGCCTAGTTGCTGTCACGGATATTCACTTATATTCAAGAAACAGATTAAACAGACTTTTATTTTTATTCTTAAAATATTATGGAAACGTTCAGTACTAAATTATACTCAATAAAAATAATTAAATCGCATTTACTGAAATGAAATGAAAATTTGTGAAAGTGTTCCTATAAAAAATACCCGAATTCTTTTAACATAAATTTAAAATTACATTTTTTCCCAATTTTCAAGATATTAAAGATATTTTTATTATTTTTTTAAATAAGGAAAACATTTGTGATAAAATATTTTTTCTTATCAATAGAATTTATTTAGTTGATAAATTAAATAGTTTTTAATCAATGCTATGATAATGCTTTTTTATAATCAAATTAAAGGGCTATAAATGTTAGAGTTTGAATCACCATGAATGCTAAAATGTACATCAAGATACTCATGTATAAATTAATAAGCAAGTATAAGTGATGAAAATATTTCAATTTTTTATATCAGAAAATTAAATGATAAAGTTGTTTAAATATTAGTATATGATATTCATATAACTATAGTCAGTAAAAATGAATGGTAAACAAGATAAAAGTCATATTTTAAGGAAATTCAATATTATTTTCAATATTTCTTAAAGTTACATTAACAAAATAAAATTAAGTACTACATAGAGTTTTTGCATTATTAAACTGATCTGTGCTCTTGTATCTATGTTTACTCTAACAATTTTTACGAATTGGTGAGTATTAGATTTCATTCGATAATATGTGTTGCCAACTGAATGCAATTATTTTCGCACAATTTTGTTTTTATCACACTAATTTTCTATTCATACGATATCGGCATGTTTTTCAATTATTCATATAAGGAATAACTGTATTTTATACTTTCTATTTTACATACTTTAAGATTTAAAATATATAATTTAAGCAATGTCCGTAGGAAAATTTCATTAGTACAACAACTGAAACAAATAAAAAAATTCAAGAAACTCTTAACACTCTTTCTTCCTTATGAATAATTTATGACGATCTGAGACTCTTATTGGAACTTATTCTTGCTTCAAAGCCAGGTGTTGCCACTGAAATAAATCACCATATGGGAAAAAAGCCCGGCTCTTTTGTATCTATCCGTCGATACTTTCTGTTTTATCGTTCGTCCGTTGGAAATTTGCATTGTTCGAATGTTATTAAATCTAAAGATATGAAAATGGCTCTCTTTTTTGCTCATATTTTCTTTAAGACCTACATGTTGTGAAAAAGCAAAAAAATATATATATACTTGAATTTTTTTTTCCTTCATTAATAAAATTCTTCAACCATGCATATTTTAATTGAATTATTTTATTTATGTAGTTTGGAATTAATTTGGAGATTAAGAAATTATTATTTTTATCGATTTGGAGATTAGATTGCTTTAAATGAATAATATTCCAATTTAATTTCTTCAGAGTGATTATCAGCGAAAGCGTTTTCTTCTATTTAAGTATAATGTATTAAAAGCACAAGATATTCAAATTGAAAATTTTCGAAGAAATTGTTTTTAACAAATTGTCATAAATGCATTCTTTACAAAACATACTGGTAAGCTATTAACAAAACATAATCAAATGCTTATCGCATACGCTTATCTTAATTAAATTTAAACTATATGTTTTCTAAAACTTCATGATTATCAGAGAAAACGTTTTGTTATGATTTAAGTTCAGTATATTAAAAGAACAATATATTGAAATTCAAAATGAATTACGGAATTGTCCTTAACAAATTATCGTTAAAGCACTCTTTACAAAACGCTGTTGTAAGCTATTAACAAAATATAATCACATTCTTATCGATTATATTTCTCTTAATTTAAACTAATGAAATTAAGGCTATATGCATTCGATAATTTCTTATAAATAAAAGAACAACGGAAGCTTAAAAAAGATTTACCAGTTTGGTGATATTTCAGATTTAAAAAATAATAATTGCTTTTTTTTAGGAAACTTTCTTTAATTCAGATATTTTAGCACTTAAATATAATTTTTGAAAAGTATCATATCAGAAGAAGACTTTTAGTTCTATCCATAAAGAATGCATCATTTCTGCAATTTTACTTCAAATAAAGACGTACTTTTTACTGAGTATTCTATTTTGCAAAATATTTTAGGAACATTTATTAATATTATTTTCACCCCATTTTTTATTTTTAAAATTATTTATTCATAATTATTTTTATACTGAAGTTTTCAAAACTATTTTGAATACCAAGAGAAATTTGAAAACAAATGTGAATTACCAAGCATTAAATAAAATGTTTTACATATATTTAATTTTCAGGTTTTTTTCCCAACATATGTAGAATAAAATTTCGAAACAAAAAAATCCGTGTTAAAGGAGAATTAAGAAGTCGCACATTACTGATTATACATTACATTTTTGCATTATAAATATAGCCACACATTATATTTCCTGTCTTAATAAGCACAAAAAATATTTCAATACATTCGTTTTCTTCTTATTTCAAGCGGGTGGTAAGAGGAAGAAATACTTGCTTAAAATATTCCGTGTTACCTTGATATCTTTCCTTTTTTTAAAGATGCTTACAATAGACCCTTATTATAATGTTAAATAAATATATTTTCGGAATATTTATAATTATTTTCTCATTATTTTTTATTTTTAAAATTATTAGTTTGAAAGTATTTTTATACTAAAATTTCCTTTACTTATTTTCAATACAATTAAGGATTTGAAGCCAAATGTGTCATACCAAGCATTTAATAAAAAATTCAATTTATAAATGATTTTCAGTTTTTTTCCCCAACATATGTAGAATAAAAATTTAAAAGAAACAAATCCTCGTTAAAAGAGAACAAAGAAGTCTCACAATAATGAACCGTTTCTGTTTTCTGTATTCGTAAGCATAGGAAAGAATCCAGTACATTCTCTTCCAATGCCTTCGTTTTCTTCTTATTTCAGGCGATGGTAATGGGGATAAATATTTGCTTAAAGTATTCGGTTGGAGAAAATTTGCATTAAAACGCATTTTAACTTCGAAATAAAAATAAATGCACATAAACGGGACAAAGCACGGAAAACTGTAGAAAATGAGCTGTGTGTTGCAGAATTTGAATTTTCAGAGAAAGAGAAGGACCTTTATTTTCAATAAATGATCGTTGCTTTGTTTCGTGGCATTCTCGTTTTATGCTAAGAAGAAATAAGTCCCACTTTTATGGCCTGAGTTTGTCGTTTCTTTTTTTGGAAACGATAACTGAAAGATATATTGCAAGGTTTTGTTTGGGAAAGCCTCAGCAATTGATCTTCGAACTTGGCATTCTAAGAAACAGAAGATGTTTTCTTTGATCCTGATTGTTAAACATTGTAAAATATTTCTTCCAATGTGTCCGAAAAATTCCACTATTTTAAAATGTATAATTGAATATCGTAAATAGAAAAAAAGAGTTGAATGATTAAATATCGCAAATAGAAAAAATCATTTTCAAAAAATGTGTTCTAACATAATAATAATATGTTATGCATTGAGTAATTTAAATACACTTATAAGCATTTTGTGTTGAAAACATTGCAGAAAAAATGTGATGACGTTCTTATACAAAAAATGTATAAAAGATGATTTCCTAATCAAATATATCCAATGTGAAAAATGTATGTACAAAATTAGCATCGAATAAGATATCCTTTTTAGTATTCTTTCTAATCCATTCTAATACAATGGCAATTTAGAATTCTAATTGGAATTCTGTAAAACAGTTAGTTTTTAAAATATATATTAATGTATTTGTAAAATTTCAAAAAATTGTGGTGTTTGCAGTAAAATTATTTGTAGAATATTTAATAATTTTCATCGATTCATCATCATTCTCAATAAGGTATCGAAAGATGTATTTTTGCGAAATATTGCTAAGATATATTTTTAAAAATATGTATTTATTGTTGTATAAAGTTATATTTTGATCTATGAAAAGTTTAGAGGAAGTTTTAAATATTTTTAAAACTATTTAACAATTCCTCAATAAGTCATAACTACTAACTATGGGAAGACGAAAAGGCTGATAAATTGTAAGGACGCGGGAGCCAGCATGGAATATGCTGTGCCATAATTATATTTAGAAATATAAAAGCATACGGTAAAGTTTTTAAACAGGGCCCAACGAAGAATGACATAAAGTTGAAGAGCAAAACCTCGTAGTCAATATCGAGAAAAAACAAAAACAAACTGAATGCAAGTAATAAAATTACAGAGCTATGTAAAGTTCGTTACAAAATTCCTCTAACACATTAAAGAGTCTGAAAAAGAAAGTGTAAATATTGGATTTTGGCTTAGCCAAATAAAAACTTTGAGGGAAATTTAAAAGAAGAGAAGAAGTCTTGGGAAACTGAAAACACATTTTATGAAGCCTCCTAAAATAAAAATAAAAACAATCTCTCTTTGGATTGGAAATAAAGTTTAAAAATTTCTCAGAATAAAACGGAAAAATATTTCGAGCAATAAAATGCGATCAGTACGTTTTTATTTTATCGAATTAAGCCGTTGTTTACATGAAAGCTTTTGGGACTCTCAATGTATGAACTGGTATTTTCTGTTCTTGGAAGTACTTTATGTTCTGTTTTTCGATATAAAAAATAAATCGATAAGATTATTTAATTAATTTCCAGTCAGCTTTTCATTGAATACTGTTTCAATTTTCAAATTTCAAAAATGCTGCAATAATATTATTTTGCCACATCTTGCAACATTTTACTTACAAATTTTTGTTTATACATATTTATCGTAAGTAATTAATTCAACATTTCAACCAATTTCCAAATGTAATTTTAATATTTTAGTGAATTTTAATACTTTTTGAATGTTATTTTAATATTTGAATATGCAATTAACATAATGAACTAAACATAAATTTAAAAATATTCCAATACAAATCGTAAAGTAAATATTCTGAATGTTATTAGTTTTCTAATGAACTTTCCAATCATTTTACGATTCCACTTTTAGAAAATGAAGTATAATAATTCGATTTAATAAAACAAACGGGCCATTAATTTTTAAAGTAAATGTTTCTTCATCAACTATCAATTTGTGCTTTTATATCACGACTCAGTAAATGTTTCTTTTCTTTCTCTTAGCAATTTCAAAGTAATTTATTTTTTGAGCTCACTTTTCAGTGAAAACGAAGACACGATTTTTTGAAGTTTCAATAATGTTAATACTAAGCATACCATAGCAGGTCAAATGCCCAATTACGTCCTTTTGTATCGGAAATGCGCCTATCATCTTATCACTTTTGCACATTTGACTACATGACCTTTTCTAAGAATTATACACACTATTTTATTGGTTTTTTTTCATTTTTATTTTGTTTCTTTTGAGTAAAACTTGTTATATAATTGTTATTTACTCCAATCGGTCATCTGACCTTGAGAACAATTGCTTTATAAGGCTAACTGATCCGAAATTATTATGTATAATGCTTATTCAACGCATTAGTAGCACATTCTTGATTTAGCTGGCATATATGCCAGGATTTTGTACAAGCAAACGGCAGACAAGACTTTTTACTCCAGTTAGCAGTAGAAGTCGGTGAACAAACAAATGTGAACATACACAACAAAGAAAAAACAAATATGAATAGACCAATGTATAAATTTTTTACAGATTCTTATCAACATTAGACATGCCAAATAGGATATCATAACGAAAATAAAACCAACAAAATGGATTCTAAATGCGAAAAATATGTTTGATGATAATGCACAATGAAAGCATTCTGTGTATAGGCAACGAATTAAAAAAATGTGTATATTCTTTGTGTTTGTAATACGTAGAAATCAACATTATACAATTTTGTTTAATTATAATGAAGTTAATTTGCTTATTTCCTTTCTAATATTCATATTTCCTACATTCAATCAGCAAACACAAAATCCTGTCATTTGAGCAGCGATGGTAGAAGTAGGTATGTATTAAGCGTTGGTATGTTTAGCGTTAAGAAATTATTTATCAAATTTTAATGAAACATTTCAAATTAATAAATTAAAATGAAAATTGCTCGTAGTTTTAAATTTCCTCTGCTGTTAAACATTTTTTATCATAAATCAGCACATTTACTTCGGTCTTCCACTGGTTTGGAAAGAAATTTTCTGTCCTTTATGGAAGGGAATTCGAAATAGTGAAGGAAACGGTCTAACATTCTCCCTCAAGATGCCATTTCTTAACACTGTGTCACAGCATTCCTTTCCCAGGAGTTCTTGTGAAACTATTAAGGAAAATAGCGAAAGTTTCCTGTTCTGAAAAGATCGTAATAGTTTGGAGAGAACAATTGAATATTTTTTCCAGTTAACCTTTACCGATTTCGAGCGTTCGTGACGACGTGCTTTTCTGCGTTTTTCTTTAAGAAACATTTTTCATGTTAAAATCTCCAGACATGATGTATTTCAACCTTTCTTTAGATTATTTTTTTCTTTTCTTTTTAGGGAATTAAATCAATGTGATGCAATTCATTCTCTGGATTGATGGGAAAATTTTAAAAAATTCCTTATATGAATATATAATATGAAATAATTTTAAAAAAGCGTATGATGGAAGTATCATGCACACACAAATTTACACGTTGAACTCAGTACAAAATCTTCAACGTCTTTCTCTTCTAAATTTCTCCATTTATTATCACTTTTATTAGCAAATAATAGCTCAGATTAATTGTAAAAAGGTATTCAAGAAATGTATTATTCAAAAATATTATTTAAATGTTTCTTCCAACCACAGTAAACAATGGAATGATGAGTTCAAACCTGTAAGAATGATCATGACATTAGAGTTTTTTGGCTATGTTTCTTATAATGCAATAGTCGTGGAAAAAGTGTCCATCAACAACCAATTTACAGTACATCTGTTTTGAGTACAATTTTTTGTTCACTAAATGTTATTAGAGGAATGTCCATCATCAAGCAAAGAAGGGCTAAAAATTTGCTATAAGAATTTTTTTTAATCACAAGATTGAGTTTTGAATACGTTGCTTTAGACAAAATTTTAATTGACATATATTTAAATTGGAAATTAAACTGACTTTGTATTTTTTCCTTTTAAGGCATGTAAAAAATATAATTTATTATTAAAAAATAGTTAAATATTAAATTAAAGCAATTATTTAGAGTAACAATTTGGAATATCAATTATTTAATGTATGTCATTATTGCATACCTATTCTTGATGCAATGTATCTTGATTGATGATCAGTTAGCTCACTGAGAATTTCAGTTAGTCTCGTATGCATAAAGGAATATTTTTGATTGGACAAATTGATGCATAAAAACATCAAAGGAAATGCTTTTATGCATCAATTTGTTTAATAGAATAACTGTTGCTTTATTCATTGCGCATATGAGACATCCGAATAATGTCCATTTCTGAAACATCATATCGTTTTAGAAATATAATTGCTCAGCTAATCTGCCTTTTAAATTCAGTGTTAATGAAACACAATTTTTTATTCGTCTCATAAAGAATAGGGATTTAGAAGCAGAACAAGCGAACATTTTCATAACAAAACAATTACAAATATGGAGAATTTGCTATTTTAGTTTTCAACAATGAAAAAAAAAAATTACACAATTCAGTATTTGTGAAACGTATTTGTTTGTATTTCAAGATAATGTTACCTTTTGATGGAAATTAGTCAAAAAATAGTTTTTAAAAAATGAGAAAATTCATCAAATTTACATGATTATTAAATTGATATCATATAAAAGATAATTTTTTATAGTTTAGAACGAAGTAAAAATCCTTTTTATGCAATAAAACTTTTGGAAGTCATCAATGAAAACCAATGAAATATATTTACTTTTTAACTAATTAAAATTCTAAATAAAATTTTAAAAAATCTTTTCAACGTGCAATTTTTACACTCCAAAGTATGGATGCTTTTATGAAATTTTTTTATTTAGAACGTAATAATAAATGGTCACAAAGCAATTTTTTAAATTCTTATTTTCAGCATTTTAATAACAAATAATTTCTCCTTGCATTTTGAATTCTGATAACTCAGTTAAGAACATTAATGAAACCTTTTTAGCTTAATAAATCCTCGAAGATAAGTTTAAAATATTCGAAATAATGATAGCGTTTTTAAGCACGAGAATTATTAATGTATTATTAACCATTTTTTTTAAACTGTTGGACTAGAATAGACACAGAACAATAAAAATAGAGATTAAAGAATACATACTGTAAAGAATAGCAAATTTAGTTTCTTGATTCGAATGTTTAAGATTTGCGCATTTTTATTAAGTTAATAGGGTTGTACATGCTCGTAAGAAAAAAGTATTCTTTCTACAAAAAGATAAATTTATGCATTGTCGAATTAATGATTTAGTTGATGTGGTTTGTTCATGATGCATAAGACATTTTTATTCGCTAATGGGACTCAAATGATCTGCAGATACTCGCTCGACTAAGTAAATGGTCAAACAGAAAAAATGTAAGCTATTTGAATAAGCTAAAAATATCATTTATCATCGCTTATTTTTCCTGAATTGGTAGAATTACAGAGGGACATGTTATTATAAAAGTAGAGAAAGAATTAATATATCATATGAATACGCATTTTGAGGTTTCAACAATTTGTTGCCTTCGCATTTTGGGGCTTTAAACCGGAAAATCATGTTCTCAATTGATACAAACTTAAATCAGAGAATTTGAACGGGGAACCAAATATATCAAAAAACTCTAGCAAATGCTTTATTAAAAAAAAACTTCTTTTTAAAAAATGAAACTATCAATGCCAAAAATTAAAAAAATTGCATAAAATTTTTCAAGTTCTTCGCAGTTAACGAGCTGGCCACAGAAATAGCTCTTAAATCATTCTAATCATCGTGGTAGTAAAACATTTCAGCTCTCAAAATATGTAGAAATAAATGGCCCGGAACATTTTAACGTTCAATCCTTTTACTAATGCTTTTCGAATAGTACTTGACTTTTTTTATTAGTTAAGCGAATCTGAAAGAACTGCATTTTACGAATGGAAGTAATTTTCATGGTACATGTCAAGAATAACTGTTACAAAGAAAGATGCCTGCAACTATTTCATTTTTATACTGCTTGTAAAATATTCGTCGATTCCGGAATGTAATCTCAAGCAGAACTTCAAATCGATGCTAACGTGCAGACAACTAGCTACACCTACGCCTCCGCCCACATACGCTTCAGTTTCATATATAAAAGAAGATATATGCTTGTAAAATAGTGATTTTTATACAAATACAAGAATGGTACCTACGTTATTATAATTTTCCAGTCAATTCAATCAGGTGCCTCCATGAGCTCACAAATTTCTCTTCTTTACATATTTGTAAATCTCGTTTCGGATTTAACTTCGGTATTAAGGAAATAGAATTTTCAAGTTTATTCGCAGATTCTAGAATTTTACAACAATGAATCTATACTGCTATTAGAAATGTGGATGTTTGGATTTATGGATGTTTGTTACTCAATCAAGGCCAGAATGGCTGAATGTAATTGGATGAAATCCAGCACAGAGATAGATTATAGACAGGAATAGAACAGAGGCTACTTTTTGTTCCGGTTCATTGAGTGGTTAATTTTTTATCTTATACTATAATACGAGGAATGGTTGCCAAGTCGAAAATCGCCACAGAATTAATAAACTCCGGCAAACATGGGGGTCTGGGGTTTTTGGTCACGAGGAATCGATTGGTGCCGGTTTTGAAGCGCTACGGTCGAGCCGTTCGGAGTTACAGATAGGATATTTTCAAACTTTATTAGTTCGCCATAATGGCTACTTAAATTTTCAAGCGGTATAAAGTGCTGCCATCTATAGCCAATATGGCGAACTAATAAAATTTTATGTTTATGCTGTTATAGGTTTATAATATGTTTCTTATGTATGTATACATGTTTGGTTTTTCTAAATAAATTTGTCAAAAATATTGAACTTCAACACACTTCAATCTTTACCTTTACTTTACCTTTGTATAGAATAGTTCCCTTTCCAAACTCTAACTTTGTTTAGAATAGTTTACAATGGTGCACTTTAACCGGTTATCTTTTCACCAATGGTTTCACAAATTTTCTTATGGCATGTACTGTTTTGATAAATCACAATTGAAAATTTAAATCTTCGAGTTAGCTTCGATACCTGTTTTCTCCGAGCGGAGCTCGGTCACCCGCTGGTTCATTAAAAACTAACTTTCACGCCAAAAAGCCGAGGTCAAACCCCGCCAAAGATAAGTAAAGTTCCAGTTTTTTCCCCCATATGTTCTGAGGTTAGGCTTAGCAGGATTTAGATAAATTATTTCAAGCAATTCTGTTTATTTTCTTACTGTTTGATGCATTTAAAATCAAATGTTGTTAATGAATCGATCTTTAGAATTCATTTTGAAGTTCTTTCAAATGAAAATAAAATAGAATAAAGGAAATAAAAAATTTCTAATCTTCATTGTGTGATCCTAACTGACATAGGAAAGTCAGACATGTGCGTTACGCCAATTGAAAGTTCACGACATCGAAATTAAAAGTTTAAAAATTACGTGTATTATACTGTTGCAGCAATCTCAATCTCAATCCATAAATAAAATGCATTTGACTTGATTTTAAAGAAAAAATGACTTGTTTTACTGTTTTGGTTTCTTTTAGGTGCACACTGTAAATAAATTGCTTTTAGGCTAAATGTAATTTAAAATGGGTTAAGTTGTATGTTTATGCTATATATTCATCGTATATGCTTATAGCTTTAAGTATATTGGTTTTAGGACTGTTTTATTCTTTTTTATTTGTTATTATTTAATAGTTTTTCAAAAAGCCCGGAAAAGACAAATCTTATCTTTCGAAAACTAGTCATTAAGCTCGGGCTCTGAGAGTCACCGGAAGTCGAGAGTCGAATCCACAAGCAGAATTGAGAAAAATGAAGAAGCTGCAGGCTTCATCTAGATCAGCTGAGACGTCATAAACAATACTGGAATAACGGAGTTGATCGAATCGTCTTATACATACACATCATAATTTCCACGGGTACGAAGTCGCGGCAAAAACTAGCAATACATAAATAAATAAATATCATATATTAAAATTCAGCTGTCTGGCTTGTTTTGTTTCTTAGTTATCGAATTCATATGGGAAGGAATGGCCAGATGAATACGTAGTCAATTGCTATACAGTTTGATCTAAAATTTCTTACAGGTTTATATTTGTATCATTAACCCTTAACTGGGGTGGTGAACTTTTAGAATTTAACTGGGGAGGTGTAGTCTACGCAGCCGAATTTCATTCATACTCAAATTAATTTTTATAATGAATCCATCAGTATGAAAAATTGCCAGTATATTTTGCAAATATTTTTTTTTTTTGATACATAGATGTGTTTTAGAAATTTTTCGCAATATTTTATCACTGAAAAAGTAAATGCGGTGGAACATACATTTTCTTCTCATACTACATGTTACGATAAAAAGTATTCTTGATGGATGAATGAATTTTAGGATTTAATGGCGCAAGAACTAAATAAGACTATATTGAGCCAAAAACATATTCTTGAAAAAACACATTACTTCACACTTTTTAAATCATATTTATTTCTCCAATATATAAAGGTATATAGAAAGCATTATAATGTAAAATTCAAAAATTATATGAAAAATAAAAATTGACAATGGGTAAAATTGGCCTCCCCCCCTTTTTTTTTATCAGTTTGTGCGACTTTAATAGCACGACATTTTAAGCATACAGGTTAAGAACAAGTATAAAAATCAACCTATAAATGCTGTACATATATATCTTGGTATATAAATACATTTTTTTAAATTTTGGAAACACATTATCACTAGAAAAATTATTTATCTTTGAACATATATATCAGAATAAGTTGAGTGCGAACTTTAATCGAAAAACTCTTCTGTACAATTGTCATTACCATTAAAATCCCTTTCTGCTTCATTTGAAAGTGTCTGGAGCACTGCTTCATAATAGGATCAGAAAATGTATTAATATACCAAGAGATATGAATACATTATATTAATTATATATATTAACATTATTACATTATATTAATATTAATATATTATTGTATTGATATATTAATATATCAATTATTATATTATTATATTGATATATTAATATATTATTATTATATTATTATCTTGATATATTAATATTATTAATTAATATATTATCATTTACGTTATATTAATTAGAGATATTAATGTATTAATATATTATCACTAAAATCGCTGCTTCATAGTAGGAGCAGAAAATGGGATATTTCGAGACCTAAATTTAAGCGCCATCTGCTGAGCCTTATTTATCACTGGGACACTAACGGGGGCTGCGGTCTTAGAGACCACACTAAAAGAAATAACTGAATTATTTTTAAAGCTTCCGTTGAAACCATTTGAAAAAGTGCACGTGTATTGAAGGTCACAAAACGGGAAGTCCCTTCAATAGAGTTAAAAATAGATTAGGTGTGACCGAAAGTCCATCGCTAGCGTTCTCACAGAACGCACGTCCCCAGTTAAGGGCTACAAACGTGTGAAAACTTTATTCACCTAATTTTTTGGGTCTTCAGGGTCAAAGAAGAATTAAATGAAATTTAGCACAGAGATAGATTATAGTCAGGAATGGAACATAGGCTACTTTTTATTCCGTGGTAAAAATTAATTGAGTGATTATTTTTTTTATTAATTAAAAATTAACTTTCGCGCCCAAAAAACTCTGGCCAAATACCGCCAATTAGGAGTAAGGCTCCAGATTTTTTCCCAACAAAAATCAGGTTAGTCTAAACAGAATTTCGACTGATTATTTCAAAGGATTCTGTTTATTTTCTCTGTGTTTGATGTATTTAAAATCAAATGTTGATAATGAATCAATCTTTCGGATTCATTCTGAAGTACTTTTGAATAAAAAGAAAACAGAATAAAGGAAATAAATTTCTAATCTGCATTGCGTTACCCCAACTGGAGTGGGCAAGTCAGGCATGTGCATTACGCCAACTGGTGTTGAAAGTTCGTGCGTGAATGTTGATTACAGTGTTTTCATTTAAATTAAAAGTTTAAAAATTATATTTATGATACTGTTATAGCTATCTCCATCTCGATCAATAAATAAAATGCATTTGACCTGATTTTAAAGAAACTCGGACTTAATTTGCTGTTTTGTTTTATTTTGGTTATACAATGTAAATAAATTGTTTTTACCTTAGTTATGTGTTTTTATTAGTAAATTGTATTTATGTTATATATTTTTCGTATGTGCTTTTGCTTTTAAATGTATCTTTTTTTGGTTATGTTTAATTTTTTTTTATTTGTCCTTATTTGATAGTTTTTCGTACATAGATATCCAATTTTCCCCGCGAACAGAGTTGCGGGTAATATCTAATTACGAAATAAAAGCGGAAATAAAAATCTGGTAAAAGCAAGCGATTGAATGTTTTGAAGGATGACTTTGAATTTCATCGTAACATTTAAAAAGCATCATTAAATTTAGTGAATCGTATTGAATATTATTAAAGCTAAGAGAAAAAAATTGGAAGAAACGGATATCATTAGAAAGATAATTTTTGATTCCCGATAAACATATTTGAGATAACTTTTATGAAACTGTTTTTTTGAATGCCTGAACGCCGTTGGCAAATCACAGCGATTACAATCTATCTAGCGATGGTTAAGCCGCTTTTTATGCTCGATTAAATATGTTATTTGAAGTCTGTTTCTTGATTTCTTTTATATATCTTCTTTCCTCTGACTGAAAAGAGATTTGGTAATGCTGCCAACACTCTCTAGATTGTTTTTAATAGTATATTTTAAATAATTTACTGTTCCAAGGGTTAAATCCATCGTAGCTATGTATAGTTTGGTGAAATTTGAAATTATTACTATAGTTTGTTTATATTTTATTATTGCCATTCGACAATAAGTAATAAAATGATTTTTCGAAACGATAGTTAGCTTTTATATACAGATTCTTTCTTTTAGTCTATAGAATTTCTGTGTTATTGTGTTGTTGCTTCCGTTTTTTGGAATTTTGTGGTACAAGAGACAATGCTGGCTAAACTGCGCCATGAATCCGATTTAAAGAGACAGTAATAGTTAAAAGATATGAATAGGACTGTTAAGTAAAATAATAAAATGATGTAAGAATAAAATTATGTTGCACAAGTTAGAAAAAACTACTCAATATCAAATTAAAAAGAAGGTTAAAAATAAGGAACAGAAAGAAAGGAGTTAAATACATGTAAAAAAGTTTCAGTAATCATTAAAAAGGACATAGCATTTGGGTAGTATTACACACTTACTAAGCACAATTAGAAAAACTGAATAAAATAAATTTGTAACTATAATTAAAATTAGAATAAAACATCAGCTAAAGTAGGTTTCACATTAAAATCAATTTGATATTTGAGACAGATCAGTGCTCTTTTACCGAAAAGGGTTGGCAGTAGGTGAAGCAAGTCAACTTGATATCAACATCTCGTGCAGGAAGAAACCAATCACAAAGCAGTTGTAGGTTTGATGTAATGTAATTGTTTTCATTTTCATATCCCATGCTTTCTGTCAAATGAAATGGAAATAAGAAATGATGGACTCTCTCATGTCACAATATGGAAGTCATAAGAATATGGATGACGGTGTGATGTAAGAATATGGATTTCACAATTGCTAACAGCAGATTCTGCCGTTTCACTTTCAGTCGTATCTACATGATTACGTAAGAGCAATAAAGGAACAATATTCGGACAGCAGTTGGATGTTGAACAAAATTCGAATTATGATAACTAGAGGGTGTTTTTAAAGCACTCATAGTGTCAGTATAAAGTATGAAATTAAGCTGAGCAGAAGGCCAGATTCTCCGAAGAGCAGAAAAATGCCGCTACCTCAACTGTAAATACCAAGCAAGAGCTCTGTAGACGATTACTCGGTGTATCGGATGGAAATTTTTATTTTCTCGCATGAAAGTGTAAAGAAATTATTGCAATTTTTAAAAAAATTGTGTTTGAATTTTTCATGAATCTGCACATTTCAGACCTAACTTTGTCTGAAAAACACTATTTTTTCAAAGAAAATTTATTTTATTGTACTTTTTATTCTCTAATTGTTACATTTATAATCGTCAATACCATATACATCATATTGTTCCATTCTATTGTTATGTAATTCAGAGTAAAATTTAAAAAAAGAATGACTGCCGAATCCATCTGAAACATAATAATAAATTGATTAGCATTTCAAATATCCTTTAAAGTTTTGAAAGACCGGATTAAAAATTTTCTTAATTCCTTATTGTACTTGAAATAAGAGCTCAGATTTGAATAAGACAAGCAGAAATTTATCAAACCTATTTTAAAGATTAATTGATGCTTCCTATAATAAAGATGATGAATTAAAAAATTTCCAAAAAGAAATAAAGCATTCCAACTTTAATTCATATGTGATCTGTTTTCTAATAAAATTGCAATGAATTGATGAATCTATTGCCATGAGCTCCATAACTATGCCAGGATATTAAAAATACTTATTCAAAAAGCTAAATTCAAATTATTTCGGTAATCGCTAAATAAAGAGATTCTTTTCAATTTCGCGATCGTCAACTTCCAAAAATGGCAATGAATTGACGGATCTATTGCAATAAGTTCCATAGTTATCCCAGGATAAAAATATTTATTCAAACAGTTAAATTCAAATTATTCAGGTAATCTCTAAATAAAGAGATTCTTTTCATTTTCGCTATCGTCAGCTCCCAAAAGTGATTGTATTCAGTCTCCGAGATCCGCGCTCTTTCTGAAGAATCGCGAATCGGCGCAATTTTCGGCCCTCCCCCCTCCCCTGGTGGTCGCAGGTACGCATGTGCCCAATCAACCCCGCTACACCCCGCAAGGAAAACCCACTTCCGAAACAAAACTAGAGCGCGTGGAAACTCTAGGTCAGTAATCACATCGGTCTCGTATTCGTGTCACGGTGGAAGGAAAAGAGAGCAGACGATTTCGGAAAACTTTTTCACTGTAACTGTGAATTTTTTTTTGATAGAAATGAAATATAAGAATGACAGTCAATTTTTAATGCTCAAAAGTTTTGAATATTTAATCTTCTGCTGAATGTTTAAACGGCTGAGTTTTTAAAAAAATTAATTTAGCTTTCAGCTTCAGGAAAAATGGTAGGTAAGAGCTGAATTTTTGATTTTACAACTAAAATTCTGTTTATCATTTAAAATTTTAAAGAGATATTTATAGTTACATGATTATTATGTTTTAGCTTTAAAGCGGATGATACCATTTTAAGTTCATGACTTTATAGCTTATGCTTTCTAAATTTCATTTTACGGATTTGCCAATGATTTTATTAAATGTAAAAAAGTATTTCAAAAATATGATGTTATTTCGGATATAAGACTGATGACAAACAAGAAATTTTTCTTAAATGTAAAAAAAAAAAAAAAAAAAATTGTTTTATAAACGCGAAATAAATGCCAGATAGTGGCTTTTCCTTTTTCCAAGTATTTGAAATTGATTATAAAATGAAAGTTTGAAAGTTTCAAAAAATGCCGATGAGTCAGTACTGTTTGTTCCTTGGTAAAATAGCGAAGATTTTAAAATAAGTTACAGATTTGATACTTTGCATAACAAATATTCCGATCTCTTTGGGTGTTACTTTAAAATTTAGCAAAAGAAATTTGATCTTGAAAATATTTTTCAACATTTCTTTTTATTATGGATCAACAGATGAATGATTTTCAGCTTTGAAATATAATTCCAATATTTAATCATAGCATCTTAATCAGAATTTAATTTTTTGGTAGATTCCCTCAATTATCAGTTGGTCGATAGAGTATGATATATATTGTCATGACTAAAACAATGTTGACATATGATAACTCGAAAATCGTAAGGTTTTAACCATGGCGTTACAGAACCGCTGTTTGGAGATTGAATTCAAAGGAAGATGTGGACCTGACGTGCATAAAATGAGCTTTAATTAACGCATCCAAACACGTTGAAACCGACGATTTTCGCAAAAAATGACATTTTCCAAAAGTTATTTTATTGGATAGACCAGTCTTTGGGTTATCCAAAACAGGTTTACTTTTGTCTCTCGTACATTAGAAGTCAAGCTATTAGAACTTTCTTAACGGTCGGTAAACTGGATGTGGGCATTCAAATTACTGGAAGTACCTATTGAAAAATTAGTTTTAAATTTGGTCTATTAGTTTTAATTTTAATCTATTAGTTTTAAATTTGGAAAATGTTTGGTATATAAAAACAGAAAATACCAATGAGAACTGTAAAGCTGTTTTGTGGAAATTTGCACCTAAACATGCCTTTGTTGAGTTCTGAATTCCCAGATTTGGGATATTTATGTCTGTAACATATTTTAATGAAAGTTCTATAGGATAACTGAATATCTTTAAGGTTTTTGGATTGTATCCTAGCGCAAATTCAGTTAGAATATTTATTCGACAAAAACAGAATAAATAAATCTAAGCAGCATTGACAAAAAATGAAAAAAATCCCAGAAAAAATATTTAAATGAATAAAAAAAGGAAAATTATTAAAAAATTAGCAGCAAGAAAGCATAAACCTTAAATGTGGTGAATTTTAAGTATTTACGGATATAATTTATTATTAAAACAAGTTACTGTATACGTTAAATGCATTTTTCTCAAAACTGATTTTTACTCATTTGTTGCTCACTTCAAATCAAATAACACAAAATATTATTATCATATAACAATGAAATTTGATGGACTTTGTATTTGTACTAAGTTCTAGGGAATGAACTAAAATAATTCATATCGAGTGAATATTTTTCAATTTACAGCCTATTGTTTGAATAATAATGTCATAACTTTACTAAAAATTTCATGATAAATCTTTGATTGGCAGTAAATTTTTTATTTGTAATTATATCCATAAAAATTTAGTTCATACCCGGACAGAACCTATGTAGTTTATTTTGGCATAAGTTTTGTTAGGATGAGTTTATGGTGTAACCAATTCGAAGTTTCATAAGAATTTTCTTAAACTTATGCTATTAAAGGCCAATTTTCAAAGAGTTTTAAACTGTATTTCAAATATTGACATCCTATGACTAATTTATAATAGTCTTACACCGAGATAGTATGTCTACACCATGTTTTTTTAAAAAAGTGTTCCGAACGTGTTCGGATACTTTTAAGGCTCTTCCTCCGTTGTTACGCTTAATGATGAGTTTCAACTTTTTGAGGCTAAAAATAGTTTTGAGTCCGCCTCCTCTATCGATTATTGTACATTTCGTACATATATTACATACAATAATCCCAATACTACTATGTGGATGAAATAGCATTATCATGTGGGTGGAATAGCATTGTTTTGTGGATGGAATAGCCTTCTTATAGTCTCTAGACCAGTGATGGGGAAACTACGGCCCGCGAGCCAAGTCCGTCCCGCGGAAAGGTTTAATCCGGCCCGTTTAAGAGTGCCGTCGTGAGAATGTTTGCACCCATTCTTACTTCGTAATGTGACGACCCGCATAAAAACTACCTGCGGCGATATTCAAAACACAATAGTATTCTGGACAAATCCATCCGACCCAAACAGCTGACTCCTCTTCGCTCGAAACTCTTCGCTGATTTTTCTCATTTTCCAAGAATACAATCTTTAAAATTCACTATATCAAACAATAAGATTAAAAAATACGAAATTAATTTCAGAAATCTATCTTCAGAATTTGAAAGGAGATTTCAGGACTTTAGAAAAATGGAACCAGAGTTTAGTATTTTTGCGACCCCATTCAATGTTAATTACGAAGAAGTTGATGCAAAATTTCAACTTAATAGAACTAAACTATAATACTCTCCGGAAACAAACTTTTCATGCAGTACCATTACTAGAATTTTATAAAAATTTAAGTCCAGATAATTTCCTAAATCTAATTACTCATGCAATGAAGGTTCATCTCATCTTATATATGCGAACAAATCTTTTCAACAATGAAGCTTAGGAAAACTTCTTTAAGAAACAGAATTACAGATGAGCACCTTTCATCAGTTTTAAGAATTTCTGCTTCGCAAATGGAACCGGACTATGATGAAATTTTGATAAAACAGTCTCAATTTCATTTTTCTCATGCACCATCAACCAGTAATGACACCAGAAAATAAAGTGATAATTCTTCACATCAAGAACTACACTAAATTCATTTTATATTTTGTGCTTACAATTTTCTTACCTTTTGCTTTTTTACTATTAAAATAATAAGTGTATGTAATAATATATGTATATGTTTATAGAACACATACATTTTTTAAGCATTATTCTTTGGCCCGCTACGATCGTCTAGTTATTACAAATGGCCCGTCTTAAAAAACGTTTCCCCACCACTGCTCTAGACAATAGGAGGGGATTTTATAGTGCCTGTTCGGAATACTCTGGGAAAGTTTGAAGAAAGAGTTTTCGATAAAAGATCATTGCCGCCATTTGGACAATGTCTTGTTCTGCTCTTAAATTATTTTGATATTGCAATAAATAGTGATTTTAACATATCAGTGCACTAAACAATCTGAAATTTGGTTGAATCAACTGATATTATACTTAAATCTTATCTATCAAGGATAATCTAAATATTATTTCCACGTGGTTTGATTTAATTTTTGCCTCTTTATATTATTCTTAGCTACAAATTATTATCAATATTTTTCGAGTAATTATTTATAATTCTTGTAATTACTCTTACTCATAATGAGAATCTACTTATACAAAATAAATCTATATATAAAAAAATGAATGTTTGTCTGTATGTCTCTTATGCGCTGCCGTACCGCTTATCCAATTTCTATAAAACTTCAACTTATTACTTGCAGTTACGGGATGGTTATAGGCATAATACAATAATCTAAAGTGTAAGAAATATTTTCAAATCTATTTGCCTCCTCTATTAACCATGGATTCACCACCAAGTAACTCGCCAAGGAGACAGAAAGATGCTAAACATTAATATTTTGTAGCTATTGTATGTAAATGAAATGTGAGTCTTTCTCTGAGGAAAAAGTTTTATTAGAGAGTGTGCGAGAAAGTATTAATGGAACCAATCATATACGTTTGATATTTTAACTAAACACTCAATAAAATTTTAGCATTTTTTTGCAGTGACTTTTGAAAATATTATATTACAAATAATTTTGTCCTATCTTAGTTTAAAAAAATTATTTTTAAAACTATATTAAAGATTTTACGGTATATTTTCTGTGTCACGAAACGAATCACGTGATACAATAAATAGTTTCTTTCATTACCATTATGAAAGAGCGCCAAGCTTTACTATTCCAAAAGAATACATAAATCTAAGTATAAAAATGAATATTTGTTTATAGAACTGAATAAATACTATTTACGCTTCTTTTTTATACAGGGTGAGCCAGAGAAACTTATTTGTAAGAACTCCCGAGCGGTGAATTGGGTGGGTAGAGGGGTGATATGTTTACTGGAGAGGGAAATTAATCGTTTGTTTCTTCTCCTAGTCAATTGCCATCATGCTCTGGTCTAGAGAACATCGGGCCTTCGCCGTCTAGAGCTTCTTTTCTAACTGTCGCTCACTTGTTGCTATGCAACGTGCCTTACGCGCTCGCTTTGAATTTCCTCCTCCAGACCTGTTCCTGGCCGTAATTCGATTCTGTTGTGGGTTAACTCATTTTGGCAGAGTGGAATTGTCGCTAAACCTGGAGATCAACGAACCACCAGAACTCTGGAAAATGTTGAAAGAGTGAGGCAGTCAGTTCTGCGTTCGGCTCGCAAACACGCAGCTGCTCTGGGAATTTCTTACACCATTCTTCGACGAATTCTCCATCAAGACCTTCCATTTCATCCCTATAAATTGACTGTTGCACAAGAATTAACTGAAAGCTATTCTGTTGTCCGTCAAAATGCATGTGAAATGCTGCTTGCCTTGCCTGCCTGAAGACGCGGTCGTTTTTTTCAGTGACAAGACTCACTTTGAAATTATCTCAAGAACAACATTCTCCACACCATTGCCAACATACCGATTGATATGCTGCAAAGAGTGGGCAAGAAATTCAAAAATCGACTTACTTTGTGTATGCGCAATGGAGGTCGCCATTTAACCTATGACATTTTAAAAACTGTGTGAAAAAAATGGGATATTGTATTCTCAAACAAAAAAAATTAAAAGAATAATTGAAGTGCTTTTGTTTTTATTGACTTTTCAAATAAGTAGATTCCCCTGGCGCACCCTATATATCCTCCAGTTCCAATTAATGTATTCATTGCCAACAAGAAAATAAATATCATTCTTAACTAAGCAAGATAACTATTTCCAACTCCAAATGATATTTCCAAGATTATTTCTTCTGTGGCAGCAACGCTCCGGGCACCAGCTTGTTTATTATGTTACTCATCCTCTCAGATTGTCATTTACAGGGTGGCCCAGAAGTCACTTTACATTTTGAAAATTAAATAACTTTTTTTCTATTAATATATTTCTTTTTCACTTTTTAGAATTAAAAAATATAATCCCTGGAAATTTTTGGCATGGATAAGTTTACAACAGAA
>JAPMOQ010010921.1:696952-767031 GCA_026543055.1 Argiope trifasciata | reverse complement strand
TTTTATTCATCCGAAAACCCTCCTGTTTTTCAGTTCCTCTTTCTCCGGAGAGTTTGTCTCCCTCCCTTCTGGAGTATCGACGAAATTCTTACACCCTCCCCCTCCCTTATGCCTGGATGTCGGAACTTTTGCCAGACGATTCTTCTCTCGAATTTACTCTTGTTGAATTAAAAAAAGGAGGAAATCCACCTTCATGTCGAAAGTCCTTCGAGATGATTACGGGCTTAGGGGATTTGAGATATCTCCAGTGGGTTAGGATACATTTACGTGATTATCTCTATTGTAGGGGCGCTTAGGGAAGGAAAAGCAGCCTTTGATTTCCATTAGTATTAGAAGCGGGGTTCTGATTCGGGAGAAATGCAAAATAAAAGGCATTTTATGAAACCTGCTATTGTGGCCTGTTTTCTCGATCAAAGGGGCAGATGTTGAATTAACGAGACTACGTATTGGTCATACTCGACTTATTCACAAATATCTTTTGTTTGGTCAGCATGCACCGATGTGTTCAAACTGCAGTGTCAGCCTTACTTCTTTTTCGCATTTTAATTCAGTGTCCTAAATTTAATTCTCATCGTATGCGGTATTTTGGTTCTTTAATATTGGAGATGCGTGAATGGGTTAGAGAACACCCTCACAAGAATATCTTAAATGAGCCATACATTTTATCCATTTTATCTAAATACCATAGGGATTTTAAATATTTTCTCGGAATCTTTTCTGTAATTGTAGCTCTCCTTTTAAGATCTTTGTCCTTTAAAATTATTGTACTTTGATTTTATAAAAGCAAAACATTGTTTGTATTTTAGCCTTGAAGAAACATTTTCTTGAATAGATCATTTGGCAATAAACACACATCTGTTGATTTGGCGCAGCATGGTCTATTTTGGCCCTTGCGCCATAAAAATCCAAACATCCATCCATCTTATTCGGGATGCGATCTTGATAAAAAAACGAATGTAACCGAAATTCCTTTCTCGTTCAAACTAAAATTACGTTTTAGCTTTCATATCAAAAGTAGATGAAATAACGAAATATTTTTTAGTTTATAATTTAGTAGCTGGTGCCCGGCGCTTTCCTGCCGTTAAAAAAATCAATATGAAGTACCATCAGTTAATAATTTAACAATGTTTTATCGAAATAGAATGAACGGTAACACAGTATATAAAATAATAAGAAACAAATATTCATTTTTATATATTGGATTTGTGTATTCTTTTAGAATTGCAAAGCTCGGTGTTTTTCCAGAATGGTAACGAAAGAAACTATTTATTGTGTCTCGTGATTCTCTTATTCGAGATGCGATCTTGATAAGTAACCTAATGTAACCGAAATTCCGTTCTCGTTGCAACTGAAATTCTTTTTATATAGTTATCTTTAAGATCACAAGTGGACGAAGTTACGATTTTTTATTTTATTTTATGATGTTTGAAGTATACGAAGATAAAGGTCGTAACTAGCAAGTAATTCCGTCCCGAGATTTCTCAAAATTCCTGTGTCCTACAGTCTGAAAAACGAAATATAATTTGTATTCGTCGGTTTGTCTGTGCACATAATTCTTCATTTGAAAATAATGACTTTATTTTTCTGAATAAAAAAATTAACATTTTGTATTTTTTCTTTCGTATATGTGATAATACTTCAGTTTTTTCAACTAAATATTAATTGAAATATAAGCGTATTATCGTATATCGAACTTAATAATATCGATACATTGGGTGTATAAATATGACCAATCTTTTTAAAAATAAAAATAGACACTTGTTTGTTATTAAAAATAAACAGTCATTTTTTCAAAGTATGCTGCTTTAGAAATTTAAAAATTCTCCCACCTTTCCTGCCATAAACGAATGCCACGAAGATAAAAGGGAGATTGCTTAAATGCAATCTTTAATCAAAAGTGATAACTGGATTGAGTGATCTCATAAAGAATGCTTTGAATAAAGCATTGGAGTTGATCCTATCACCAGAAGGAAAAATCCGAAGGGGGGGAGGAATGAAAAGAATCGAAAGGAGCAACATCTGGCAAATACGAGGGTTGGGACAACTCTTTTTAACAAAGCGTTCGTAAAGTTACTTTTACTGCTTCAGTAACATGAGGACAAAATTATCATTAAGGAATACAACGTTGTTTTGTGTATTCTTGACGTTTCTCTTTAAGAGTTAAATTTAAATTTATCAAATCTTTCACCAATGAGGGTTGATTGGGTTTAAGTAGTTCAAAATAAATCTTGCATTTTGTCATACGTATTGTCATACGTGTTGAAATCCTCATTGTTCAATCACCGAAAATATTTTTAGCCAGTTGTTTCGAAGGTCATATTTATCACAAATGTACAGCAAAAGCCGAGCACGTTGGCCATTTTTAAAATGTAACTCAACACTCGGAAGTTGCAATGTAACTTAACTCCCCCCAAATATTTTCAAATTAAAATATGTTTTCTAAATTAAAAAATATATTTAAATGTTACATCAGAGAGCAAACACCAGTTTTTTAAAAAAATTGTCAAATCTTTTAAACACAATCTTCTCATTTAAAAGATAGTTGATTTTACACTCACTACATCCCTTTAATTTAATATTAATTCCCTTTCAGATTATAAAATAAGACATTTCCTTATAAATAAGTTAGCAAGTTTCACCCCAAACGATGTTGACAGTAAAAAGTAAAATTATAAAAAATATCTGTTATTGGACAAATGAATAAAAAATTTGCAACCATGAAAAAATATAAGATTCTTATTAAGTTAATAATTTTTTTAAGGAAAGAAAGCAAAATTAGAAATGATCAAATATCCTAAAAATTTTAAAATATTTTTCTTTTGATTTTGAATATCCTAAAATATTTAAAATATTTTTCGTTTGATTTTTAAGGAAAAACGCTATGAATGCAATAATTTTTTTACAATATAATAAATAATACCATTTTATTTAGAGCAATTTAAAAACGGCATTTTTAAAGAATTCTTCCAAAAATTAAAATGAATAATTCATTAAATAGCATATTTTCCTTTTGATGGAAAAGAAAAGCCGTAAAATTGCTCATAAATAAGTTTTTCGGGTTATTCGATTAAAATTAAAAATTAGTTTAGGAAATGCTGATTATCGTTACTTTCTAAAACAAATTCCTTCAATTATATCGCCAAGAAGAAATTTCACGAAAAATAACAATGTAAGAAACTTAAAATCAAAGGGAAAAAACAGAGAAAAGAACCCAAGAAGAAAAATGATGTCAAATGTTGTATGAAAGAAATTATTCAATTATTTTGATGGAAGCGTTAAGAATGACGAATCGAAATAGAAATAAACGAATGAATAGAAAACTTTCGTTTGCATTCTAAAAGTGTTTGTCCCACCTCCAGGGGGCATCTTTTGTCATTTTCGGTTAACATTTTTTTTTTTTTTTTTTTTTTTTTTTTGCAAATAGCTATTCCAAAATGCTTTAAAGATGAAGTGCACTTTGCTGAATTGCTTGGCATCATTTTTTGTGAGTAGCTTACGGGCAATTAATATTTATCTAACGTCCCTTGGGACACAAAACAAAATTCTTACGAAAGATTCTTTTTCCAGAAAGAATACGCGATACATCAGAATTATTTGATCCAAAATAAAAGGACTTCTTTTGTTGTCAACTCAATTTATGTTATCCGCCTTTTTTATTTTGAAGCGGAGATGTTTGTAAATTTTTTAACTATATTTTCCCTGCTTGTACAGACATCCTTACAAATATTTTTCAAATAAATTATTTTCTAGAGAAGCATTAACATATAACATTTTAAACTATTATAATTTTTTTAAAGTGCCAGGTGCATTCCATACAAAAGAGTTTTTTTAAAGAATAAAAATATAAAATTTAATGAACTCTTGCAAGTTGTATCGCTTTTATGTGATAATGAACATCTGGTATACACGTACAATGAATAATACGAAGGTGCATAATGATGACTATAAATTTCCGAGACTTCGATATTGAGATTGTAAAGGTGATTGATGATAAGTACTCCATTAGGCTGAAATAAGAAATGCAAAGGATTAGCAGCACGTCGATGTGGCTGTGAATGTTTTGAAGGAACACTCTTCTACATTATAAGTTTGATTCATTATTTTTTTTTTTAAAAAAAGGGGGTATTTTCCTATATGCATTGAATTAGTGTTAATGAGTTTTTGATAAATGTATTTACCATCTATATAAATATAAATGAATGTTTGTCTATAATCTCTTATGCGATCCTAAACCGTTCATTTGATTGTGATGAAACTGGGTCAGCTTATTGCTTACATATACGGGATGGTTATAAGCATAGTACAATTATCTAAAATAAAAATTAGGATCTCAATCGCATCTATTTACCGAGGATAAATCAACAAATTTCTCCTCAAAGAGACACAATAGATTCACTAGAAATGCTAAATCCATGTTAAATTTAATATTGTATAACTATTGAACACAAAAGTCATGCGTCATCCTCAGAGGTAACAATGTTATTACAGATTATGCAAAAATTTTTGGGGAGACCAATCCTGGGGATTTTAAAGTTTAATGAAATCTTAGCTTTTTTCGCAGTAACTTTCAAAAATATTATAGTACAAATAATTTTGCGCCATCTTAATTTTCAAACAATTATCTTTTCAACTATACTAACGATTTTAACAAACTATTTAAACAAATATACATATTGTTCCAGAATGACGTCCCGATCGATTTGACCTGTCATTGTTCCAATTTGATCATGCAGATCAGTTCTGGAATCCAGAATAATTCTTCCCCAAACGTGCAATCCCTCACCATCTTAACGGTGTCTTTCAATGATGTTTTCTTAGTAGTAACTTTTACCTGTCGCCGTCCTTATGAAAGTACGGCAAGAATCAGATTGCTATCTAAACCAGGAGTCGGCTTAAAACATCACACAAGCCCACTCTTGTGGTGTCCACAATACATGCTCTCTACACCTGGCTAACCGAAGATGACAGTAAGTGGAACTTATCTGATAGGCCTACGAGCATATCGACCAATCTTCCCTACTCGACGGTACACTGTATGCCTGGTAACTGTAGTACCAGTGGTTGAAGGGAGCTGATGAGACAGGCCTGATGCTGCGCCCCGTCTGTTTCTTTTGGCAGTAACTCCGAATACCGTTCCTCATTCGGCGTTGTAACTTGGAGGCGGGATGTGCTGTAACGTTTACTCACATTACCATAACCTTGGAATCGTTGCGAAAGCCTGGAGATGACATTCTGGAAGATTTCAAGTTCTTCGGAGACTTCCAGCTGGGCACGGCCATTTCAAGATTGCCATTAAAATTACCACGTAAAACAATTACCCGAATGCGACCTTTCTGCCATAACAATGCATTCTTGTTCTGAAAGACGTAAAATACTTGAAATAATTTTACTTCTTTGCCTGTATTCCTTACACATCACTGTTGTTGTTGTAATACCACTTGATCAAACCAAGCCGAATTAGCAGAGCTGTTTCTATTTAGGTTGAGGTGTGCGCCTTTCGTTGTTAACGATCACCGTTCAGGTGAAAAGACGACTTCGGTCGAACACACACGACACAATCCTTTTTTAGGGTGAAGTCGAATTTATTCATACACTGATTCATCCATCAGCAAGTCAGAATTGAGATCCAAATCAGAAACCAACTCATCCCGGATTCAGTACCCCCAGAGGTATCGTTTTGTTATGGGAACTTGGAGGACTTCGCAGTTACGACCTATTTAACGAGCCCCAACTGCCATTAGCCAATACGGCGGTCTTTGGACTAGACGAGGACAGAACCCGCGACCTTTCGGTTACCAGACTGACGCTCTACCAACCAGGCTACCGCGGTCCACACATCAGCTTTCTACACTCTCGTTATTGTGACGAACGATCGTTGTCATCTGGTGGCTTCCCGCAATTTGCATATGGTTTATGAAGATGTGTGAAGTCCTTTCAGGGGTGATATATGTATTTCAGAGTTCAATTTTCTCGTGATTCTAAATTATACATAATTTATGGACACGAGTGTCAGATCACTCTACTAACATATGCTGGTAATAGTAAATGTCAGGAAAGAAGAAAAAATCTGTCCAAAGTAAATTTTCTGAACAGGAATTAATCTCAAATTAACTGTGAGTAATTTTAAAGTCCGTGTCAAGATAATTTTTCTTATTATATATTACTTTTTTAGAAAAAAAATTCTATTATCTTAGATTAAACAGAGTTGAAAAAAAATCTAATCAAAAGAATAACGCTTCATTAAAAATGTTACACCTTATGATTTTGACACGCTGATCTCATTAAAAGGGTTTAAAGTACACTCATTAGTGTTAAACAGTTTAACAATTATTTTTCTCCCTTCGCTTTGGATGCAATTTCCGAGTAATAATTGGAAGTTTAAAATGAGACGGAATTTGAAAAATTCTCTTTCCACGAACATATTAAAATTCTGTCTAGTATTGCGACAGAAGAAAATTTTTTCCCGTTCATAAACTAATTATTTTAACCTGAATTTTTCTACAAACTCACAAAAGAGTAAGAAAATGATGAACAGCGGTGATGATGCAAATAAGAATTGTCCTATAAATTCTGGTGCTATGAATTTTGTAAGACATAATTGGACATTCGAATAAAAAAAAGAAAGAAAAATTATCCGTGAGCTTCCTTCAGGGTTTCATATTTTTGAAATTCGGTATTTGTTCTTCTAATTGCATTTAATGAGAGTTTCGTCATTAATGAGAACCATACATTTCTTGAAATCTTTTTCAACGAACTTTTTAATTTAGCATCAGACGCCGTTTCATTTATGTAAACTATACTAGATTTTCTGAACTGGAAAATTTAATTAGTTTAACTTTCTATATCAATTGCAGCTACATTAAATTTTAATCGGTTTCAGCCATTAAAACTGCTTCAAGTAGTTACCATCAAATTCTTTTGTCATATCGAGAAATTTGAGTAAAGTTTTAGATTTTTCTAAGTATTTTGTTCTCATTTAAAAGACCTCATATTATTAAATTATGAATGCAAATTTTTAATTGTTACATTAACATTTCTGTTAAACGGGTTGTATTATATAGAGACTAGCGATTCAGAGTTACTGCAGTGGAATGGAGGACAAATAAAGTCTCCACAAATTGCATCCGATCAAAGGAAAGTTTAAATTAAACACGATTTTTTGAGGAAATAAAATGAAAGGCATTATGAAATATTTACAGACAGGATGAAACATTCGTACAAAGACGGTCATTACAGGACTTGATTTAATCACTGAACCATATTACAAACATAATGATATGTATTTATATTGTCTTAAATCTGACATTTGCATATGTGACCCAATAAATGTCAGATAGCACCAGCAAACAACTTATATGTTTAATGTCAAGAGAAGTTATTTACTTTAAATAAAGACGTACAATAGCGGATTCAAAATGCATTACATTCTTTTAGAATAAAGTACGAGAGACTTTAATTCTAATGTTAAATACTGACTGTTTAGGCTATAAAGAAACTGACATAGTCCATAGTAGATGTTGGAAGGACGGAAATTAGGTGATAATTTTTTCATGCAGTTAACCACAAAACATTCAGAGCAATTGATTGAAAATTCATTAGTTTGAAAACTTCTGAATATTCTTTCATCACATTATTGAACTTCAACGTATTCTAACTTCAGATCTTAAAATTACAATTTGCAAACGTTTGTTAATGGATTTGTAAATTAAGATGTTTATAATAGGACAAAGGTTTGTAAATGATAAAGAAATATATTAATTTTTATTATTAATATAAGTTAAAGATTCTTTTCTGCAGTGAATCGTATTCTGGAATGAAGAAAATTGAAGTCCCAAAATGACCAAATAATGAGATTCCTAAAATATTGGTCGCTATACGAGCCTTTATTCGATATTTAAATATTTACTTTCCATTATTACTATTATTTGCGACATTTTTTTTTTTTTGGTTTTGCATGAAATATTACAATGCATGAAATCTTTTTAATTTCTGAATCTTTTTAGTTCCTTAATCAAAACGAGAATACTAATTAAAACCAATAATTTTTAATATCCACTGATACTTAATTTTCTGCACGTTATAAATATTTCTTACATGAATATTTAATTTAATATAAAAAAATTAATACTTTAAAATTTTCTTGTGTATATATTTAAATCTCTGTTTAAAGATGATACAGAAAATAAATTATAAAAAAAGTTCGAGTAAGTTTCTTTTAAAAAAAGATTTTTTTTTTATAAATTCAAAAATTGATAAAAACGTATAAATAAAATAAATTAATAATTATTTCCTGATGAAAGTTGTTAACCGCCTGCTTTTTAACTTTTCCCTAGATTCTCTTTTGGAATTCTAATAATGCGCCGTAACAACAGTTATAGATTCATGTTCTGAAATCATGAAAAAATGTTTACAAAGTGAATTTAAAATTACTTTCTAAAAACCTATTTAAGTAAAAAAAGCAAACTGTATGAAAAAGATATTGGGTTATTTCCTTTTCAGAAAATATTCCATGTTCATTTGCTTTTTTTTTACTTCAGCTGGAAATATCAAATTTGACGAATAGGTAGTCATTGTTGTTTTTTAAGTTTTATATAAAATTAAAAGGAATTTAAATATCTGGTCATTTTAAATCATGGAAAAATATTATTTTTTATCATTTAAAAAATTTAAAACTATTTAATAAGATCAGTTTAGCTGGAATGCAATTCTTTCTCATGACATGATAATGTTTTGAGAATAATTTTTTTCATAAGATTTTAAATAAAAGTTTATATTGTTCGTATGAAAATTAAAACTTTTCCTTTTGTTGATATTGTTTAAAGACGCAAATTTCATCCATTTTTGAAATTGAAACAAAATAGATTCTGTTCAAAATATATGAAGAAAAAGAAATTGAAACTACTGGCATTGAAAAAGCAATGTGCAGTTAGAACATCGATGTAGTTACCTCGGTGTAATCATATGGTTAAAGGCACTATCACGTTATGATGATGCTATTGAAATGTTCGTGTTCACGATAGGCGAAAAAAAAAATGTTGATCTGTTGACACGGCTTAAATGCTAACCTCATTTAATCACGATTATATGTACTTGTTTGATGGAACTAAGAACTTCACATAACACTCGAGCGATTTATTTGAAATAAAATACAACTTAAAAAACCAACTTGTTGGTTTTACCGTAAAATAAAAAAAAAGATCTAAAATATTCTAATTAAAATATTTTTAATTAGAAAATTAGAAATTAATTTAAAAATAATTCACTCATCATCACTGTTAAATACGGAAAAAAAAATGTTTCTGTTTTAAAGATTTTCTGCAACGTTGAATGGAAATTAAATACGAATGTTTAATTTGAAAATTTGAATGAAATATTTACAGATGGTTCCTTAAACATTCAACTTTCAATTAACTTCGATTTCTCACATAAGTTAAAGAACTACAAATAAATAAGTATTAAATCCATTTCCCAGAGAATAGAAAAAGCGAGAATTTATATGATTAGGAACTTCAAGTCACTCTGGATTCTTGTGAGTATTGAGTAAACGTGGCGAGAAATTGCTGAAGATAACCTTTTTGATAAATAACAAGTAACCACAAATATTTAAAATACTGGAAATTATTTTGGAGGATTATTCCCAGACTGGTGATATGATGATCAAAATAAATATATGATAATAAAATAATAAATGATATTAATAATAATGATAATAATAAAATAAGTAATTATGATCAAAATAAATAAGTAAATGTCATTGAGCGTAATTACTTAATTTATAACAAATTTTTAAAAATAATACTAAAACGATTCATCAGAGTCAGTGATTAAAGAATAAATAATGATTGATATTTCTAAAACAATTAATATTTTTAAAAAAATTCTGTTAATTTAATGAGCATACAAGATATTTTGCCAAACTGCCTTTCCCATTATGAGCGATCATAATGGGAAATTTTATTTATTTACTCAGAAAATGTAAAATCAATTTGCTCTTCAGCATTGAGATTTAATCAAAAATTTTAATTAAAAGTATGTGAAAAGGTACACCAAAAACAATTTCCGAGACGTGTTTTGCAATCAGCGTTCGGAAACGAGCCTTCCGCTTTCATAAGCATAGTTTTCAATTAACTTTCCGAACGAAACAGCTCACTATGTATTGATTCAGCTGTTTATTTCCAGGAAAAGTTTGTAGCATTTTGTTATTAGGCGGCTTTAATGTGTTCAAGTTCTCACTTAGTTGAATCTTCTGTTGACTTTCCAAAACGGTTTGTAGTATGTTGCTATTTGTAGTATATTAATGTGTTCAAGTTCGCCGGACTGATGGTTATCGTTAGATTCTAATTTTATTCTGTTCAACTATTAAAGTAAAGCAAAGAAGGATTGCACATTTAATTATCGTAACTAAGCTCTGCAATTTTATTAAAATATGAAATAATTGCATCGAAAATGAGAACTTTATTGATGAAAATATGGAAATTAGTACAATTTTAGGCTAGCATAATAAAGAAAACATAATTTCAAAAACGCTTTCTGAAATATTTATTTTATCTTTTATATGCTAAGTCACTCAATTATATGATAAAACAAAAATATTGGAAGAATTAAATATTTTTAATTATATGTTCAATTAACAACTATTGTTTGCTTTATTCAGAACTAATCATTAATCTATAAACATTTAATTTACACAGATGTTGGTGTTTATCAATGAAGTGCTATTGAAATAAATTTCAAAACTTATTATAAAATGGGACTATAAATTTAGTCGTATGTTTAAGAGAAAAGAGAAGAGAATGGTGAATGTTTCTTCAAGTTTTGAATTCGTAATTCTGAACGAAATTTTCTCGTCATATCAAATGAACTTTTATTAAGTAATGAGAATAGAGCACAATATCGAATAAACAAATAAAATATAATAGGAAATGTATAAAGAAAGGGAAAATTTAATTTTAAGGCCAGGAGATCTAAAAGTCTTCAAGGGCAATTTTCCGGCTAAATGCGATGACTGAAGTCGAATTCTCACTTTTCGATGATATGTGATACAAATGAAAGAACGTGAAGCTACTGTCATTAGATTTCAAAGAGAGGCTAAAAATGCATTTACTAGATCTCAGAGATAGTACTCGCTCAGTAAAGGATTGAATTAATTATTTCCAGAAAACTCCTCGTTCAACATTAGTGTCTTGTCTTGTCATGGAAGTCGTAAATTTACACTTTCAATTACCCCTTGGTTATAATAAACAGTTGAATAATTTTAATGAAACTGAAATTCTGAATGTATTTAAAAAGAATTTTTGGGGAAAATGTGAGTAAAAAATCACTGATTATAAACAAATTAGATACAGAATGGAAATATGTAAATAATGTTTTTTCGAATAAATGAAATTTAGCTTGTCCTATTTAAAATGGTTGAAGGTCAAACCATATAGCAAAAACAATCGGGCTGGCCTGTAAACGATTACTTTCTGCCGATAATAAAATAAATCGAAAATGAAACCCACTTTTTTTTTCTTATTTTAATCATCACAATGCAAGTCGACAATTTATGATTACATTTCATAATTTGCCTTCAGTTTTTTTTTTGTACACAGTAATGCAAATAGCCAAACGAAAGTATGGCGTAGAGACCGGCCACTTTTTTTTCAGATTTCAAAGGTTCTCTTTTATTTCAAACATTACAATATTTTTTCTTAAAATCTACCTTCGAAAATGTTTCTCAATTCCGTTATCTTGATACTTAGTTGAATGGATAAAAAGATCAAAGAAGAATCCTATATATTCTATATATTCTGGACTAGGTGGACCATCTTTTGATCTAAGGAGGAATCTTTGCATTGCAAAATGTAGTATTACATCGTAATATGTTTTAAAGAACAAGAATGTCGAGACGAGGATGTAGTCTTTCATTATCACATTATTATCATAACTGGTAATGTCTTGACACATAGACGTAAACGAAGCTTTCAGAGTCTGTTGATAATTTAAAATTAGAATTGTCAAAAAATTAGAAATTCTTGAAGAAATATAACTATATTTAAAAGAAAGATACGCTATTATTGGGTAATTAAACTACTTTCATTCGAATTCATTGAATTATCCATAGTAAGATTTAAAACTTTGAATTTGAATAGTTGCAATTTTATTTTTATAAATATTTCTCTTTTTCAAATTATATCAAAAAATACCGAAATTGAGAGGCTGCTCTGCATATTTCTAAGATATAATTCAATGGATTACTTAGGAAAAAGAAAACGTCAGGAATAGCTGAAAGTGTTTTCATTACAACCGAAGAAATATTTTTAGGACTTTGCATATGTCACAAAATTAATGGGACTTTAAATAACTCAACTGCATGAATTTTTCCGATTTATATCCGAATTGTTTTTCTCTCTAAACAATAGGAATCTGAATTGTTAAAGCTGTCTCGTCGACTGAATGGGTTATTTCTCTTCATTAATTCTTGGATGAAAGCGTGTTTCTCTTTCGAAGCCACAAGTGAAGAAAATGCAGTGAACTAGTTTAATTCATAATTACAAATGGGTCTTCTTATAATTCAATTTTTGTTCAATCAATTCAGTACTTAACAGAAAGTGAAAATAACAGTCAGAAGGTTTCTGTTTTGCTGTGAGTCATCGGAGAAGTTTCTGGAACGATCCACTGAAGATCAAATTCTTAACATGTAAAAAATGTTGCATTTCCAATCACGCAATACCGTTTCATGCCCCTGCAACTATAACTTTCTGGTTATTTAAACAGTGTAACGAGAATGCAGTGGGAGAGACTTGGAAAGATCCTGTTTTATGCATCCCTGTGACTATTCTTTGACTTCTGACATGTATTGATTGAAATATGGGTAGATATTTTAATATTAGATAAAACAAACCCGAAGCATATGGACTTTTTGAAGTTCAGATTTGGGAATGGATTTGGCCTATTAAGTTAACTCTCATGCATGAACTGAAAAATTGTGTTGATTTGCAGAAACAGACTTATAGTTTGTTTCTGATTACAAAATTCTGAAAAATACTAATAAAAATATTTATAAAAAAACTAAAAACGAGGACCGAAATAAAAAGAGAGAGAAAAAAAGAGATCAACACATACAAATGTAAACAAATGCTATGTATAGACACAAAAATAACAGAAAATAAAAATATGTATGTAGAGTGCTACACTTGGGAATAATGGTCATGGAATTTAAACAGATCTGGATTTTTTTCGAGATGGTGAATCATTCTTTGAATTTTCTTCCTGGATCTATGAGAAGAGGCAACACTGTGGAACTAGGCTCATTCTAGACAGCACTTCATTAGCTTATTTTACAGCAAAAGAAATATTTGATCGTTATTTGATCTTTTATTTCGTAAGTCGAGTATTAGTAAAACAATATTTCAACCGATACAGACACATCTAAGTTTGCCTAGTTTATTAATGTAGTGAAAAATTAAGCATTATTTAATATGAATCCTGGAAAAAAGGGGAATAAAATATATGCTTTTTATTTAAATTAACTTTAAGGATTTACGTTTCGTATTTTTATGATGTTTTTAGTGTAATTGAACTTTTTTTCTCGATATTACACGAAATGAAATTTTCTGCAAAATAATGACCTCCTTTTTTCGACTTTTAATTAATTTCCCATTTAAAATATCATGCATACCCATAAATTGAAATCATTCTTATTCGCTGATGGTATACTGAAAATAAAATACCATCTTTTTTTAAACCATCAAGAGAAATCTGAAACTTCCATTAACATCTTTGGAAAGAAAATGGAAATAGCACAGCTACTCTCACAATTCTTGTTCTGATGTATAAAAAAGTAAAATTTTGTCCCTTACCGCCATCATTTGAGTTTCTCCGAACTGCATACCAGAACACCCACCTGTATCTCTAGTTTTCTCGCCTTTTTAATCCCCTTCCATTTTATTCGCGCGAAAATCCATCCACTTTTCAATTCCTCCATCCTGGTGAATCGAATTCTTCCAATCTTTCCTCCTCCCCTCCCTTGTCTGGATGTCGGTATTTTTGCCAGATGGTTCTTTTCTAGTTGGATTAAAAGAGGAGGAAATCCACCCTCATGTCGAAAGTCCGTAGAGACGATTACGGGCTTAGGGGATTTGAGATACCTCCCGTGGAGTAGGATACATTTACGTGATTATCTCTATTGTAGGGGGGCTTAGGGAAGGAATAGCAACCTTTTATTTCTAATAGTATAAGCAGAAGAATTCTGATTAGGAAGAAATGCAAAATAAATGGCAATTTATTAAACCTACTATTAATTTGGAGCCTGTTGTCCCAACCAGAGGAGCAGATGTTAAATGAACCCGACTACGCATTGGTCACACTCGACTTACGGATAAACTTGTTTCGTGTGGTCTGCGTGCACCGATGTGCTCAGACTGCAGTGTCTTACAACCTTTACACATTTTAATTCAGTGACCTAAATTGAATTCTCATGGCATGCAGTGTTTCAATTCTTTTACATTTATTTAGTTATATTAACATCAGTTGTAAGGCAACACTACTGCTGTTTTGGGAAGTAATTTTGAATCATTGTCAGATGACGAGGACAACACCTGAGATGGCACCCCATCTCCTCACCACACCAGCGGGAGGGCCTGACAGATTTAACATGCAAGATACCCCCCCCCATACACGATGTTTCTTTGGTGGAATCGACTCACGAACCTGAAGTCTTCCTGTTCCGAAACAGACTTTACCACCAGACCATCGTGGCCCCTCTTTAACATTGGAGATGCATGAATGGGTGGGAGAAAACCCTCACAAGAATATTTTGGAAATTTTAAGAGCCATAAATTTTATCCATTTTATATAAATACCATAGGGATTTCAAACATTTTCTCTGAATCTTTTCTATAATTGGAGTTCTCATTTTAAGATCTTTGTCCTTTAAACTGATTGTACTTTGATTTTATAGAAGCAAAACGTTGTTTGTATCTTAGCCTTGAAGAAACATTTTATTTAATAGATCATTTGGTAATAAACACACACTGCTTGTTTTGGCGCAGGATGGTCAGCTTTGGCCCTTGCGCCATAAAAATCCAAACATCCATCCATCTGATTAGGGATGAGATCTTGTTAAGTAACCAAATGTAATTGAAAATCCATAATCACTGCTACTAAAATTCCGTTTATTTATTTACTTTTCAGATCAAAAGTAGATGAAATAACGATATTTTTTGTTATTTTATTATTCATAAAATCTACCAACAGACATTTCACCAGATTCATGTATCCTTGTATGAGAAAAAAAATCCGGTTTACATTTGCCGGTCTGTCTGCTGTACACACAATTTTTTATTAAAAAATACTGATTTTACTTTTCTGAATTTGAAACTTAACATCTTGTATCTTATATTTCTTATATGTAATAATGCCTCAGTATTTTCAAATGAATGTTAATTGAAATATAAGCACACTATGATGCATAGAACTTGCAGATCTGATAAATAATATGTATACATTGGGTGCGTAAATATGTTCCCGTTTTTTAACATTAAAACAGAAAATTTTTTGCTATAAAAATAATTTTTACATTATTACAAGCATTTTCTTTTAGAAGCCAAACCATATCCCCATCTTTCAAACACTAAACGAATGACATAAAGAAAAAAGGCTGTTTTTTTTTAATGCAATCCAGTTATCAAACCTGATAATTGGATTGAGTAATCTGACAAAGTCTTTTTTGATACGTGTTTCTAAACTGAGCCTGCTACAACTAACTGGAATCTGCATGAAGTTAAGCGAATAAAAATCGGAAGGAGCAACAACTGGTAGATGTGATGGGTGGAACTTATTTTCCTAAAGTGACTGAACAATTTCTTTTAATGGTGGATGGGTAAAATGTGGATAAAATTATCGAGTAGGAAGAGAACTTACTTTTGTTTTTTGCCGTAATTTAGTTCTTCTTCTTCAATGTTTTATTCAACTTCATTACTTGTCTCATTCACCATTGGATATTCGATTGGTTTGCAAAGGTTCAAAATAAATCCTATATCTTTTCATGCTCATTGTAATCCGTTGAAATCGTCATTTTTTAATTGTTGAAACTATTTTTGGTAATTGGTTTCTAGAATCATATTTATCACAAAAGTCCAAAAGAGACCGGTGTATTAATGAAATGTACTTCACCTTTCCGGAAATACTGTTTGTTTGGGGCAAATTAGAATATGTTTTCTAAATGAAAGAATGTATTTAAATGTTAAATCAGAGGTCAAATACTAATTCTTAAAGATTATTGTCAAATCTTTCAAACACAACTTTCCAAATTGTTTAAAGGGTAGTAGACATACTTAATAGGCCATCTTAATTCAATATGAATTCCATTTCGGAAAAAGAAAGAAAATAGGAAATTTTCTTAAGAATAAAATAGAAAGTTTCAGCACAAGCAACTTTGGGAATTCTCACATAAAGATGAAAAACAGAAATCTACACCCGAAATATCTTTTATTGCACAAATAAATTAAATTTTTGTAACCATACAAGAATATAAGATTTTTTTAAAGTTTATAATATTTTTCAGAAAAAGCAAAAATAGAAAATGATTAAATGTCATAAAAATATTAAAAGTATTTTTCATTTCGTTTTTTCTAAGGAAAATGAATTAATGTGAGAGTATTTTTTCACAATAAGATTAAAATTACTATTTTACTTAGAACAAAAATAAAACGTTAGAATTAATTTTTTAAAAATCCTTTCAAAAATGAAAATGAATAATTCATTAAATAGCATATTTTCCTTTTGATGGGAAAGAAATGCTTTAAAATTGCTCATAAATAAGCTTTTAGCGTCATTGTATAAAAAATAAAAATTAGCTTATGAAACGGTGATTATCGTTACTTTCTAAAACAAATTCCTTCAGTTGCATATCGAAAAAAAAATTGCACTGAAAGGAACAATCTAAAAATCTTTAAATTGGAAAAAATATCCCAAATTCAGAAGAAAAATATAGTTAAATATTGTGTAAAGTTGAATGAAAATAATCATTCAAAAGTATTTTGATAAGAGCGTAAGGAAATAATGACAAATCGAAATAGAAATGGACAAATAGATAGAAAACTTTCGTTTCCATTCTAAAAGAGTTTTTTCTACCTCTGGAGGCCAATTGTCATTCCTAATAATTTTTTTTCTGTAAATAGTTTTGCAAAAATGCGTTAAAAATGAAGTGTGCTGTGATGAATTGCCTTTCATCATTTTTTTGTGTGTAGCTTACGGGCCTTTCATATTTATCTAACGTCCCTTGGGACACAAAACAAAATTCTTACGAAAGTTGCTTTTTCTAGAAAGAATAAGCGATACATCAGAAATATTTGATCAAAAATAAAAATATTTCTTTTGTTGTCAACTCAATTTATGTCATCCGCTGTTTTAATTTGGTTGCCGAAATGTTTGCAAATATTTCAACTATATTTTTTTTGACCATACAAATATCCTTTCTTTCAAATACCATACAAATATCCTTTTTTTACAGATAAGTATTAGCCTGCGATAAATTTTATTCTATTATTTTTTAAAGAGCGCCTGTGGCCTTCGATGTGAAAGTGTTTTTCTTCAAATGGGGAAAAGATGAAATTTAATGAACACCTAAAGGTTGTCTCCCTTTTGTGTGCTAATGAATGATTAATGTACACATTCAATGAAAAAACGCGAAGGTGCATACTGTAAATTTCCTGTAAGACTTTTCCTGTAAGGAAGGCTGTAAATTTCCTCGACCCTCGATACCGAGATGCATTTGCGATTGATGATAAATACTCCTACTAGCTGAAAGCTGATGCAAAGAAATGCGTTATGTGAAATTTTCTGTGTGGCCAGAAACATGGGATTTAAACAGGAACAATAAATTGCATTCAATTAAGCCTTTTATAAACCTATGGTCAGTCTTACCTGTGAGTAGGAATGATGTTATATTAATACATCTTCGAATAGGGCATACTCGGTTCACTCACAAACACCTACTATCTGGTGAGAGAGCACCTATATGTTTCAGAGATTTTACAATTCATCACATTTTGATCAAGTTCCCAGCTTTTAATATTCGTCGCAACTAGTTTTTTTCCTTCACCACTTTAACTCTCGCTGATTTAGTGGGAGAAAATCACCATCCAAACATTTAAAAATTTTTATATGCTGTTAAATTTTTACCTTGAATTTCAATTCTTCAAGCGCTTTAAAAAAATTTCTTCATTGTAAATACATAATCCTGTGCAACTATTTCCAGTGTTTTTAAATTATTTTATTCTTTTTTCATACAACTATTCATTTATTTAAATTTTAAAGAATATTTAACCACTTTTTAACCACCTAAGATGGCTCTTGTTCCAAAACACACAAAACAACCAAAAAACCAACCTGCCAACCAACCAACAATCTGAAATAAGAAATGCATAAAAAGTAGCAGCACATCGATGTGATTATGATTGTTTTGAGGGATGAGCTTTTCTGCATTATATGTTTTAATCCTTCCTATTTTGCTTTTTGAAAAAAGAGAAAATGTCTTATTTAAATTGAATTACTGCTAATGAATTTTTTATAAATATATTTCTCACTAATATATAAATATAAGATTTTAATCTCTCATATTTTTATGATGCATCTCATAAAAATAGGAGACTTTAATACGTTTAATGCGTTCTGGTAAATTTATTTAAGCTACAAAGGATAGAATAGAAAAATAAGTTTAAATACAAAAATAATAAATACGTTTTTAATAAATTGATACAATGTCTATTTTAGGAGAGATGGAAGATATTAAATATAAGTGCAATGAGTTATAGTTGATAGTTTAATATAGTTTGTTTAATTAAATGGTTTAAAATTAAATAAGTATATGAATAAGATTCAAACTTCCAATTCAAAGCCAACATAACCCGGAGATATTTTAGGTTTGATTGATTGTATTAATTATATTCTATGTAAAAGAAAATTTTTCTTTTAAAATCTGATAGATTTAAAAAATTTTCTTTGTATAATTTTCACAGACGTGCTAGGAATTAAATAAATAAATTAGGATTCAAAGCGTTGTCAGCTATTTTAAATTATCCTTGCTAAGATAAAAAGGTTTAATAAGAATGGTTAATAAGTAAAGGTTTATAATATAAAAGGTAAATAAGAATGTATTCGCTTCCGATACTAAAATAAATATTATTCTTTCTATCATTCCTAATTGAACAAGACAGTTATTTTAAATTTCAAGTGATATTTCCAAAATTATTTCTTCTACGGCAGCAACGCGCCGGGTACCAGCTAATTCATTATATTCTATGGGAACGACAATTTTGCTTCTTAAATCCTGTAGATTTAAAAATTTGCCTTTGCACAAATTCCCCACCAATGCTAGGAATTTTTTGCTTCTTCAAATAATCTTAGCAAATATTAAAAGGTTAGTTAGATATATTTTCAATAGTCTTTTAACTTCAGTATGAATGCATGCAGTACTTGAAAATTTTTTATCAAGCAGCTTGCATTTAACCGAACACTGATAATAAGTAACGAAAACGCGTCAGATTTTCTTATTGCTATAGAATTTCATTCTTTAATATTTAAATTAGGATGATACTGAAAATGAAAATATCGCTGAATATATCTGGAGGCAAACGATAAAAATTAAATTAGAAATAAAAACTTAATATAAAATAAAATTTAATATTTTTTTTTTGAAAAAATCCAAATGATTAGAGATTTTAAAACATTTGTAAACGCATAGCAATAATAAATTTCAGAAATTGTAACATTGCCGATTTGAAAATCAGAAATGTTTTTGAGAGGAAAATTTTTTTATCTGCTCTAGAAAAATTTGCTATAAAAGCTTTATCTTATTCTAAATTCAATTGGATTAGGAGATCTAAATTTTTTTCAAACATTTAGAATATTTATTTATAGTTTTAGCCGTAGCCTATTTCTTTTATTTAATTCCCAGTAAAGAATATGTGTACTATTTATTACTAACTATTTTAGTAACGGACATTAATTAGCACAAATGAAAATGTTTTTAATAAATAATGGGATTTATAAAATCTGAAATCAAAGTTTCTTTAGTGTTTGATGAAGAAACCATTTTTTAACGAACCGCAATGACCTTAATTGGAGAATTAGATTTTGATTCGCTTATATACAATTATTAATTATATTTATTCACATTAATAAGGTAATCAATATTATCAATTATCAAACAGTGCATTTCATTCTAGAAAATGTATATATCGATTCAGTTTCCTAGCTTTTTTAAGGTGTGAATTTTTATTTTATGGGAAATTTATTCAATTGCAGGAAATATCGGATGATGTAGAAATTTTCTAGAATTAAATATATTTTTAAAATTAATTATTATTTTTGCAAAGTTAAATAAAAACAGTGAATAGAAATAAAATATAAAAACGTCGTACTACAAAGAGATTTAACCAATGTTTTTTAAAAGTATTATATCGATTCTTGTTACTTACACTGTGCAATAAAACATTAAACATGTGACCAGCGATTTATAATATTTATATATTGATAATGTTGACCCTTATTTACGTTTGTTTTTTTTATTTCTAGAGAATTTCTTGTAAGGAAGCTAGTATATTGTAAAGAATGTTTTATTACACTCGTCATTAAAATTTTTAGTTTTAATCAGTTGTAATTTGATTTTAATTAAGCATATGTACATATAAAAGAAGACTGTTACATTAATTTCCCGTTTTGAAATCATAGTTTAATGACGTTATAATTCATTTATATATAAGGACGAGAGAAATCACACTTTTTTCGGTGTTTTAGAATTGCTTTATCTATTGTTTCGGTCAGCATATTTAAATTCGAATAGATCACATACTGATTACATACGCATATTTTTCAATCTTACGTACATAATAACTAAACATTTGAATACAAATCATGAATGCCCTTAGTGTATTATGATATTCAAATTCATTTCCACAATAGTTGAATTATTGCTATTGGATGTAAGTCGAATATATTCTTATTCGGATAATGCACCATATCACAAAATTTTGAAGTACCAGTAGGATAACCTTCTATTGCAACAATGAAAGCATCATGAAAATTTGCTAGAATTTTCTATATGTCATTGTGGAATTGATAAGAAAAGGCTTTAATCGTTATCAGAAAATGGGGTTTTTTGTATAAAATCATATATTACTTTTCAAGAACGACACTGATATAGATAAACTTAACCACTGTTTCCTAGAGAAACGAATCTATACTTATAATAAAACTCAATGTGTGTGTGTGTGTTGGCGCTCTACAGAGCAGACCGTTAGACCTACAGCTACCAAATTTGGTACATGTATACCTTGGAGGTTGGGAATGAGCACTTCAGAGCCCTTTTTTCGAATTTTTAATTAGAATTTGAATTAATTAAAATTTAAGCGAAATTTCGACGATTTTCCGCTATAACTTCCGAATTTATTATTGCACAAACATGATTTTTACATCAATTTACAGGTTAAAAAATTAGCTTTCTAATGGTATCTTTGTTTTAATGTATAACTTAAGCTTCTATTTTTAACGAATTTTTAAAGAAATATTTTAACCATGTTTTACAACAATATATTTCGGACAAAACAATAAAATTTAATCTGCACGAACACGTCAAGGGGGAAAAATTAAGTTTTATCAGCATGTTGCCATCCTATTGACGGAAGTTCAAACTAAAAAAAAACAACTATCATTACAAATTAAATCTAAAGAAATGCAACTTTTAGCACGTGACTGGATAAAATAAAAGAAATATAATATGTGACATTTTCTAAAATAAATAAGGAACGAACAAAGGGGAAAAAATAGCTTTTATTAAACTGTTGAAATCATACTGACAGAAGTTCAAATTAAGAAATAAATTAACTATGACTGCAGATTAAATCGAAAAAAATGTAACATTCACCACGTGATTGGATGAAATTAAATAAATATTAAATGTTATGCTTTCTAAAAAAGAAATACAAGACAAAGGTTTCTATGATCGTTTGCAACATCTATATCATTAATTTAGTAAATCAGTGTTACGTGACTTTCGAAGTTTAAGTATATCTGTCAGAGAAATTATAAAGAGAGCAAGGCACATAAGTATTTAATTGAAAATCTTAGACCCCATTACTCTTGGCGAACCAGCTGGTCGCCAAAGGCGTCTAGTTATATATAATCTGCATGAATTGTTTATGCTTATCGAATTATTAATATATACTTTTAGACCCGTAGAAAATTAAAAATTCAACTTAAAACCTACATATTTTGTTCTGCTTCGTTTCCTTGAGTTTAATAATAATAACAAAATGTGATGATTGTTTTGCAGGTTTTTTTCAAAACAATCTGCAAGGATAGCGGTTAAAAAGCAAAACCGTATCTAATTATAAAATTTGATCCAAATCTACATAACTGTTTCTCAGAGAAAATCGAATATATACAGATATATATAAGCAAGAATTGCTTACTTAAAATTTTAAGATTTAGCTTCATGTTCGCAAGCAATGGTAGAATTTAGTAAAAGGTTCATCAGTCGCTTCTTCATGTATTACATCCAGACAATTAAACAGTTGCGTACTCTCGATGAAACTGACACGATAATTGTTTTTTAAGGGAGTTTACTTGCTTTAAAACACTGTTTTTACATAAATGACATATGAAAAAATCCATAAGCATCAGACAAATAAAAATATCTTTCTATTCTATTCACTTTTAATACTCCCGCATACGACCGTTACTCAAAGCTTGAGAGCTCATTTTTAAATATAGCGAGAGAAATCCCCAATTCGTTTTCGCCAAATCGTCTGGAATCGAATGCTAATCGTTTCCTCTTCAACTGACGTTCATTTAATTTACTTCCTCTTTCTCTTTTTGTAAGCCACTCACCCTCTCTTAACGACGAGTTTTCTTAGTGGCATATGATGTACTAAATCAGTTTATAACCATCGACTCCCTTTATATTATCTTATTTAGTTTATGCATCTTTCACTGACATATACTTTATTAGAGCTCTCCAATTTTAATTTTAACTCACCAAGCTTGCAGTTATCTGTCAGTAAATTACTCATTAATATTACAATGAAATTTATGAGATATTGAGGGATTTGTCACAGACTGCTTGTAAAGATGAATCGCACAGTCCAACGAATGTGCAAGAGTAATCTAAAAAAAGGAAATATGGTAAGAAGAAAAGTTAAAAAAAAAATTAAAGCATTCGATGTCAGACGCTTGAATTCCTTCATTGTCTTCTGCATTTATGGCAGAAATAACTGAAAACACATGGATATTAGAGATACGTATAATCACTTTTATTGTTTTAACTGTGTAGTAGTAACATATTTTACAACACAAATAAACAGTAATGATAATAATAATAATAATTTCTTATCTTCCTTAATCCGTCTGGCTCTTTTACATGTATAGTGGGTGTGTATGGTGTAGGAGATGAGCACGAAATGATCAGTCCTCTGGCAGATGACACATTACAGACGACATTTATTTGCAGGACGAAGCCAGGACAGCACATAGACGACAAATATTTACAGCACAGAGACGAAGTACAAACGATAACTATGTACAGCAAAGACGAACACACTGGACAGAACTCTACTACAGATACCCACAATAGCAACAGTAATCCACAGGCAGAAATTTCGTGGTGACAACGTGAACAGCTCACAAAGCGGCCAGACAGGATTCAGCAGGAGAGGGAATCTTTAAGGGATTCTGTCTAAACTCACGTAGATCTCTCCCGAACAGGCTGAAACAACTCCTCTCTCTCTTCTTGTCTTCACTGCCGACTCACTACTCCGCACAACGGGACTTCTCCTCAGTTCAGGACTGGTTCGTTCCAGACAACAACACAACGGGCAACAACACACGACACAGGCTTCTTCAGAATGAGCCACACAGCGAATAGCAGTCCTCCGTTCAGGACTCCTCAGTTCAAGACCTCTTTACTTAGGTCTAATCTGTCGACTACTTTCGTGCTTCGCTCAGCTTCCAAGACCTCTCAGTTCAGGTCTCCTCAATTCAACACCAGACCGTTCAGCCTTAACTTCAGATGGCTGGCCCTTATGTAGTGACGGAAGGAAGGGCTAAAAGCCTTCGGGATCAATCAGGAGTTTTCTGGATGTATCTTGGCTGCTAATGGACGAATAAGGAAAATTCTCGGTGTTTCGGATATCATCAATTCTGTCGACAAAGTAGCCAAATTTGTCACCAAGTCGTCTAATGGTTTTCAAGTCTTGGAACCTCTGGCATCACACCTAGGCACTTTTCAATACATATTACCGTAAAACTGTCTTCCTTACGATGTATTTTATATGTACAATGCCCATGCACTATTTGCATCCTTTTTTTGCTAATACACATTGTCACATTTATTGGAGCAATTTATATACACGGTGTAAATAAAAAAAATGTACAATTCAAATAATCTATATAGCTCTTATAATATGATTGTCCTGAAAATAACGCCTTAAATGGTTTATTTTTCTTTCTTAATCTAATTAATGACATCTCCCAATTTAGGAATGTGCTTTCCTACAGAATCTCTTAAGAATGCATGAAATGTTAACGAATTATGTTATATGTTGAATTATAGCACTTGTAAGCTGTTTAACCTCTACTTTTTACTTTGTGAGACGATAATTCGATGTCTGTGACACAAGCAGTCCTGAAACTTTCTCATCGTGAAAGTGTGGCTTGCTCATTTATTTGGATAACAAGTATTTCAAAACTATAGTAAGGAACATGATATCGTAAGCGACAGATGCCCACTCGCTGGTGTGGTGTGGAAATTTTGACAGGGGGGGATCAGCTCATGTGTAATCCTTGTCCTTTGCCTGTGCTTCAAAATCATTACGTCCTTCCCAAATTAGCCCTAATATTGCTTTAAAACGGGGAGTTAGTATAACTAAACTAAACTAAGTCAGCGACAGGAATATTTAAGTTCATTGTACTGAAACGTGTTAAGAATAGTTAATGTCGAGAACGAAAAAAAATTGGCCTAAGTAAATTTTCTGTTCAGAAATTAATTTCAAACAAACTTTCATAATTTTGAAGCCCATGTCAAGATAAATATTCTCATTATAAATTATTTTTTGCGAAAAAATTTCCGTAATCTTAGGTTAAACTAAGTTTAAAAAAAGTCTAAATAAAAGAGTAACGCGTTAATAAAAGTGTTCCTTAGTATGTAGATGCGATCAGTGTCACGCTGATCTCATTAAAAGGGTTTAAATTACATTCATTAGTGTTAAACAGTTTAACAAAATATTTTTCTTCCTTCGTTTAGGATGCAATTTCCGGGTATTAATTGAAAGTTTAAAATGAGACGAAATTTGAAAAACTTTCCTTCGACGAGAATATTAAAATTCTGTCTGGCATTGCGATGGAAGAAAAACTGTTATCGTACATAAACTAATTATTTTAACAAATTTGTCTACAAACTCTTAAAATAGCTAGAAAATCATTAAAAGCAATTATCTGTGTAATCATTTTATGGGTAATATATGCAATTTACAGTTCAATTTCAGCACGATTCTGAAATATCCGTAATTTATGGACATGAGTGTAAATTCGTTAAACAAACTAGTATTCATAATAGTAAATGATAGGAAAGAAGAAAAAAATTGCCCCAAATAAAGTTTTGAACAGGAATTAATTTTAATTTAACTGTGCGCAATTTTGAAGTCCGAGTGAGGATAATTGTTCTCATTATTTATTACTTTTTTGGAAAAAAAATCCTATCTTATATTAAACTAAGTTTTAAAAAACATCATTAAAAAGCAAAACAGTAATAAAATTGTTACTCCTTATGCTTGTGACACGCATATCTTATTTAAAAAGGTTCAAATTATCTTTAATTACATTCATTAGCATAAACCAGTATAACAAGTATTTTTCTTCCTTCGTTTTGGATGCAATTTCCGAGTATTAATTGGAAGTTTAAAATGAGACGGAATCCTTCTTCGAGAATATTAAAATTCTGTCTGGTATTTGCGTAAGAAAAAAAAAACTATTCACGTCCATAAACTAATTATTTTAACCTGAATTTTTCTACAAACTCCCGAAGTAGCAAGAAAATGATAAAAAGCGACGTTGATGGAAATAAGAATTGTCCCATAAACTCTGGTGCCGCGAATTTTGTAAGACTTCATGATTGAGCGCGTTCCAGAGAAATAAATAGAAAAAAAATGAATAATAATCATCCGTGAGCTTCCTTCAGAGTTTCATTTAGATTTTTGAAATTCGATATTCTTTCTTCTAATTACATTTAATGAGAATTTCATCATTAATGAAAGCCATACGTTTCTTGAAGTCATTTCCACAAACTTTTTAATTTCATTTGAGAAGCTGCTTCTTTTACGTAAACTATACTAGATTCATTAAACCGAAAAAGTTAATCAGTTTCACTTTCTGTGTTAATTACAGCTACATGAAATTTTAATCGGTTTAAACCATTTAAAACTGTTTCGAGCTGTTATTACAAGCACAAATTATTTGATTGACATGTTGGGAAGTTTGGGTGTAGCTTTCAATTATTTCCAATTATGTATAAGTAATTTTTAAAAATTTAATTGGTTGTAAATGATTAAATTATGAATGTAAAATTTTGATTATCGGTGCTATTATAAGAATATTTTCATTCTAATAATAACACCGATAATTTAGGCTATAATGGAACAGACATAGCTCATTGTCGCGTGATACACTGATGATAATTTGAAGATAAATTTCTCATGCAATAACCCCAAAAAATACAGATCAATTACTTGAAAATTCATTAATTCGAATCCTTCTGAATATTTGTTAATCAGATATTTGAGCGTGTTTCAGTTTTAGATTTTAAAACTGCATTTTTCAAACGTATATTAATTATTGTATGAATAAAATTGTTTATGGTAGGAGTTAGATTTATAACTGATAAAGAAATTCATTAATCTTTATTATAATATCATTTAATATTTCTTTTCTGCAGTGAATCGCATTCTTGAATTAATAAAATTGAAGACGAGGGAATATTGATTGCTGAAATTCCTTGAATACTAGTGTTCTACTATATTTGCCTATGTCCGATATTTAAATGTTTACTTTCCTTAATTAATATTACTACTACTATTTGTAATATTTTTGATTTTGTATAAAATAACATAATATACAAAATCCTTATAACATCTGAAACTTTTCTTAATCAAAATGAGAATATTAATTGAATCAAAATCTCCGGTACCTAATTTCCAGCACGAGTTTTTAATCATTTTAATACAAATATTTAAATCTCTGTTTAAAAATACTGAAGTAATAAGGATTAAAAAGAAAAAAATCAATTATCATGATTTTTATAAATTCGATAATTGTTAAAAATACTCAAATCAGAATTAAAAAAAAACAATTTTTTTCTGATATAAAATTTTAATCTTGTCTTATTAACTTTTCTTTTCTTTAACTTATATGTAATTTCTATCGAAATTCGATTCATATGCCATAACAACAATTCTTCATATTTATTCATGTTCTGCAACAACAAAAAATATCACAAACTGTATAAAAAAATCATATGAAAAAGAAATTTGTTTATTTCTCTTTTAGAAAACATTCTATGCCCATTTGAACTCTTTATTTGTACTGAAAATATCAAATTGCACGAATATGTATTCATTATTATTTTTCCAAGTTTTTAAGTAAGATTAAAATTAATTATATTAGAAACTCAAAGTTCTGAGCATCTGTAACTTATAGAAATATTATTTATATAACATTTTAAAAATATTTAGTTCTAGCAATTCAATTGTAGTGCAATTCTTTCTCATAAAATGATAATATTTTGAGCATAATTTGTTCGTAAATTTTATGCAAAAGTTGATATTGTTGTTAGGAAATTAGGTATCTTTTTTCTTTTATTTTTTATTGCTATTATTTGAAGACACAGATTATTCATTTTTAAAAAGAAAAGAAGACAGATTCTATTCAAGATAGATAAAGAAAAAGAAACTACTCACATTGAGAAAAACGATGTTTAATTAGAACACCGATGCAGTCACATAGGTGTAATCATATGGTTAAAGGCATTCTCACGTTATGATGATTTTATTGAAATGTTTGTGCTCACGCTAGTTAGTCCATTAACGCAGCTTAAATGTCTATTGCATTTAATATGTAATTTTATTTTCTTCGTTGATGGAACTTAGATTTGTTTTAAATCAAATTCAATCAAATGAGTCATCTTGCCTCCATAGTCAACTTTCTAGTTTTATAATAAAATCGTGAAAAATTCACTGTGAATTGTTCTAATTAAAAAGTGTTTTTATTTACAACATAAGAATCAGTGCTTCTGAAAATCCTTTTATTCTTCATCTATGTTTAGCACGGGGAAAAATGTTTTCTTTAGAAATTTTCTTCAACGCTGAATAAAATGATAAAGCTTTAAACAAAGACGAATGAAAGGAAATTAAATGAAAAAGTTATGAATGACTGAATTAAATGATTAAATGTAAGGAAATTAAATGATTTTTTAAACTTTCAATTTTTGTTTATATTCGATTTCTCTTACATAAGTGCAAAGCCTGCTGCAAAATAGTAATAAATTTATATCTCACATTTCTATCCCCAAACATAGAAAAGGTGAGAATAGATGTGACTAACAGTCTTGTGAATAAAGGTGAGTTCACACGAAGTTAACTATTGAGAGCAATCTTTGCCTCTCTGCTGTTGTCTCTGTATTGTCCTCGTATAAACAGTTGAGACAAAATCAATGGGACAGTGGCCAATAGTTGTCCCGTTGTGGTCACGTGATTTTCCGGAAGTAGGCGTAATCTTCTATTGCAGGCAATAGTTAGCCTCGTGTGAACTTACTTTAATGGTAAGAATTGCGGAATATTATTTTTTGATAGACAATGAATGAACAAAAAAGATTTAAAATGCTTTAAACTGTTTTTAGATGAATATTTATATATTAATTACCTAGGGTGTTACAATAATTTTAAAAAAATAGAAATGGTAGTATATTTACGAATCAACAAATTTATGGTATAAAATAAATAAACTTATTTTCCTTAACAAGTAAAGAATAAGTAATGATTGACGTTCCTAAAAATTAGCAGAAAATGAATTTCTGCTAATTTAATTAGCACCCAAGAAATTATCCCTAATAGCCATTTTCCGTTGGGAGTGATCATTTTTAGTTTTATTAACAGATGAAACGATACTTGGATTTGCCTTCATTTCAACATTTCTAATTTTAATTTATTTACTCATAAAATATAAAGCCAATTTGCTCTTTAGCAAGAGGTTATGTCTGTGATTTAATCAAAAATTTTAATTAAAAGTAATTGAAAAGGTATACCAAAAACAGTTTCCGAGACGTGTTTTGCAATCAGCACTCCGAAATGAGCCTTCCGCTTTCATAAACATAGTTTTCAATTAACTTTTCGAACGAAACAGCTCGCTTTGTATTGATTCAGTTGTTTATTTGCAGGAAAAGTTTGTAAAATTTTGTTATTAGGCCACTTTAATGTGTTCAAGTTCGCCGGACTGATGGTTATCGTTAGGTTCAGTTTGCAGTTTTCTTCAGTTCGGTAATTGAAGTAAATCAGAATAAAGAAGCGATACAAGAATTTATTATTGCATCGAAATTTGCACTTTTATTAAAATACAGTATTGAATAATTGCATCAAAAATGAAGACAGTTTTTCTGAAAAATATGTTAATTAATACATCGGCTTGCAAATATAATAAAAAGTTTTAAAAAATTATCTGAACATTTTATTTTATCTTTTATAAGCTAAGTAACTCAATTTCATACATCACGATAAAATTGTAAACTCCCGCTAGTTAATGTGTTCAATTTACAAATGCTATTTAATTTTGTAAGGAAAGTCATTATTCTATGGGCTTTTAATTGAAATATTTGTAAGTGTTTTTCACTGAAATGAGACTGAAATAAAGCTTAAAAATTATTGTAAAACTCAACAATAAAAAATTATTTTTCGTTTAGGAGAAATGAGCTAATGGTGATGGCACTTCCTCATATCGAATTCACAATTCAGAAAGAAATTCTCTCACCGCATTAAATGAACTTTTATCAAGCAATAAGAATAGAACACAGCATTGAATATGCGATTCTATATAAATAAATATAAATGTTTTTATATCTCTTATGCACTATCGTACCGCTCGTCCGATTCCGATGAAACTGTGATAGCATATTGCTTGCCCTAACGCGGAGTTTATAGGTATAATACAATCATAATACATATCATCTAAAGAATAAAAGATATTTTAAGATTTATTAGCCGCATCTATTAACCATGGATTAACTACCAAATAATTTGCAAAGTAGACTTAGCAGATTCAGTAAAGATGCTAAATTCAAGCTGGACGTTAATATTTCGCAGCTACTGTACGTAAATGCATTGTAAGTCTTTCTCTGAGGTAATAGTTTTATTAAAGAGTGTGTGAGAAATTGTAAGGTGAACCAGTCCTATACGTTTGAATTTTAACTAAGCATTTAATAAAGTTTTAGCGTTTTTTGCTGTAACTTCGAAAATATTATAGTTCAAATAATTTTACACCATTTTACTTTTTAAAAAATCATCTTTTCAACTATATTTATGATTTTATGGTATAAATATATTTTCCATGTTTAATCAATTTTAAAAGAAAATATTTTAAATCACATTTATTAATATTTAACTTGAGAATTCTGAACGAATATGAAACGAATCATGCGATACAATAAACAGTTTCCTTCATTACCATTCTGAAAGAACACCCAGCTTTACAATTATAAAATAATACACAAATCTGATGCATCAAAATGAATATTATTTGCAGAATAGAATAATAAAAATAGAATAAAATATGCTTCAATTTCAATGAAGATGCATTCACAGCCCGCAAGAAAATAAATATTCTTCCAATCATTCCTGATTAAACAAGATAACTATTTCAAAGTCCAAACGATATTTCCAAGATTATTTTTGTTTGCGGCAGCAACGCACCAGGTATTAGCTAATAAAATATAAAAGGAAATGAATAAAGTTGGGAAAAGATTTAAATTTCAATACAAGAGGTCTAAGAGTTTGTAACTGGGATTTCCGGCTAAACACGACTGTAGCTTAATTCCTTCTTTTCGATTGCATGCGGTACATCTCAAAGAACGGGTAACCATTCCCAGCGCACTTCAAAGAGTGGGGAAAATACATTTACTCGATCTGAGAGATAATACTCGCTTAGTGAAGGATTAACATGTCTATTTCTGGAAAAATTCCTGTTTCTACGTAAGTGGAACTTTTGTCAGAAAAGTCGTAACTTTGTGCTTTTACTTACTCCTTGATAAAAATAAACTGTTAAATAATTTTAATGAAACAGTATTAATAAATAGATTTAAATAGAATTTTTTGTGAAAATGTGAGTAATTATTTCCAGGTAATAAACACATTAAATACAGAATGGAAACATGCAAATGACATATTTGAATAAATGAAATTCAAGTTAACCTGAGAAAATTACCCTTCCTGAAATAATTGAAGGTCAAATCAGATAGTGAAAAAAATCCGACTAGTGTTTAATCTATTAATTTCTAATAATGAAAATTAACCTTTCGGAAACAACATTCTCAAACCCTTTTTTTTAAATCTTAATGCAGGTGTACACTTTATAAATATATACTGTAAACTATGTTGTTTGTTAAAAAAATTATTACCTAAAAATTCCAACGCAAAAATTTTTATGTATATTTTATTACGCTCAGCCTAATTCCATAAAATATTAAATCTATATAAATAAAAATGAATATTTGTCTGTATGTCTCTTATGCGTTGTCGTACCGCTCAACCGATTCCGATAAAACTTCTACAACATATTGCTTGCACTAACGCGAAGGTTAAGGATATAATACAATCAAATAACTTATAAAAATATTTTCAGATCGATTTACTGCAACTATTTACAATGGATTAACCACCAAATAGCTCGCCAAGGAGACACAACACATTCAGTAAAAATGCTAAATTCAAGCTCAAGATGCCAAATTTCAGCTCATATTTGGTAGCTATTGTATATAAATGCAATGCAAGCCTTACTCTAAGGAAATAATTTTATTAGAGAGTATGCGAGAAAGTTTTAGGGAAACCAATCCTCTAGATTATAAGGTTTAACTAAATATTTAATAAAATTTTATCGTTTTTTGCTATAACTTTTGAAAATATTATGGCACAATAGCTTTGCACGATCTTAGTTTTCAAAAAATTACCTTTTCAAATAGATGAAAGATTTTATGGTATAAATATATTTTCTATTTTTGGTAAGATTTAAAAGAACATATTTAAATCCCATTCTCTAACATTAAACTTGAGAATTCTGAATGAATATTAAATGAATCGCGAAGAACAATACCACTACCATTCTGAAAGAACACCATGCTTTACAAAAGTAAAAGAATACACAAACCTAATACATAAAAATGAATGTTTGTGTGTAGAATAGAATAATAAAAATAGAATAAGTATTATTTCTGCTTCTCCTTTACATATCCTTCCATTTCAATGAATGTATTCGCTGTCGATGAGAAAACAAATACCATTCTTAAGGAAACAAGATAACTATTTTAAATTCCAAACGACATTTCCAATATCATTCCTTCTGCGGCAGCAACGCGCCGGGAGCCACCTAGTTATCAGATAATGATATCATACTGAATGATTTCTTAAACTTTTAAAATGAAAGAAATGTTAATGTAAAACGTTAATTGATCATCAATAAATGATTATACGAATCGGAAAGGATCACTGAAAGACAATAAGATCAGAAATATTGAACGCTTGGGAAAGGTATATTATACTTTATCTTATTAAGGAAAATTAATCTGCTTATCTCGATATGATATTCTCAAAACAAAATTCGGTAATCGAAAATGTATAAGAAAATTTGCATAAAAATGTTGATTTAAGTCATAAAATAAGGTTACTTAGAAAATGGAAGCTTTTGGTAGAGGAGCCAGTACTAGTTAAAGAAAATCTACTACGTTCGAAGAAACATTTTTGAAAAATTGAATTTTTAAAAAACTATTTAAAACTATGGTTTTTAGATTTATTGTCAATTATGAAACAAAATACTATTAATTCAACAAAATTATTTTAAAATATAATATATTTTGAGAAATAGGAAAATGTGCAGTCAATTTTAATGAAACTTAATCAAAATGGTTAACACTCTACACAAAACGGTAATGCAACAAATCCTATTTTCCTTTGCACACAAGTTGTAGAATATAATGGTGAATGAAATGGGCCAAAAGCAAAGAAAAGTTTTGAGATGCACAGAAGTTATGGGTTAGCGTACGTTTGCATTTTTTCTATTAATTTACAATTAAATTTTTCTGAAAGTACCTATAAATGAAAAAAGTATTTGATCTACAATAAAATTTTTGGTTCATTTCATTGCCCATATTATTTAAACAACATTATAAATTTTTTTTGTAAATACCTATATTAGGTTTTAAGATATAGTGTTAATGGTGAAGAATGTGCATCAAAATGGAAATTTTGAGAAAACTGAAGACAAATTTTAGCTGAAAAAAAAATAGGTGACTCTGGATGACAGGTCAGGTCTCCCTTTTCTCAGAAAAGATAAACTGTTTTGAAAAGAGGAAAGTCTGAAGTACAAGAAATAACAATTTTTAAAAATAATTCGCCAATGTGGTCGATAACCGGTGTTTTTAACGTTAACGGATCCTCTAAACTGCTCAAGAGTAATTAAGCTTTGAATGAGGCCCATAAGAAGGAAAACAGCGGAGCAATGACCATAGTCTGGAAATCCTCATATATTTTACATTTTAAGTCACAGTCAAGATAGCTTAAATCCTCCTCTTCTTCCCTTGATTCATTCTCGTTGCTTTTCACATTCACTTACATGTTCTTCCGATTCCAGACAGACATCGAAATGTCTGCAGTGACTCGTCTAATGGCCAGCGATATCCATCTGTTGTTGGTTCGAATGATACGTATAGTGCCGATGATAAATGATTGCCTCAACCTTCGTCGAATGATAGGACGTCGCCGGATTTTTATCGTTTCACCTCCCGTTCAAAACATCCGAAATGAAAGAATCCGGATTGCAGAGCGGATACTTTATTTTAATGACTTCCGAATGGTGACAATAGAATGTAGAATGTTCGGAAGGGTTTTAAGCAATTGAAATGAATACGCTAGAAACAATATTTCTCGATTTTATATAATTATTAATAAATCTTAAAAATTGTTAAAAACCGTGCATAATACTCACATACATATTGTAACGGATTTCCTCTATCCTACTAAACCCTTCGAGTGTGTATGGTGTGAAAAGCGATGAGATGAGCACACGCAATGATCAGTCCTTTAGTAGATGACACAACACAGACGTTTATTTACAGGACGAAGACAGGACAGCACAAAGACGACAAAGATTTACAACACAACTATGTACAGAAGATAACTATATACAGGAGACAACTATATACAGCCGAGATGTATACACAGGACAGCACACAGCAATATTCTACTGCAGACAGTAGCTCACGATAGCAGCAGTAGTCCACAAGCGGAAATTAAGTAGTGACAACGTCCACAGCTCATAAAGCGGCCAGACTGGTTTCAGGCTGGAGAGGGAATCTTAGAGGGGATTCTGTCTACACTCACATAGTTCTCTCCGGAACAGGCTGAAACTATTCCTCTGTCTCTTCTTGCCTTCGCTGCCGACTCACTACATCGCACAACGGGACTACTCCTCAGTTCAGAACAGCTCCGTTCCCGACGACGACACAACGGGCTGCGACACAGGCTTCATCAGAATACGCCACAAAGCTGTACTCCATTCAGGAAGGACTCCTCAGTTCAAGACACCCTATTCAGGTCTACTCCTTTTCCGATTAATTCCGTTGCTCATTTTCGACTTGATTCAACACCAGACCATTCAGTTTGTCTTCTTCTTTCTGAATTGATTTTCAGGTCTTCTCCTTTTTTTTCTCTTTTTTTTCACCTGTGCTGCTTCTCGCTCCGACTTGATCCCTCTTCAGATGACTGGCCCTTATATAGTGGCGGAAGGCGGGGATAAACCTTCTGAACCAATCAGGAGCATTCTGGATGTTCTCGGTTCCTAATGGACGGATCGGGAAAATTCTCGATGCTTCGGGTACTTTCCATTTTGTCGCCAAATGGTCTCCAAGCCTTGGGACCTCTGACGTCACACCCATTTACTATTCAGTACATATTACTGTAAATCTGTCTTCCTTACGATGACAGTATCAGAGCGGGAAAGCAAAGCTATACGTTCGTAACAATAGCTTCTAAAATTCTGCTTGAATGTTTCAATTCGAATATAGTGTTACGAATCTGTAATTTTGCTTCCCCGCTTCAATAATGTCATCATAAGGAATACTGATTTGCAGTCATCTGTTTTGAACGGAGCCTGGGTGTCACATCATGATCTCAGAGCTTGGAGATAAAATTGAGGACCATATGGAAACTTGGTGACAGATTCGGTAACAAAATGGATAATACACAGAACATCGAAAATTTACCCGATACCTCCTTTAGGAGCTGAGAAACGTCCAGAATGAACACCTGATTGATCCAGAAGATTTTAGCACCGCCTCCTGCTGCTATATAAGGCCAGCAGTGTGAAGCTGCAGCGGTCTGGTGCGGTGACTAGTCGAGCAGACCTTAATTGAGACGTCTTGAATAGGAGTCCGTCTTGAGGAGGAGACGTCTTGAATTGTATGCCGTCGTCGTGACTTCTGTCGAAGCTTGTTTATGTCGATCCTGAACTAGGTGCGGTGATTTATCGGTAGACGAGAACTGAGAGGTCTTCGAGAGGAGTTCTGAGCGGAGGAGACGCCGGGAGAATACCGAAGCAACGAAGGAAGGCTGTGTGGCGCATTCTGACGAAGCCTGTGTCATGTGTTGAAGCCTGATTTGTCGTCGTCGAGAACAGAGCAGACATTAACTGAGAAGTTGTCCCTTTGTGTGAAGTAGTGAGTCGTCAGCGAAAGCAAAAACAGAGAAGGAGTAACGTCAGCCGTTTGGACAGACCTATGTGAACGTGAACAGAATCACAGAATGATTTCCTCTCCTGCTGAGTCCTGTCTGGCAGCTTTGTGTGCTGTGGACGTCGTCACTATTGAATTTCTGCCTGTGGACTACCGTTGCTATTACGGGCTACTGTCTGCTGTCCTGTGTGTTGCTGCGAGCTGTCCTGAGCGTTCGATAGTTGTGTTGAAAGTACTGTACATAGTTGTGTTGAAAATATTTGTCGTCTTTGTGCTATCCTGCCTTCGTCCTTCTAATAAACGTCGTCTGTGTTGTGTCTTCTACTAAAGGACTGATTATTGTTGTGTTCCTCTCCTACATCATACACACACATTTCACAAGTAAACGAACCCGGCGGATTAGGACAGTAAAAAAAAAATAGGAAATCCGTAACAATATATTTTTCACATCTATATAAGGAGCAAAGGTGATAATATCGTTTACATTTGTAACAGACAAAATGAAACTGTTGTTTGAAATAAATAAAACAATTGTAGTCAATGGATTGTGCATTGGATGTATTCACTGACTCAGCCTTTATTTTATTTTGGAAATGGAAATGCGTTCTTCGGTTGAATTTTAAAAAAAAATAACCTAATAAATGTATTAACTTTTTTTTGTCGTTATTTGAAACGAAATTGAATAATGGTACATTTTAATGACTACATTTTCCCTAAATAATAGGAGCACAAATAAAGGATATACATGTTTATTTTTTATTTTAAACGCAGTAAACTATCTCTTAAGTTGCTTTAAAAGATAGATTTATGTCATAAAAACAGTTCATATACTAGTACATGCTTTGAAGTTATGTCTGGTACCGTGCTTATTTTTTTTTTCATTTCACATTTGCAATTTCTAAAAATCTAGTTAAGTAAATTTATTGCCAATTATATAAATTTATTATCTCATTTTAAAGAATACACCTTTCTTTATGTAGAAATTCACATAAAGCATTTGCTGGCTATGAAATGTCCTTTGTCATTAATTTTTCAGGGATAAGGTAAATTATAATAAATGCTTAGGTACTCATCATTAGTATGCATTTTCGTTCGTAAATTAATTTTGTCCTTTTCATTTTTTTCATAAATAAATCGGTCCTGTCTCTCTTTATTTGATTTATTCCTATTATTGTTACCGAACGTTATAGAATCTTACGTAAATTCCTTCGAAAAACAAATAATCACTTTGTTTAATGCATTCGAGCTATTCTTGAGGATTAGATGCAAAATTTATAATAGTAGGATTAAAGTATCATCGACGTTTAATGAATATTGCATATATTAATTATTGTATTTATTACTTTCAATATCTTAGAATATTGCATATATTATTCTTTAATGGTTCTTGAATTAACTCCTTAGAAAGCGTTCAAAATTAGAGAAATTTTTGACGTATTTCTATGTATTTTTTGTAAAAATCATTATCTGATAGTTAAAAAAATAACTTAATTTCTTTACCTGAATTGAATTAAATTTCATTTCCCATCAATACATGAAACACTTGGTTTTCTCATTTCTTTCAATTTTCCTTTTTATGTAATTCCTACTTATATAATCAAGTCTTTATTCGCAGTTTAAAAAAATATTTGCAACTGGCAAAAATAAACAATATACGTATAGAAATACTGAGAAACTCGTATCTATTTCGTGAAATTTTTCCTTGCTTAAATTCTATTTTCATTTACTCTTCGTTCCTTTATTTTTTATCTATCTATCTAATACTATAATACGAGGAATGGTTGCCAAGTCGAAAATCGCCCCAGAATTAATAAACTCCGGTAAACTTGGGGGTCTGGGGTTTTTGGCCACGAGGAATCGATTGGCGCCGGTTTTGAAGCGCTACGGTCGAGCAGTGCGGAGTTACAGATAGGATATTTTCAAACTTTATTAGTTCGCCATAACGGCTACTTAAATTTTCAAGCGGTAACGTGCTGCCATCTATAGCCAATATGGCGAACTAATAAAGTTTTATGTTTATGCTGTTATAGGTTTATAATATGTTTCTTATGTATGTATATATGTTTGGTTTTTCTAAATAAATTTGTCAAAAATATTGAACTTCAACACACTTCAATCTTTACCTTTACTTTACCTTTGTATAGAATAGTTCCCTTTCCAAACTCTTTGTTTAGAATAGTTTACAATGGTGCACTTTAACCGGTTATCTTTTCACCAATGGTTTCACAAATTTTCTTATGCCATGTATTGTTTTGATAAATCACAATTGAAAATTTAAATCTTCGAGTTAGCTTCGATACCTGTTTTCTCCGAGCGGAGCTCGGTCACCCACTGGTTTATATAAAAAGTATGTGGTACGTACTATTTATGAAATACTAAACAGCATGACAAATGCCTGTTAAACTATTTACATTTATTTTTGAAATCGGCAGATTTTAAAAATAAATGTAAATATTTTAACAGGCATTTAAATAAAACAATAATAGTATTAGGTCAATCAAAATTATATGATATTTTTGAAATCTGTAGATTTTAAACAAAATTTTAATTCTGGAAGAAAATTCATAGTTTTTTTTCTTCTAGACTCAAAATACTTTTTTTTTGTAAAAAAGTTTTTGCTAGTAGAATGCTGGAATTTAAAATGTGAATTATATTTCTTTAATCTATCGAAATTTCTTAGCACAATGGGGCTCAGATTTTTTTTGTCAATATTAAATTATTAATAAAATAATTCACCCGAATTGATGATAAAATAATTATCATTAATTCGGGTGGAACATCGTTTTATTATTGTATTATTTATTCATTTTATTAAAAATTTAGATCATGTAAAAGATTTTTAAAACTTTAAAATAAACCTAGAACTATTGAGCATTTTCATTCCACAACTCTTTATTGTCGAATCACAAACATTTAAAGAATAATTTTATTTCTTCTGTCGGAAGTCAAAAGAACTTTAGAAGAGTCGATTGAAAAAGTTTGATATTGAAAATCGCATTCAACTTTTTTTCCTTCGCTCGAGCTGTCTATCAAAAAATTGCAAGTTGGAGCTTACTCTTTTAAAATAGCATTCTTGTATTTGAGAAACATGAAGTTCTTGTTTTTTTTCCTCAGTTCAAGAAATTTTTACTGTCCCTGTTGTAAAAAAAAAAAAGATTTTATGGTTCATTTTTCCTTCTATCACGTCCTATTTTTTCTTTTGTTGTTGTTGTTTTCTGGCAACTCCATAGAAGCTTCTTTGATGTTATTTCCCTGAATAAAATTTTCTCATATTGGAGAAAAATTCTTTTATAAATAAATCTCCCCATAAAATCTACTTTCGGTATTTAAAGTTATTTTTGCATTTCTGATTTCAAATCCAATCATAGAAATTACAAATTATGAAATGATGATTTTATGAAACTAGTTATGTAGTTTCAGTTTATTTAATCCTTGCAAATCGACGTTATTTTTTTGATATCTTTACAATTATTTTTTAAGTTAATCAAAATTAATATTTTTACGTCAATCAGTCTTGGGGCGTCTTCACGTCTTACATCAGTCTTTACGTCATTGTCTGAGCATTGATTTACATTGCATCTTAAAGATGCTCAATGAATTAATTAATCTAGCAATTTTATAAGCTAGTATAAGTAAAATTTACATAACTCTCAGATTTTTAATCGCAATATAAGGAATTTTCCATTTTATTCAAAAATTATAGGGTTTCAAAGTCATTTTATTAATTAGGCCTAAAAAAACCGAATATCTTCAGAAAACTATAAAATTTTCAATTCATCAGAACATAGATTGAATAAAATTATTATATTTTTACTTTCTTGAACGCGATGTCAGAAAAAGAGAAAATATTATAATCATCCTTCAAATTCTATCTTTTCAAATCGATCTAATCATTTCAAATTCCAGATTTTTGACAGTGTGGAAACACCTGTCTGCCTATCATTCCATTAATCTGTCTTAGAAAAATGATAAAGACGATTTAAGGAAGACGGAGGGAATTTAGTATATGGACTTGACACTTCATTTGTTCATTTTTGTAAAATTTTGAAGGTAATCCAGTCCGCGGAAATCTGCATCTTCTACTGTCCCTAGCATAAACGAGCTCGATAGATATAAAACACAAAGATCTAGATGCATAAAATTTGGTGCACATATTTAGCGTTTGAAATGTAGCTTCTAATCTTATTTACAGCCAAACAATTTATTTTTTGCATTCAAGTATTTTTGTATGCATGTGAACGCAGTATTTCATGAATGCAACGACTTAAACTCAATTCGGTATGTAATCTCGTGAATACAGTTGCAATTTTATTCCACATTTTATCTACAATCTGCCGCAAAAAAAGTGTCACAAAAATTTTTCCGAACTATACAAATACTAGATTCTTCCAAATGATAAAATTTCCTTACTAAAATTCGCCAATAACATGAAGTGTTATTTCTGGTCCTAGCCAAGCTGCACAGAATCATGTAAGTTTAGAAATATTAGCTTTATTAGTGAATGAGTAAATACGGTTTAAAGTGATTACTGACTCTAGTTTTTATAATGTCTGTTATTTCTGCTGTATGTAAGCCTCAGACATGGAAATAATTACTTCTGAATTTGCTAAATTGAGGAGAAATATTGGATCTATGATGAGTTTTAAATAATGCTTAACAATTCATATAGCTCGAAAAACACATAGAAAGTACTCATAAACATTTAGATGTTAAAAATGCAGAAACTAATGCTTAAATGTTAATTTTTGGTTTCCTATCAAAGATGTCAAGATAATGAAAACAATGGCACCTTCGCAGTTTCAACAGACGAAAAAAATGTATATATATTTATATTTCACGTTTCAGTAGCCTCTTAGCCGTTGCAGTTCCAGTGAACTGCACCGTTGCCCGGGGAACACCACGTGGAGGTGGGCTACTCTCGTTCCCCACCCACCAACCCTCCCTTCATTGCTGCAGCCGACAAAAGTTTAAAAGTTTTTTTTTTAAAAGAACAGCATTTAAATGTTGACAACATGTTTTTTTATAACTTTATATGACAGTAAACCGCTGTTTTTGATCTTGAAAATGACATTAATAGCTCCCAGAAGCACCTGACAGTTTTTGATGGAGAATCTGGAGCAGACAACGGTCTTTTAACATTTGGCTGCAGACAATTTTTGAATTAGTTATAAACAGCACTCGGTGACTGACAACAGTTTCAATTTTAAACTGTCTACATCCGCTGTCGGTATTCCGCCGGCAAATCCAGGGCCAGGCAAAACAGATAGATTTCGTGCGACTCCACGATTGGGACACCAATGGGAGCCAATCGAGCCGGCAAGTCCAAACCACAGCAGATCTTATATACCATGTATGACTTGACTATCGGCACATCAGCTTTCTGGACTTGAGTGGGAGCCAGCTGAGCTGGAATGTCCAGTGCCTGGCAAAAGCGGAACACTGCGTACGAGCGCACCATGGCGACTCGTGGTTCAGGCGGATCAGATGGTACTGCCGCACTTGAATCCAAATGAGGATAAGAAACAAAATCCCCAGAAGTTGGTAAACGGGGAAACAGGGAACGTTTTATCAATTCCCAAATGGTCACCAAAACAATGGCACCAACAAGGGCCGTAGCCACCGTGAAACAGTCAAGAAACGCACCAAGCATTGCTCAGAACAAAAAAAAATCGCACAACGATCGGTTGCAAAATAATAAGTGAATTATAAGAGAAATCAACAGTGTATGGTTCCAATTGTTCCTTCTTCTACATTGTTTGCATCTTGTGATATTGTTGAGTGTTTAAACAGTTACTGTGCTCTTGACAACAATAACAGAAGTGACTGTTGAAATATTTTTTGTTCGGTAACAACTGAAATTCGATGATAATTATTACCGATCTTAACGACGCTCAGGAATTTTGTTGGGACCTAAAAGTGAAAGTTATTATCCGAAGGAATCATATGAATATAATTTTTTTTTATTGCAAATACGGTTAGTCATTAGTTTCTATAAACTGTTAAAATTAATGTTAATGTTAAAATAAAAATAATTGAGAATGCGAATAAAAAATGAAAATAACATTTATAATTCATTTTATATGAGTAGGAATCTTTCTTTAACATCTTTCCAGATATTTCAGGTGGGCATAGGAATATATAAGAATTAGGTATCGAAGAAGTGTGAATAAAAAGGAAAGGAAATTTAGTGTTTAGTTGAAAAAGAATGACATTTTGTAAATTTTAATATAGAAATTTATATTTCTATTGATTAATTTTTAATTTGAAATTTTTTCGGACAACAACTTATTACAACTAAAATAAATTTCAACTCTTACTCGAATCATTTTTCGAATTTACCTTATACAGTCACAAAAGTGAAATGGGCATGTATTTTTGTAAATATTTTAGTAATATATGTAATTTTTCAATTGCAAAATTTCTTGAAATAAATTACTCAAACGACTTAAAATATTTTTTTACAAAATAATATTTATAAAAAAAATTACTTTTTTTTTACAAATTCCTCTTTTATTAAGGTATCCGACTATGTCCGAAGAAAATTTTTAAAAAATTTAGATTTAAAAAAAATATTTAAAACTATAGTTTTTAGATATGTTGCCAATTATAATAAAATTACTATGAATACAACACAATTATTTCAAAACATAATATATTTTTTGGAATAAGAAAATGTGTTGTAAATTTTAAAGACATTTAACCAAAACGGTTCACACTCTACACAAAATTTTAATGCAGAAATCATATATTTCTTTACACACACGTTATAAAATTTACTGATGAATAAAATGAGCCAAAATCTAAGAAAAATTTTGAGATACAAAGAAGTTATGGGTCAAAATATACGTACGTATACGTTTTTTTTCATAAATTTACAATTTAATTTTTCTAAAAGCACCTATAAAAGAAAAAAAGTATTTGACCAACAATAAAATTTTTGGTTCATTTCATTACCCATATTATTTTTAAAAAACAAGCTGAAATTTTTATGTAAATACCTTTATTAGTTTTGAAGATATTTTAACGATGGAGAACTTTTATGAAAATTAAAAGTTTCAGGCAATTGAAGCTAATTACAAATTTTAGCTGAAAAAATTTGTGGCCCTGGATAATAGGTGAGGCCTTCCTTTTCCTGGAAAAGATGAGCTGTTTTGGAAAGAGGAAAGTCTGAACTACAAGAAATAACAACAACAACAAAATCGCAAATGTCGTCGATAACCAGTGTTTCTAACGTATTCGGATACCTTAAGAATGTCAAAGAGGGGAATAACTTTCCCTCAATTCAACGAAAAGGAGGCATATTTCCAGGCTATTATCTGTAAAATTTGCCGAGATATTAAAAAACAAATGCATTGACTTCCTCATTTGTCCATATTTCTGACCAGTTTTTGAGAAGCTTTCGTCATGGTTTTTAAGAATAATGTCTGGATTAAGGAGTTTTTTTTTCCACCTTTCTGTATTGGTTGGTTGGTGCTGTTTAATGAAGCAAGAGACATGTTTGGCCATACTGCGCCAATTAAAAGGTAAAAGTATAGAAGAATAAAAAAAATCTCCTTTGTTAAAATATAGAGCAAATGTAAAGAGACGGAATTGCATAAGACATATAATTTTTTTAAAAATATTTATAAAAGTAAGCCGATGAGTTAAGAGAATTTGTTTAAATATGTCAAAAACATGAACCTAAATAGCAATATTTAACAAAAACCGACTAATAGAATTAAATGCACATAAAAAAGCCAATGCACCCTAAGATTTTAAAAATATTTGGATGGTATTTTTCCCCCGCGATTCCTTTAATGTTGAAGACGAAGTAAGAAAGCGTGCATGATAAGAATTAAATACTGGGCATTCTATCAAGATATCAAGAACACTAAACTGAACTTGACAGATGTTGCATATAGGCGCGGTTTCCCCAAATATGAGGAGTTTATGAGTAAAGCCCTATTCTGGAACTAACTTTTTCATTGAAGGCAATGAGATACGCAACGTAAGCAGGAGTGTTAAACCTTCTACACAAAAGTACACCGATCCTTCACGAAGTTAGGCAGGAGGCACTACACTTCTTAGATGAGTGCAGTTCTTATCTTTATATTAATCTGGTGCATGTGACTAGTATGGTCATAATACTCGTTAATTATAACGATGTTGGACAGATTCCGGCTATTCAGGACAAGCCACGAGCTCTACATCAGGTAGAGAAGATTGTATTTCAGACTCATCATTAAAATGCTGGAAATAAATTACAGATAATTCGGCCAATTAAATGTTTATGGCCTGATCTAATCGTGGAGCAAATTGTGCGAAGGTCTAGAGATTGTGAGGATTTCAATTCTTCCCTCTGGAGACTTACAATTAGATCTGCAGACAGATATTTTCAGGTAGATTAGAGAAAGGGAATGGATAGAGACAGCTCTGGGTTTCTGAATAAAATAATTTGGCTTTAATATAAGATATATACAGGCCCATGAAAGACAGGAATAGTAGGAATTAATGCATTAAGAGTAGGAATAAAAGCAATCCCGTTCCCACTTCCATACTACTTCTCGTAGATCCCTTTCTTGCTCAGGTTGGTTGACCCCGATTTACATCGGTTTGGTTGAAACTTCTAAAAATCAATTCTGCGAGGAGATTATCTCAATTTAACAGAGTTAGAGATTAGCCTTAGTACTACAGATATCCCAAATGCTAAAATAGCTATCAGTTAGATACGGCAGTATGGAAAATAATAGAATCATCAGTATTTAAGATACGGTTATAAATAGAATAATCATAGACTGACTACTCCAGACTACCCGAAGAAATACGGAAACAATACAATGTCCAAACCGCAGCAACAGCAACATTGATGCGAACTTTGGTTGAATCCTAAGGGTTATCATCGGCCACAAAGAAATCCCTTTCCTAAAAGCCTTATAACACGGTAAAATATCGTCAGCATTTTCGTCAGCAAACGACAACGAAAGTGATGTCACTATTGAAATTTCACATGATTGGTTGAATTTCGTTTGCAAACAATATTTCCGTCACTATAATCGGGATTTTCAAGCTGGTTAAAAAGGCCGGGGATGACGAAAAACTTGCTTGACCGGTTGCAAGCGGGTAGAAATGGAAAATTCTGACGATATCTCGCCGTCTAATAAGGCCTTAAGAAAGTACGTTTCCTTATGAAGACCGGTAACCAACTCACACCTTTTCGTATACCCACAAGGGTGACGAGAACCGATCACCTTGCCGGAAACTTCTCATCTTTCATTACTTGGTGTCCTCTTCTTCGTGGGACCTATAAGTAGAGTAGCATAGATAAGTATTGCTGATAAGACTGCAGTGAGTCACGTGATCTTCCTAGGTGGAGTTAGCAGTCAATCTTATACATATTACGTGATCCCACTGTTGCTGCTTGTATATATATATATTTCCAGAAGAAGTGAACTTGACCCTCGTACGAGAAGGAGTGTAATCTTGGCTTTCTCTTTCCCGAGAGCTTATACGTGTAGCTCTCTGGGTCTAATACACTATAGCGTAATCTGGGCCTTTTGTTGTTGATGTTCGCGCGCATTTCTCTATCCCACCCAATCACCTGATTCCATGCAATCACGTGACGCTAGTTGTTAATGTATTTATTGCTGTTCTGTTCTGTTTTGTGAGGGTTGTAATAAAAGTTTGTTACTTACATGGCGTGGTTTTTCTTTTGAGGAGTAATATATTACAGATAATTAAACAAAAGGGACTTAATGGGATGGAGTAGCGATTATGGTCCTTCGATGAGTTGTGAGAGGAGTTAACAAATGTTAACCAATAACCCCAGAAAAAACAACCTGTAACTTCAAGTTATTTCACCAAGGCAACGATCTTCACTTTTACGTAAATTGTTGTGTAATCTAGAAAAACAACACTAATAAATTCATTTTTAATTGCATCTCCAGAATTCGAAGAGGTGCTGATATTGACATATTTTGTCAAGTTTCCACCAAGCCGATGTAGATCCAACCTCAGCAAGAAAGGGATCTGCAAGAAAAAAGATGGAAGCGGGAATGGGATTGCTTTTATATACTGAAACGGCTGAGAGTTTGACTTTTCCGAAGAGTATCCCAATCCGTGTGAAATGGCCTGCTGTGCGAAGTTGGGAAATTAGATTTCCACCAAATGGCCACAATGAATCCTGTTTCTGTGACTTGTTTCGGAATGGTTGGCCGCACATTCTTCATATAGGCTAGAGTAATATCTGCCTTTAAAGATTTTCTATGTAATCTAAAAGATGGGAGTTTGCTTAGTTTAGTTATATTAAAGTCCCGTGGTAAAGCAACACTAGGGCTATTTTGGAATGGACCTCGTCTTTTTAAACCACGGTCAGATGTCGAGGACGACACCTGAATTAGCACCCCATACCACACCGCACCAGTGGGAGGACATTTGGCCTGACAGATTGAACGTGCAAGAGATCCCCTCACACGACGGTTCTTCAGTGGAATCGAGTCACGAACCTGAAACCCTCCTGTTCTGAAGCCGGGACCTAACCACCACGCCACCGCAGCCTACCTAAGAGATGGGAAGCAACGAATAAATAAAGGAATTCCTTTTTTATTCATTATTTCCAAAATTCTTAGAAATAATAAATAAAAAAAGAAATGTATGAAAATTTTTTAAAAAATTCTCATTCCTTCAAAATAAATCCCAAATGCACTAAACAATTCAGATTTGTCTCCTCCAAATACCTAAATATATTCAATTAAACAACGTTTCAAGGATTTTCCCGTATCGTTACACTAATTACTTCTTGATAACTTACCATGTAAATAAAACAAAGTAAAAACAGCACTAATAATTAACAAACGTCTCAAATTGTGAGAAAATGATCTACATTCAAAGCTCCCAAGTTTTCTCTTTTTATTTTAAATTTGCAAGAGAAAGAAGATGAAGAAAAAAGTTTTTCTTTAAATGCGACTTCCTGAAACATTGTTTAAAACAACTTTTACTTAAATGCACAATCATGCCATTTTCTCTCAAAGTGAAATCTTTTTCTTTTAGAATAATCTTGATTTCTTAGCGGAGTTTTAACGGTGTTGCTCTTTTCTTAACATATCCACCTCTGACAGTCATGGACAGTGGCTTTTCTGAAATTCCGCGGAGAGGAGATAGATGTTAGAAGAGAAGTCGTGTGAATACTTTGCCAAAGAATGCATACTAACAACATCTGACAAGTGCCATCTAACAAGTCTAAACAAAGAGCATCTAACGACGCGCCTTGATTCATCCAAATAAGAATAAAGAAATTTAAGCTGAATAACATTTTCTTTCTTTTAGGATTTTTTTTTAACTTTATACTTCTATTTTCCCCTTTTATGGTCCCATGAGCTTTGGGTTTAAATAAACGTGTGTCATTTGCATTTATTATTTCGTATATCGGGAGAGCTTAAAAGAGAAACGACATTTACCTTACGAAAGCAAAATAAAAATGTTGTTATAGCTTGTTTGGCTGGTTGTTTCGAATGGTACTTGCCATTAGACAAACCTGTTGTTACGAAGACAGCGATTTAAGGCGATAGGGAACGGCTCTTGATTTTTTTTCAGTAGCGCCATTTAGGGCTAAGAGTACGACTTTGACACTCACATGTCAGAATCCTTTTTACGGGGAGGACTTCATTCATTCACCCACCCACTAGCAAATCTTAATTTATACCTGAATCAGAGAACGATCAACTCTGAACCACTACCCCCAATGGTATTACTCTCGACATAGAGGACTTTGTGATCACAACAGATTTGTACCACACACGCTGAGATTCTTTGACTGGCGGTATTCGAACTCACAGCCTAAGGGATGCGAGCCCAACGCCCTACCAACCAGGCTATACCGGCCGATTGCATCTAGCAAAATTACGGATGGAAGATAATATAAATCAAGGAACTCTAGTTGATTATATATGGGGAGGGGAATGTTGTTTTGTTCGTCCCTCTCTTTTTTCTTTAGATGAATTGACTTTTAAATACAAATTTTATCTCCCAAAAGTTGTTCAACTAAATATTTCATAAAATCGTCGCATTCTTTAAATGGAAAAAAGAATTTCTTTAAGATAATTAGGAGGTAACAAGTTATATTCTTATGAACAGAAAGAAATAGATTCGCCATTCACGAAGAAGAATAAAAAGCAATGACCAGTGGTTAGTTGATACATCTAGAGATATTCAGCTTCAGTAAAGGATAATTAATCACTCATAGCAAATCCATAGTATGGTGGGAGAAGTCTTTCTCTTAAAATAAATGGATTTTTCATTATTGTGATGCAAAGTTGGTGCTAAATATGACAAAATACATGAAATATTTAACAACTGAATTTTCAAAAATCATCTTAATTTCAATTGTAAAATTATTCTGAGAAAACTTTCTTTTGAATTTAATAAAATCAACCAAACATAAAGTAATTGTAATTGATTCAATTGTTAGGAGAAAATGTTGTATATATATTTTAAAAAAAATTCAAATATTTTTAATCTAAGTTCTATAATATTTAAGGATATACAATATAAAAATTTCAAGGTTCAATTTAAATATCATTTTACTGAAATTAAAATATTCCATGTTGTTTATTCGATATATTATAAGCATATTAATTTTTTCTAGACATTTTGATAAAGCTGGAATTGGAAAAAATTTCTGCTTTAAATTTATTTTTAACAAATATTTTATTATTATTAAAAAAATTATTTTCTTAAGTATAAACCAAATAAAACCTTGTAATAATAATTAATCATTTAATTTCAAATTTTTCTTTATCATATTTTCAATCGAATGATTATTCCATGTTACACTTTGCATTAAAAATACTTAAGAACATTGTTTCGTTTTGCCTCCGAATAACATTAAAAAATTTCTTATAAGAAATAGGCTTTAGAAAGGATGTTTACGAAGTGCATTTCGAAATATAAATAATGCAATAAATTCCAAAATCGAAATAACGTAATGCACTTGAAGTGTATCACGTGAACATGATGCTTACATATTCTTCACATTAATTGCTTTTGCTCGGTTCTTTTAAATATTACGATGCAACTTTCGATTACTTCGTTAGTCTTAACCGGAAATGTATTCTTACAAAAGTTATTTCATTAACAAAAGAAGACAGACACTTCGTTCTTTAAATCAAAATGAAATAATTCAAAATACAGTTGAAGTTGAAGAAACGTTGAAGAAATTAGTTGAAGAAAACGCTTCTCTCATCAAATATTTGAGAAATTTATCTCAAAGAAGTTTTCAAAAACATAGTAGTTTTATATCCTCCAAAAATGACTTTATAAAAAGGAATAATATAAAAGACCGATTCTTTTTGCAATATATTTCTGTGGAAAGTTTTCTAATAAGATATTTTGATTTACATTGAAGTGAGAAAAGTGAAAAAAAAAAAACTCTTTAGAAGCAGAATGGCAAAACATTTTTGAACATTTCAAATTTTTTTAACAAACCGTTAAAATTTTATTTAAAAAACCTGTGAATAGGTGAATATATCGGAGCTTAAATGTTAATATAGAATGTTATAATTAAACTATAACATTATTATTTCCAAAGAAAATTAATAATTAATATTAATAACGAAATTATAAATATTATTAATAATAATAATTTCGTTGCATGTCAATAATTTGCAAGTAGCATAGCAGTGCGAATAAATATTTACATTTTCAAATAACAGCAAAGCATGAACTTAATCTATATAAATAAAAATGATTGTTTATCTGCATGTCTCTTATGCTTGCCTAAGCCGTTCATCCGATTGCGATGAAACTTGCTCAGCTTATTGCTTACCAGATGGTTATGGGGATAGAACAAGTATCTAATTTTTTTTAATTCGAATCTCAACCGCTTCTATTCACCAAGGATTCATCTCCAAATAACTCATCGAGAAGACAATAGATTCTATAGAAACGCAGAATCTACGTTAAAGGTTTATAGTTTGTAGTTTTAGTACGCAAATGTGTAGCAAGACCTTCTCGGAGGTAACCACTTTATTACAAGTTATAGAAGAACGTTTTAGGGGGACCAACCCTGAGGGGGATTTTGAGTTTTAGCGTTTTTCACAGCAACTACCAAAAATATTAGATTGCAAATAATTTTACATCATCTTCATTTTCAAAAATTATCTTTTTAACTATACCAACGGGTGACCGAGCTCCGCTCGGAGAAAACAGGTATCGAAGCTAAGTCGAAGATTTAAATTTTCAATTGTGATTTATCAAAACAATACATGTCATAAGAAAATTTGTGAAACCATTGGTGAAAAGATAACCGGTTAAAGTGCACCATTGTAAACTATTCTAAACAAAGTTAGAGTTCGGAAAGGGAACTATTCTATACAAAGGTAAAGTAAAGGTAAAGATTGAAGTGTGTTGAAGTTCAATATTTTTGACAAATTTATTTAGAAAAACCAAACATATATACATACATAAGAAACATATTATAAACCTACAACAGCATAAACATAAAACTTTATTAGTTCGCCTTATTGGCTGTAGATGGCAGCACGTTACCGCTTTAAAATTTAAGTAGCCATTATGGCGAACTAATTAAGTTTGAAAATATCCTATCTGTAACTCCGAACTGCTCGACCGTAGCGCTTCAAAACCGGCGCCAATCGATTCCTCGTGGTCAAAAACCCCAGACCCCCAAGTTTACCGGAGTTTATTAATTCTGGGGCGATTTTCGACTCGGCAACCATTCCTCGTATTATAGTATTAGACTAACAATTTTATGATATAAGTATATTTTCTATGTTTAATCAATTTTAAAGGAAACTATTTTAATCACCTTTTCTAAAATTAAACTTGAGAATTCTGAACGAATATGAAACGAATCTCGAGATACAATAAATAGTTTCTTTCATTGGCATTCTGAAAGAACATCAAATTTTCCAATTCTAAAAGTGTACACAAATACAATGTATAAAAATGCCTATTTGTTTTTTCGTATTTTATATACTGTCGAGCCGTTCATCCAATTTCGATAAAACATTGCCAAAATATCGATTTATTTCTCTTAATATTATTTATTCGGAGGCAGCAACGCACCGGCTACCAGCTAGTTCTTTCATAAAAGGTATAGTGAAACAAGAACTTGCAGGTTAAATATTATCAATTTGAGTCTTATGATTGCTAAATTCTTTGCATGGTTTTTGAAACTTTTAAAATTAATCTAAGTTGTTGCACGTTCCTGAAAATAGAATTATATAAGCGATTTTATTGAATACTTTCTGATGTCTTGATTTTCAAATTTTATAAATTCATGGGCATTGTAAAGAGAAAAGTATATCCTTTCAATACTTTCAGATTTTAATGACAGTTTAAACAGTCGACAAAATTAATTTTGATTCCATCTATGAATCCTCACTGCGTTTTTCATTTGGGAAAATTAATTTGAAGATCAATTTTTTGCTTGCACAACCACACCTACAGCTTCATTTTCATAATCCGTAATGAGAGATATTTTATTTATTTATTTATATATGTGTTGAAGCCTTTTATTGTTCTTTCATAATATCAGATTTAACGGATATTCTAAACTATTTTTCCTAATAAAATTGCGGATTATAAGTAGGGAACGAAATGCAAAAATTCATGAGTGATAATTGCAGTATCTACATTTCTACTTCTATTGAATGATTCTTCACGCAGATATCTATTGAGACAATTTGGAAATTTATTTATATCAAGTTCATTATCTTTGTTTAATTTTTCTCAAAAATTCTAGAATTTTCATTAACATTCTCAACCATCTGACAATTTTACAAATCTGAATTTTGAAATCCATAAATAGCATTAGAAACATGGGAACTAATTATTTATTATATTAATTTTTATGATTAACCAAGGATGAAACTAATGTTTGTAATTAATACATCGATACATTACTCAATAACTGAATAATTCAAAAAATGTTGTCTTCATTCCGTTCATGAGTTTGTGTTACCTCGAGCCATTATAGACATTGCTTTGAAAATAATTACCACAAATAGCTTCAGCGAACGAAGGAAATAACTTCCCCGTTGCGTGTCTATTAATATTCAGAGATGCAAGTTGCAGATTAAAGTCGAATCGTCAATCCTAGTCGAAAGTCTTTCGACTCATTAAACATTCAGTCGAGGGACTCGAAATTCTTCAAAGTTTCCAAACAAATGATGGAACTCCAGATATTTAGTTCATCTTCTCCAAATATTTACTTAGCGATGGATTTTCAGTATCTCCCGGAAGTTTGTTATCAATTCGTATCCCGGAATTTTTGAAAGGCAATTTATATTGTTCTGATTTAAGAATTTGAAAAAGAATTAATTTAAACTTCTGTAAGTAGTTGTGGCGCTTTGAATGATCGTTCTCTTAAAACAAATAAAAATATATTTCATTAATAAACTTAAAAGTATAATTTTTCAAAAAGTTTTTTTAATATTTAAGTCTTTATAACTTTAAATCTAAATGCTACAGAATACATGCTTAGTATTAATAAATACATTTTTTTTTCTCATTATAGTTACAACGTAGTGATACCCAAAAAGAATAAAATGTTATTAAACCTTGCAATTAATTGATGTTTAAACTCTTAATATAAGTAATTATCTATAAATATTAACAAGTGTAATAAGTTGTGAAACTCTAAAGCATTAGTATTCCGTCTTTACTGATATAAAATAAGTCAGGTAAAATACAAACGCTTAAAAACATATTTAAAAAATTATTTCAGTAAGAAGTTTCAGTTTTTAGATTTTAAATTATGTATGTTTTTTCAATAATTTTTAAATATTTTAATAATTTTTACCTGTAATTTAAAAATACTAGAGTCTTTTTTACTATAATTAAGAACGTCAGTAAAAACATCTTTTCGAACAAATTAGGACTTTGAAATAGTGAGAGCATTTGGAAGCTTATTTATTTTTTCAATGTTATTTAATTTAAAATAATATAATCACGAATTTACGTGAATATATAAAATATAAAAATTTCCCCGGTTTTCTAAGTTATTGCAGCGAAAAAATAAATAATATAAAATTCATCAACGAAAAAGTTAAAAAAAAATCCTACTATTTTAAATTTAATTACATACTTATGTACATACAGATTTTCTGCTACATTCAGATTTTCTGACTACTTTATACTACAATCAGATTTTCTGAACACACGTTTCCTTTTCAATAGTATATGGTGAAATTCAGATAAACTATTGAATAGAGAAAGGTTTATTTAGCAATAAGGTTTTTTAAATTTGATTATTATTAAAAAGTATGCTGAGTAAAATTTATGATTTTTTTTAAGATTCTGAGTAAAATTTTTAAACAGATAATCAACAAATTAATCATTGCATGCATGAAATTATTGCAAATTTGAGACAATCATTTGATAGGCATTAAAACTTTGCAATTAGATTAGACAGGATAGTTCAAAAGATGGATTAAGAATGGTGAGAGAAAATCGAAAATCTCTCAAGTTTCATCTTATAATTTTTATAACCTCATTGATGTCTCAAAACTTTATTTGTGTGCACTGGAATTTATGCAAAAGAACCAAATGAAAGATCAGTCTTTGTGAACTCTCTTGATGGTACTTAACATTCGGAAACAAAAGTTTCGAGTAAGTTTCATTTATTTTATAAACATCTCTAAAACAATTATCTCTTTGGAACGAAATGATAGGAAAAAAGAATTTAGTCAGGTCTCTCCGCACATAAAGTTTAAGTGACTCTTTAAGAAAATAAATAGTAGTTTTAGATTAATGATGTAAGAGACGAATCAAGTGCCTTTGGATTTTCTGGAAGTTTCTAAAGTTTTGACAAATGATTGGAGTTCTTTACAAGACTTCGTCATTCGTCTGAGGAGGAAGGAGAATTCTTCTCCTTTCTCATCAGATTTAACAAAAGAACATTGAAGTAACTTGAAGGAAAATTTCCTCTTACAATCCCTTCTTTTGCTTATTGTATAAATCAGGTATTTAAAGAACATGTTTGTATAGAAATTACAATTTCCAGGACAAAAATTAGACATCAGTTTAAAAGAAAAAAATGTTAACATTGTAAACTCTGGAAAACATTAAAAAATATTTAAGGATATAAAAATTTTAGACAATTAAGTATGTCAACACTGTCGGTCATATGATTGATGACATTTTGAAAGAATTCTGTGCAGAAAAAATTATCGTCTGGATTTCAAATAAATGAAAATTACATGTTTTCAGATCATGTATATTTTATAACTTGCAAGAATTTTGTTGAGAAATTATGCAAAAATAATGTGCTCATTTTAACATTTTATATAGAAAGCAAATCGGGAATATGTTTGAAACAACAAAAACTATTTGAATATATTTTAAAAAGTTATCTATACTTATAATAAAGCTCAATGTGTGTATGTGTGTGTGTGTGCGCGCTCTACAGGTCAGACCGTTGGACCTACAGCTACCGAATTTGGTACATGTTTACCTTGGAGATTGGGAATGTGCACCTCGGAGCCCTTTTTTCGAATTTTTAATTAGAATTTGAATTATTTAAAATTTAAGCGAAATTTCGACGTTTTTTCCTCTATAACTTCCAAAAATATTATCGCACAAACATGATTTTTACATCAATTTAAAGATTAAAAAATTAGCTTTCTAATGGTATCAGTGTTTAAATGCATAATTTAACCTACTATTTTTAACGAATTTTTAAAGAAATATTTTAACGATGTTTTTTTATCACGTGACTGGATAAAATAAAAGAAAACAATGGCGGAAGTTCAAATAAAAAAAAAACTATCATCGCAAATAAATCTAAAGAAATGCAACTTTTAGCATGTGACTGGATAAAATAAAATAAATATAAAATGTGATACTTTCTAAAAAAATAAATGCAAAGCAAAGGTTTCTATAATCGCCTGCAATATCTAAATCATTTTATTCAACAAATCTTCTTTATTTACTGTAATCCTGATTGAATTTGACAGGATATGCATTAAAATCCCGACTTAATGGCATATTTCTATAATAGTTTGCAATATCTGTATCATTAATTGAATAATTTTTTCCATTATAAAATGTAATAGTTTCTTAAAAAATAAATGCAAAGCCAAGGATTCTACAATCGTTTGCAACATTTAAATCATTTACTGAATAATTTTTTTTCTGTTTTTCGCTTTCTTTAAAAAAATATTTAATATTCTGGCAACATCACCGAAAAAAATTTTTAGAACACATTATTCATGGCGAACCAGCTGGTCGCCAAAGGCGGCTAGTCATTAATATTATTCATAATCGATATCATATAAAGCTCCCACTTATTAGACGAACTAATTCTAGGAACTTAAAGTAAATGTCATTTAGAATTAAATATTTTGAATATTTTATAAAGAATTTAAGATTGTTTCAGTATTAAAAGTCTCGTCTTTCACGAAAAAAAATTCCAAAATACTATGACTTTTCTTAATTTTAATAATTCTGGAGGCCATAGCACTTAAATTTAATAAGACTTTTAATTCAGATTTCTGAATATGCATTGCTCTAAGTAATTATTTTTTCATACATCGGGCAGATTAGACTAATGGTCGTAATATAAATTGTGAAGATGTTTCAATGACGTATGTATAAACTTCATGAGTGGGTAGAATTTTCACATATGAATTTGAGTGCGTGTGTTTTTTTTAATTTCCCGTGGTGAATAATGTTAGATAATCGCATACTACATGAACACTTGTAATAAATGCGTGATTGAGTGTCATTTCATAGGCTTGTTTGAACGGCATGAGATGAGGAATTTCTCTTTATAAATTTGGACAGAAGACAGAGAAAAAAGTCTATGTCAATGCTGTTACAAGGCATTTATAATGCTGTCCATAATCAGCTGTAATTTAGTGAAATTCTTTGGACAATTCGAAAATTTAGTTTATCAACACTGTGAAGGCATATTAATGTTAGGAATTTTCTATTAAGATTGACAAACAGTTCAATGTCTTTTTCATTTATTTTTTGCGATTATCCAGAGGCTTTCAAATCCATTCAAATGAAAAGAGTGGAAATTATTGCCGCTACACTTTAAGGTATTCACTAAAAACTTCCAGAAAGTTTCTGAATTTGATAATGAAGGATATGAGTTACAATTTGCGGAATCCTGTTTGAATTTTACATTTCAAATATCTCTGAAGTTATAAATGTATTGCACGATGTTATTTTAAGTGTTCACAGTCAAACCTGCTTGCACAAATACACTATGATGTTTTTTCTGCATTTCTAGATAATTTTGATCTGTATTTCATCAACTTGTTATTTCCGGAAGCTAATGCATGTACACTGTACAAGCTGGTTTCATATCTGCCGTTATAGATTGTCATTAAACCAAAATGTATAAAAAAGGCATTAAAAGAAGAAAAATTTACGAAAACCTTTTTAATATTTTAAAAGGATAATATGGAAGGGAGAAAAACTCTATTATGATTTTTTTTTTCATATTTAAAATTGCGATTTATTTACTATCTTATTTTTAACTAAATTTTGAATACATTATAATGTAATTTTTATATGATTTTAATAAATGAATATGGCTTTAAGAATAGTTGTGGAATATTTCTGAAAGATGCTTTAATGCTTAAGCTAAATATTTTTATTAAATAATTTTTTCACCATTTTTAGCACAGTTTTCATTTTTTTCTTTTGTTTGTATCCCTCATTATATATTTACCTCTTTCTTTCTTTGTAGACTTTCAAACTACACTCAACTTTATTTCGTCGTACACGCATACTTTTCCAGATTGCACATCATTTTTTCTCACATATTTCTATAAACAGCCTCGCAAACTTTATTACGTTGTACAGGCTTTCTATTCCAGATTAGACATATTTTTTTTCTCTCATATATCTATAAACTGCCTCACAAACTTTATTTCATTCTACATGCATTCTTTTCCAGTTTTTACATAATTTTTTTTTCTCATATATGTCTATAAACTGCTTCACAATTTTTATTTCGTTCTACAGACATTCTTTTCCAGATTTACATTATTTTTTTCTTACATTTTTCTAAAAACTGCTTCTCAAATTAAATTAAAAAAATTAAAATAAAGAAATGTTATTTCGTTGTACTGGCATTCTTTTCCAGATTGTGTTTAATTTTTTTCTCACATATATCTATAAACTGCCTCACAAACTTTATTTCATTCTACATGCATTCTTTTCCAGTTTTTACATAATTTTTTTTCTCATATATATCTATAAACTGCTTCACAATTTTTATTTCGTTCTACAGACATTCTTTTCCAGATTTACATTATTTTTTTCTTACATTTTTCTGAAAACTGCTTCTCAAATTAAATTAAAAAAATTAAAATAAAGAAATGTTATTTCGTTGTACTGGCATTCTTTTCCAGATTGTGTTTAATTTTTTTCTCACATATTTCTATAAACTGCCTCACAAACTTTATTTCATTCTACATGCATTTTTTTCCAGTTTTTACATAATTTTTTTTCTTATATATATCTATAAACAGCTTCACAATTTTTATTTCGATCTACAGACATTCTTTTCCAGATTTATATTTTTTTTTCTTACATTTTTCTGAAAACTGCTTCTCAAATTAAATTTAAAAAATTAAAATAAAGAAATGTTATTTCGTTGTACTGGCATTCTTTTCCAGAATGTGTTTAATTTTTTTCTCTCATATTTCTATAAACTGCCTCACAAACTTGCAAAATACTTGAGTTCCTCATCGAGCAGCAACCTTGTAGTCCATCGAGGTCGAGCAATACAAGATACAATCAGCCACCACGTACAGACTGCCATTTACGAAAGATGCGGATCTTGATTACGATAGGCGTTGTTTTGATGAATGGCCCTCTAACACCCCTCTTCGAAAACTGCCCGCTTGCACAACAACTTTTATCTATTATTGTTCGCGGGAGTCGTTGCTCTAATCTTATTAAGAGCGTCTGGTACATTTTTATAAATATTCTGATGCATATTACAGTAATATCTGGTACCCGGCGAGTTGCTTCCGCACAAAAAAATAATATTAAGTGCAATCATTCAATAATTTGGCAATGTTTTATCGAAATAGGATGAACGGTTCGAATACGAACAAAAAAATATTCATTTTTATGCTTTAGATTTGAGCATTCTTTTAGAATTGTAATATTTGGTGTTCTTTCGGAATGGTAGTGAAAGAAACTATTTATTGAATCTCGTGATTCATTTAATATTCGTTCAGAATCCTCAAAATTAGTTTTAGAAAAGGTGATTAAAATATTTTCTTTCAAAATGTATTAAACATAGGAAATATATTTATGCCATAAAACCGTTAATATAGTTGAAACGATAATTTTGAAAATGAAGATAGCGCAAAATTATTTGTACTACCATATGTTTGGTGGTTATTGTGAAAACGCTGAAATTTTGTATTAAAATTTAAAACCCCTAGGGTTGATCTGCCCAAAATTTTCCCGCTTAATCTGAATAAAATTGTTACCTCTGAGAATGACTTGCATGGCATTTGCATACTATAGCGACAGATTGTTAACCCTTAACTTTGATTTAGCATTTCTATCATTGTTTATATAATTTTATAGATATTTCTCTCTGTATTTTAGAAATTTTAGTTATATTCGAACTGATAGATCAGAATCAGTCGAATACGAACTTTCATTGAAAAAATATTCATCACAATTATCCTCATCACTAAAATCCTTTTCTGCTTCATTTAAAAGTCATCTGGAGCCCTGCTTCACCATAGGATCGGTAGGTTGGGTGATATTTCGGGGAACAAGTATTAAGCCTCTGAGCCTTATAATACTAGGACACTAAAAGGGAGGTTTGGACTTTTAAAAGTCGCACAAAGAAATAACTAACATATTTTTAAAAGCATCCGCTGAAACTAGTTGAAAAAGATCATATATAGTGAATGTCACGAAACAAAAAATCAGAGGTTCAAACTATTCGACTGAGCTAAAAATAAAAGGGAATGACCGAAAGTTTATCCTTAGCAGCCTGAGATACCGGACCTCCTCTATTAAGGCTTAAAAGATGAATTCATATACAAATATTTAGATCTGCTGTTTACAATAGTTTTAAATATATATCTACGTCAGACGATGCAATCGACTGGCATCGGTAAATTCTTTCAAATTAGTCATTCACTCAGAAGAAATAGTGTGAATCTCTTCCAGCCCGTTAATCATCCACTATCATTTCGAGACAACAGATGACTTGAAAATCGTTGCGACCTGATTCATCCTCGTCCATATTCTTCCTACGAAGACTCTAAAATTAAATAAATTAAGTTAACCTCTCCATGTTAAAATACATCTAAACTCCGCTATAATTTCATTTCCTTTGGCTCCATTGTGGTCTACATAATCTGGAAATACGCCAATGAACCGTATTATGAAAATACTTATTATTAAAGAAGCTCTCACTTCCTTAAGCTCGATTCACCAATCGATCGTTATTTTAATTTAAATTTCAAAAATTAATTTGCTTCGTCACAAACTGAGTATGCATTGTCAGATGAAAGAAAAATTCCTTACTCATTTTTTCTAGCCTGTTCTTATTTAAGGACGAGAAAGGTTAAAAACAGAAATAATACCTTAGATGTTTTCTACCAAAAAATGGAAAAACTCCGTGACCTTAATTTCTTCAATTTTGAGAGAAAGGTAATAGATTTTGAGATCTTTTTGGTTATCTCAACAATCTATTAAAAATAATACTTCGATTTAAGAAAACAGAAAAATAAGGTATCTTAGATTAAATGTTTTATGCAAGAAATTTAGTAACTAAATCTTTAAAAAAAACGCTTGGAGTTTTGGAAAATGTTTAAGAAATGATCCTAAGCGCAAAAACTAATTATTATTTGCTTTTTCCTTGATGCGTACTTTAAAAGATCTCAAGCAGTTTAATCACGTTTTTTGTTAAGAAAAATGTTTTGCTAAATTTTTGATTGAATTTTCAAAGTCTTTAAAAATATTTTCCCTTACAAAGAAATTTTCTTATTTCTTAATGAAAAATATTTGCTAGATCTTTTCTATACCACTTTATAAATCATGACGTTATATCTCCAATTTAGTTTATGAAAGTGTTGATAATATTCCAATAAAACTGTACATTGTGAAATCTAATAATATATAAAAAAAACTGATCAGCTGAATGCAGTTGATTATAATTTTTGTTATGATATTTTATTATTTTCTGATATATTAAGTACTATCCGCCTTTGGCGACCAGCTGGTTCGCCATGAGTAATGCGTTCTAAAATTATCAATTAAATCACATATTCATTAGCCTAGAAGTAATTCCGGGAATTGATTGGCCTGAAAGCAATATTTCCTTTAAGATGATGGACGAAAAGTTCTAAAAGAACACCTTTTATTAATAGTATTCTTTAATTTTATAAATCAATCAGTTTTAACTATCGGTTATGCTTCCAAAATAATAAAAATGTTTTTTTCGATGATGTTGCCAAAATATGAAATATGTTTTTTTTCAAAGAAAGCGAGAAAGGGAAAAAATTATTGAATTAATGATACAGATATTGCAAACGATTACATAAATATGCCATTAAGTCCGGATTTCAATGCATATCCTGTCTAAATTCAATCAGGTTTGATAAAATATATTTCATATATTTTATCAATAGGAATTAATGATACAGATATTGCAAACGACCTTAGAATCCTTTGCTTTGCATTTATTTTTTAAAGAAAATATCACATTTTAAATTTCTTTTATTTTATCCTGTCACGTATTGAAAGTTGCATTTCTGTAGATTTATTTTGCGATGATAATTTTTTTTATTTGAACTTCCGGCATTCTTTTATTTTATCCAATCACGTGATAAAAACATGGTTAAAATATTTCTTTAAAAATTCGTTAAAAATAGAAGCTTACGTTATAAATTAAAAAACTGACACCGTTAGAAAGCTAATTCTTTTATCTTTAAATTGATGTAAAAATCATGTTTGTGCAATAATATTTTCGGAAGTTATAACGGAAAAACGTCGAAATTTCGCTTAAATTTTAATTAATTCAAATTCTAATTAAAAATTCGAAAAAAGGGCTCCGAAGTGCACATTCCGGACCTCCAAGGTATACATGTACCAAATTTGGTAGCTGTAGGTCCAATGGTCTGGCCTGTAGAGCGCCAACACACACACATACACACACACACACACACATTAAGCTTTATTATAAGTATAGATAGACAGAGTGAATATTTTAATATTTAAAAGTTACCATAGAAAAAAAATATTTTTGATTTCTTTTTTTAAGCTCCTTTTCATTCATTCAAGAAAATATCACGATGCAAAGCGATACAAAAAGCTCAAAGCATGAAATTTATCTAATATATAAAAAGGAATGTACTTTTGTACTTACCCTATGCCCTGCCGTACCGTTCAAGCGATGCGATGAAACTGGGTAAGCTAATTGCTTATACCTACGTAATGGTTATAGGGATAGTACAATTACCCGAAATTTTAAAAAAATTTCGAATCTCAACCGCATCTATTTAAAGAGGATTAAAATCCAATAACTCTCCAAGGACTCAATAGATTCAGTAGAAACGCTAAATCCAAATGAAAGGTTAATATTTCGTAGCTATTGAACGCAAATGTCGTGCAAGTCATTCTCAGTGATAGCAACTTTATTACAGATTATGCGAAAAAGCTTAGGGGATATCAATCCTGGAGATGAAAATGTTAATTAAAAATTAATTAATTTTCAGCGTTTTTCGTATTATTTTCCTTAAATGTTATAATACAAATTAACTTGTGAAACCTCAAAAAGTTATCTTTTTATGGTATAAATATGTTTTCCACGTTTAATTAATTTTAAAAGAAAATATTTCAATCACATTTTTTATCATTAAACTTGAGAATTCTGAATGAATATGAAACGAATCACGAGATACAATTAATTGCTTCTTTCCGTACCCTTCTTGAAGAACATTAAGATTTTCAATTACAAAAGAAACAGTTTCCAAAACATTTCGTCTTTTCTAGAAAAAGGAAGTTCTGACCTAGCATTCAGATTCACATATTTTTCATCTAAAATTTGTCTACTATTTTCTCAAAATGTTAATTTTCATAGAAATTCTCCATTGTCAACATGATGTCTCAAAAACGAATAATGATATTTACTTAAAAATGTTAGCTAGTGTTTTGAGTAATACGGGCAATGAAATGAACCAAAAGTTTTATTGTTGGTGGAATACTTTTCCATTTATGTGTGTTTTTAGAAAAATGAAGCTGCAAATTTATGGAAAAAATGCATACATGCGTATGTTTTTACCCATTACTTCTTTGTGTGGGAGTTCATCTAAAAATTTTTCTAAGATTTTAGTTCGTTTCATTTATTATTATATTCTATAACTTGTGTAGAAAGCAAAATAGGGTCGCAGCATTACAATTTTGTGTAGAGTGTTAATCGTTTTGGTTAAATGTCATTAAAATTTATAACTAATTTTCCCATTTCTGAAATTAAAATATATTTTAAACATTTTTTTGTATTTATAATTGACAATTCATTAAAAACTATCAATAGTTTTTAAAACTTGCTATTTTTCAGAAAAATTCCTTCATAGTCTGATACCTTAAATCTATTCCATTCCAACTTTTAAAGAACCATGAAAAATTTATTTTCTTTAACTATTAATAAATTATAAAACAATAAACCGAAACAAATTTTTTCTACAACGCAATATTTTTTGGATGAAGAATTTCTCTATCATTTAACACTAATTATACAAAACAACAAAAATTGAAATTGCAAATACAATTTTCGTCTGCATTAGTAATTCAAATGCTGTAATTTATTTTGATTTATTTTCTGAACAGCCCATTCAATTATCGTTTAAGTTACATATATTGGCACGGAATGCATAGATTAAACTTTCAGGGAACGCATGGCAAAAGATTTAAACTCGTTATTATGAATAATGAGAGTTAGAAAATAATGGTAATTGCTTGCACGGTTATGTCATAGTTATCCGTTAATTATAGACCGAGTAGAAGAAATCGATGATGTGGATTTCATAAATAATTACTTATTTGACAGATTATTGTTCATCAAGCATGCATAATTGATACTTTTCTGAACATTATTTTAATTTACTTTAAAAAAAGAATCAATTATAATAACTTCAAAACCAAGGGCCACTTTCGTTTTGTTGCTAGCCTGATTATAACTACTTTTCTGGGATTAACAACACCATATTTAGATATATGGTGAGGAAAAGAAAATTATTTGTACAGGTTAAATGGCGAAACATAATAATAATATCTAATTACCATAATACGTACCATCTGCATTAATAATAAGAATACCATCTGTATTATTTGTACCAATAAAGTATACATAAATAAAATATTGTAGTACAAATAAATTTGCGAGATCTCATTTTTCAAAAATTACATTTTCAAATATATTAATTATTTTATGGCACAAATATTTTTTCTATGTTTAATCAGTTTAAAAAATGTTTTAATCACTTTTTCTAAAATTAAATCTGGGAATTCAGAGGAAATATGAAACGAGTCACGTGATACAATAAATACTTTCTTTCATTATCATTCTGAAAGAACATCTAATTTTACAACTCTTAAAGAATATACAAATCTAATATATAAAAATGAATATTTGTTTCTTGATATACTTCTTCTTGTTGTATACAGCTGACAACCCCGCCACCAGTGAACGTAGCAGTATCGCAGGATTTATATTTTATATAATTTCGTATGTATACACACACACATACATACATACATACATTATATTTATATATATATATATATATCTCTACATATGTATATACCACTATATATATATATATATATATATATATATATATATAGTGGGTTTAATACCACTTGTTCATACCAAGTTCGAAGTAAGGCAGAAGTGTGCCCCTTTCTTTGTGAACGAGCACCGTTCAGGTGAAAGGACGACTTTGCTCGAATACACGCGACACATCCCGTTTCATGGGGCTGTCGAATCATTCATCCGCAAGTCAGAATTCAGATCCCAATCAGACACCGACTCCTCCCTGATTCAGTACCCTCAGAGGTATCATTTGTTATGGGAACAGGGAGGACTTTGCAGTCAAATTTGGAACCTGAGTTAATGATTGAGAACATTTACAGTGATTTCCTTTCAGGCAACTACGGAACATATTACACTTAATGTTTCACATTTATGATATACAAATAGCATATTCATATGGGCAGAATCAATAAAAATGGTGTTCAACAGTAACAATGCAGTAACCACAAGCAAGATGTAATATCAATTATAAAAAATCAGAATACAAAAATTATTACAAAAATTTAAATTATAATCTGCAATGGAAAGTTGGAGAAATTATAAAAACCTTAAGTATATAAATGACTTTTGAGCAAATAGCATTTTCGAGTGCCCTTTATTAAGTTTTGAAACAATATTTCAAATGATAATTCTATAACAGCAACCAGTAATCCACGTAGTTTTCTCTTCATTGATTTGAAATAGAAGTTAATTTTTCATACTTACTAATATTGAACGCTCTATTCACAAACTTAAAAAATCTCTATGAGAAAGGTTTCCTCAAATCAAAGCTTAATCAACATAAAAATTGCAGTGCAGGCAGCGATCAATTGAAATATTGATCCAATTGATTGGGGGCTTTTTTGGTTAGTGGGTGGAAATCGTTTTCTTTCTCTACCACGAATTCATTTTAAAGGATTCCAATCGAATGTTTGGGCCAGAAATATTACTCTTTTCGAATGTTTGATTGATTTGTTTTCTATTTCGACTTGCATATTCTTGAAACAAAAACAAAAAAAATCCCAACCGAATAACATTTACAAAGAATAAAACATAGTATGAAAAGAAAAATAAACTAGAACAAACATGCTAAATAACTTGCAAGATTTGTGTCAGAATGTATCATACTAAATAACTAAGAATAACTAATGAATCCTTCTAAATAACTATGAAAAACTAATAAATCATTCTAAATAACTAAGAATATCTAATGAGTCATTCTAAATAACTAAGAATATCTAATGAATCAGTTAAAATAAATAAGAATAGGTTAGAATGCTTATAAATTTGACCTATTCTTAGTTCAAATTTAAATATATTTATATATATTATATTTATGTACATATATCTTACGTGCACTTTTTTATCATTGTTTTTTAATACAGCTACGAAAATATCTTTGATTTTTAATAGAACATACGTTTATTTTATTATATGAGACCTTCTAAAATCCTTTATAGAAAAATAAAGGACGAGTTGTAATCCATTTTTCTAGAAAGTAGTATTTTTGAACGTGATTCAAACATACTTTGGGGCTTTTCTATACTTATAATAAAGCTCAATGTGTGTGTGTTGGCGCTCTACAGGCCAGACCGTTGGACCTACAGCTACCAAATTTGGTATATGTATAGTTTGGATGTCGGGAATGTGCACCTCGGAGCCCTTTTTTCGAATTTTTAATTAGAATTTGAATTAATTAAAATTTAAGCGAAATTTCGACGTTTTTCCGCTATAACTTCCGAAAATATTATTGCACAAACATGATTTTTACATCAATTTAAAGATTAAAAAATTAGCTTTCTAATGGCACCAATGTTATAATATATAACTAAAGACTTCTATTTTTAACAAATTTTTAAAGAAATATTTTGACCATGTTTTTTTGAGCACGTGACCGGATAAAAGAAAAGAAAACAATGACGGAAGTTCAAATAATAATAAAAAAACTATCATCGTAAATCAGGTCTAAAGAAATGATACTTTCAGCACGGGACTGGATAAAATAACAAATATAAAAAGTGATACTTTCTAAAAAAAAAAATAAATGCAAGGCAAAGGATTCTATAATCGTTTGCAATATCTAAATGATTAATTCAATAAATCTTCTTTATTTACGGTAAACTTGATTGAATTTAGACAGGATATGCATTGAACTCCCGACCTAATGGCATATTTCTATAATCGTTTGCAGTATCTGTATCATTAATTCAATAATTTTTTTTCGCTTTCTTTCAAAAAACATATTTAATATTTTGGCAACATCACCGAAAAATACATTTTTAATATTTTGGAAGCATAACTGATAATTAAAACTGACTGATTTATAAAATTAAAGAATATTATCAAGAAAACGGGTTCTTTTAGAACTTTCCGTCCACCATCTTAAAGAAAATATTAATTTCAGGCCAATAAAGGCCCGGAATTACTTCAAGGCTAATGAATATGTGATTTAATTGAAAATTTTAGAACGCATTACTCATGGCGAACCCGCTGGTCGCCAAAGGCGGCTAGTATTAAATATATTTGCTCCATTTTTCCTGCATATTAGATTATAGAATGTTTCAGAGACATCCTTTATATCTTATTTATATCGTTCGTTAAACGAAAATGTCTTCACTGCAGCAAAATAATGACCTTAAAAATATTTTATAATCTTGTTTAAAATCGAGCACAAACATTGTTTTTAAATTTATTTCAATCCTTTGCTATTTAAGCATCTTGGAAGACGGAAATTTCTTTAGAAGTTTACAAAATAAAAAAAGTTTCTTAAACGAAATTATATTTCGGAACTGATGGTTGGAAAATAAAGCGAGGAAATAAAATCTTTTAGATTTTTATTTGCATCCATATATTATTTTTTTTTTCTTATATGCATTAAACAGAAAATTGCAATAAGGTGAAACGTACCGGAATGAAAGGACAAACCAAAATAGATATTATGTTGATTTAAGAGATTTTCAATTATATTTTTTACATCGTCATGAAATTACAATTATTACATAAAAGGACTTTTCTCAGACAGGTTACATGAACCTGCTAATTCTTGCTCATTTAATTCCCAAAAACTGATATTTTAACATTAGAGGATAGAAAAGCTGTCAGTGGTAGGAGGAGGACAACTGTTTCGTTCCATTTTAGAATAGGGTTTTCAACCTAAATAAATGAAAATGAATGTTCATCGGAATACCTCTTATGAGCTACCGAACCAACCACTCACATGATTGCGATGAAACTTCGAATACTTATTACTTGCACTTACGAGATGATTATAGGCATAGTACAGTAATCTAAAGTATAATAAATATTTTCGGATCTATTTACCGCTTACGATTAGCCGCCAAATAACTCGCCAAGGTGACACAACAGATTAAGTAAAGATGCTAAATACAAGCTAGACGTTAATATTTCGGAGCTATTATATGTAAGTGCAGTGTAAGTCTTTCTCTGAGGAAATAGTTTTATTAGTGAGTGTACGAGAAACTTTTAGTGGACCCAATCTTTAAGGATTGAAATTTTAACTAAATATTTATAAAATTTTAGCGTTTTTGGCAGTCACTTATGAAAATATTAGATTACAAATAATTTTAAACAATCTTAGTTTTCCTAAAATTGTCTTTTCAGCTAAATTAAGGATTTCATGGTATAAATATATTTTCTATGTTTAATCAATTTTAAAAGAAAATGTTTTGATCACATTTTCTTATAAAGTTGAGAATACTGAACGAATATTAAATGAATCACGAGATACATTAAATAGTTTCTTTCGTTACCATTCTGCAAGAACACCAAGCTTTACAATTCCAAAAGAATTCGCAAATCTAATATATGAAAATAAATATTTGTTTGTAGAATAGAATAATAAAAAAAGAATAAATTCTATTTATGCTTCTCCTTTGTATATCTTTTAATTTCAATGAATGTGTTCATTGCCGACAAGAAAATAAATATTCTTAATGAAACAAGACAACTCTTCCAAATTCCAAACGATGTTTCCAAGATTATTTCTTCTGCGGCAGCAACGTGCTGAGTGCCAGCTAGTTATTGAATGAAATCAAAGGATTTTTTAAAAGAACAATTCTCTTTATTATTAATTATCAGGCAAATTATTTCACTAGATATGACCATTGATCTCTTATTAATGCCTAAGAAATAATTAAGTACAACGCTAAACAGATACTTAAAAAATCCTAACTCTTTTAACTGATATTTCATTAATTACGCTGAAATGAATTGCTTCAATTGATTTGAATCTTTCCATACTTATAAAAATAGTACATTACATTTAATTAAAAGTAATGCACAATTTTAAGGAAATGTTTTGTTAAAAAACATTTGGTTGAGTCTGCATTGAGAAATTTTTCGGACCGAAACTCCATTTCTTAAGCATTCTATAAATAGTTGAGAATCCTCAAGTATTGGAAGCTTCACTTTCGAAGTCATCTTATCAGTTTCTTCTTAGTTTTTCTTCTCTTTTTTTATTTGGTAGAGTCTCCAGAATATCTGGAACTAAATGCAAATATCGGGAAAGGTTACTGAAAAGAATTCTTAAAGATCTCAGTCGCAACTGAATAAATTTCATTCGCTTTTAGTGAAAATTTGATTACTCTTGGTAAGCTAGAAAAGTAATGTCATTTACATGATTAAAAATATTAAGTCATAGAATTTCTTTGATATAAATTTAATGTATATTTAAAGAAAAAAGGGTAGAATATAAACTTGATAATATTTTAAACTTTTTATCTGAATATTTTGACTTTTTAAAAAAATAAAACGTAATAAAAACTACAAAATAAATTTCGAAATTTCCATTTATTGTAGTGAAAAATTAAAAAAAAACCTAGAAAATTTTCAGCAATGCTATTATTTTTTAATTTTACATTAATAAAATAGTGAAAAAAATCATAATTTTGTCCCCATTATTAGCTTTTTTTGTAATTTTAATAAAATAATTTTCCATACAATTATATTTTTAAAAATTGTTTATATATTTTCATGAATTAAGTTTTTCAGAATTTTAATTAGTAAGTCATTTCTTAAAGTTATAGGTTCTATCAAGTTTGAATAATAACTTCGAAAAAAGTTGCAATTAAAGCAATTCTTATCCATAAACCCATTCCATAAGACGTGCATTCGGTTGTCAAAAACATGGTCAAAAGTGCATCGTTGAAGCATCTTTCCAGGCATGAAACGATTTTTTGTTCTTCTGTCGGATGGATCCTTGAAATGACAACTAATTTGCTTTTTGAGAGATTACAGATCCATATAAATAATATCCAATGCGTGTCTGTCTGTCTCTTATACGCTGCCGTGCCGGTCATCCGATTACGATGAAAATTTCAATACTTATTTCCTGCCCTTACGGGATGGTTATAGGCATACTAAAATTATGTCATCTGAATTTTTTAAAAACGAATGTTTGTCTGCATGTCTTCTATGCGCTGCCGAACTGCTCATCCGATTGCGATGAAACTTTGAATTCGTATTTATTACGCTTACGGGATGGTCATAGGCATATTAAAATTATCTAATATCTAAAAATATTTCCGTATCTATTTACCGCATTTATTAGCCAAGAGTTAACCACCAAATAACTCGCTAAGGAGACGTAACAGATTCAGTAAAAATACCAAATTCAAGCTAAACGTTAGTATTTCTTAGCTATTGTACGCAAATGCAATGTAAGTCTTTCTCTGAGGTTTATTAGAGAGTGTGCGAGAATGTTTAGGGGAACCAATTCTATAAGTTTGAAATTTTAACTAAACATTTACAAAATTTTAGTGTTTTTTGCAGTAACTTCCGAAAATATCATAGTACAAATAATTTTGCACCATCTCAGTGTTCAAAAAATTATCTTTTCCCCTATATTAAAGATTTTATAGTATAAATATATTTTCTACGTTTTACCAATTTTAAAACAACATATTTTAATCACAATTTTATCATTAAACTTGAGAATACTAAAGGAATATTAAATGAATCACGAGATACAATAAATAGCTTCCTTAATTTCCATTCTAAAAAAACACCAACCTTTACAATACTAAAAGAATACACAAATTTAATATATAAAAAGGAATATTTGTTTGTAGAATATAATAATAAAAATAGCATACTACTTACGTTTCTCCTTCAATTTCGATGAATGTATTCATTGTCGACAAAAAAGTTAAATATCATTCTTCCAATCATTCTTAATGAAAAAAGATAACTGTATCAAATTCAAACGATATTTCCCAAATTATTAGGTTGGTGCGTATGAAATGTCGGATTCTCTTTACATGC
>JAPMOQ010010921.1:633760-681952 GCA_026543055.1 Argiope trifasciata | reverse complement strand
ACCATCTTCATTTTCAAAAATTATCTTTTCAACTATATTAAAGATTTTATGGTATAAATATATTTTCTATGTTTATTCTGTTTTAAAATAAAATATTTTAATCTCATTTTCTAAAATTAAATGAGAATACTGAACGAATATGAAACGAATCACGAGATACAATAAAAAGTTTTTTCGCTTCCATTCTGAAAGAACACCAGCTTTATGGGGCCGCGGTCGCTTGTTTGGTGAAGTGTCAGTCTCGTAACCGAAAGGTATCGAGTTTTGTCTTTGTCTTGGCCAAAATCGCCGTGTTGGCTCATGGCAGTTGGGGCACGTTAACTGCGAAGACCTCCAAGTTCCCATAACAAATTATTCCTCTGGGGGTACCGAGTCTGTCTCTGATTTGATCTAAATTCTGACTTGAGGATGGATGAATGAGCTCGACCGACCCCTAGAAAGTGTTATGTCGTGTGTGTTCGAACAAAGTCGTGCTTTAACCTAAACGGTGCTCGTCAACAACGAAAGAAGCACGCCTTCTTCTTCTTGCATATAGCCGACCACCCCGCCACCACGACTTCTGTCTTCATTCGTAAGAGGTCCGCTCATTCGGGCTTGGTAAGATTAAGTGACATTAGACCCACCCACCACAGCAGTTTTATAATTTTAAAAGAATACACAAATCTAATATATAAAAATGAATATTTGTTTTTTCATATTTTATATTCTGTCGTACCGTTCATCCTATTTCTATAAAACATTGCCAAATTATTGAATGATTGCACTTGATAAACTTAATATTTTTTTGGCAACAGCAACTTGTCCGGTACCAACTAGTATATATATATATATGTGTGTGTGTGTGTGTGTGTTTGTGTGTGTGTTAGAGCACCATAAATATTCCATTGTAAATTAAAGGGTAGATAATAATTCATTATATATATCCTTAGACTTAATGGCTTCTCTGTCAATAATTGATTATTCTTTCATTTAACTCTTCTAAGTTTAAAGACATGCGAGTGGACATAGTATGTTTCTCATAGGTAATTCTATCTCCCTTAGTTTTATGGTTGCTGCCTATTTGAAATAGGCAGCAACCGTAACAAATTCAGATTCATTGGTCAACGAAAGAGTAAATTGTAATTTGTTATTAGCAGAAACTTGATAAGACATTTGAAAATAAACAACAAAGGAATGAAAAACGTATGCAGATGTATACAAATGAGTGGAATCAGAAATGATTATCGTATTTTAAATGAGCTATAAATTTATTACCAATAATCTTAAAGACCTCATAAAATATTTATTTTTTGCTGAATCCATTTCTGGTGCCATTTTCATTCAGGATTTTATCAGCTTTATATTTGGGGGGTTGTTTCGGGTAGTGAATTTGGAATCTGAGTTGTATGATTGAGAACATTTACAGTGGTTTCGTTTCAGATAACTACAGAACATATTATTTCTTGTAAAAAAACAATACAGTTTTCTGATTAAACAGCACACCTAGTGATGAACCTGCCGAGTTATTTTAACAGAGAAAGAAAGAAATAATAATTTATCAATTGCATTTTCAATATAAAACGGAAAATTCCAATGTAATCTGCAATAGAAAATTGGAAAAATTATAAAAACCTTAAATATATAAATAATTTGTGAATAAATAGCATTTCTGAAGCATTTTATTCATTAAGTTTTGAAACAATATTTCAGATGATAATTATACAACAACAATAAGTTATCCTAGTAGTATTCTCTTCATCTATTTGGAAATAGAAAATGATTTTTCATACATATTAATATAGAGCGCTGTATTCACAAACTTAGAAATTTCCTATGAGAAAGGTTTCCTCAAATCAAAGCTTAATCAACATAAAATTTGCAGTGCAGGCAGCGATCAATTGAAATATTCGAGATCCAATTGATTGGGGGCTTTTTTTAGTTTTAGCAAATTGTTTCCATTCTCTACCACGAATTCATTTTAAAGGATTCCAATCGAATGTTTGGGGCAGAAATATTACTCTCTTCGAATGTTTCATTGATTTGCGTTTTATTTAAAGATTTCCATATTCTTAAAACAAAAACAAAAAAATCCCAAACGAATAACATTTACAAAGAATAAAACATAGTATGAAAAGAAAAATAAACTAGGACAAACAGGTTAAATAACTTGCAAGATTTGTGCCAGAATGTATCATACTAAATAACTAAGAATAACTAATGAATCATTCTAAATAACTAAGAATACCTAATGAATCATTTTAAATAAATAAGAATAGGTTAGAATGCTTATAAATTTGACCTATTCTTAGTTCAAATTTATATACATTTATATATATTATATTTATGTGCATACATCTTATATGCACTTTTTTTAATCTTTATTTTTTTAATACAGCTACGAAAATATCTTTGATTTTTAATAGAACATACGTTTATTTTATATGAGACCTTTTAAATGCATTTATAGAAAAATAAAGAACGAGTTGTAATCCATTTTACTAGATAGAAGAATTTTTGAACGTGATTCAAACATACTTTGGGGCTTTTATTAAATATATTTGCTCCATTTTTCCTTCATATTAGATTATAGAATGTTTCAGAGACATCCTTAATATCTTATTTATATCTTTCGTTAAACGAAAATGTCTTCACTGCAGCAAAATAATGACCTTAAAAATATTTTATAATCTTGTTTAAAATCGAGCACAAACATTGTTTTTAAATTTATTTCAATCCTTTGCTATTTAAGCATCTTGGAAGACGGAAATTTCTTTAGAAGTTTACAAAATAAAAAAAGTTTCTTAAACGAAATTATATTTCGGAACTGATGGTTGGAAAATAAAGCGAGGAAATAAAACCTTTTAGATTTTTATTTGCCTTCATACATTATTTTTTTCTTATATGCAATTAACAGAAAATTACAATAATGTGAAATGTACCGGAATGAAAAAACAAACCAAAATAGATATTATGTTGATTTAAGGGATTTTCAAATGAATTTTTTTACATCATCCTCAATATTTATACAATTGTTACGTAAAAGGACTATTCTCAGACAGGGAACATCAACCTGCTAATTCTTGATCATTTAATTCTCAAAAACTGATATTTTACAACTGGAGGATTGAAAAGATGTCAGTGGTAGGAGGAGGAAAATGTTTCGTTCCATTTTAAAATAGGGTTTTAAATCTATATAAATAAACATGAATGTTTGTCTGTATGCCTCTGATGCGCTGCCGAACCACTCCCATGATTGCGATGAAACTTCGAATACTTATTACTTGCACTTACGAGATGATTATAGGCATAGTAAGTAATCTAAAGTATAATAAATATTTTCGGATCTATTTACCGCTTACGATTAGCCGCCAAATAACTCGCCAAGGTGACACAACAGATTCAGTAAAGATGCTAAATTCAAGCTAGACGTTAATATTTCCGAGCTATTATACGTAAGTGCAATGTAAGTCTTCCTCTGAGGAAATAGTTTTATTAGAGAGTGTGCGAGAAAGTTTTAGGGGAACCAATCTTTAAGAATTGAAATTTTAACTAAATATTTATAAAATTCTAGCGTTTTTTGCAGTCACTTCCGAAAATATTAGATTACAAATAATTTTAAACAATCTTTTGAAAAAATTGTCTTTTCAGCTAAATTAAATATTTAATGTATAAATATATTTTCTATGTTTAATCAATTTTAAAAGAAAATGTTTTACTCACATTTTCTTATCAAGTTGAGAATCCTGAAAACGAATATTAAACGAATCACGAGATACATTAAAAAGTTTCTTTCGTTTCCATTCTGCAAGAACACCAAGCTTTGCAATTTTAAAAGAATTCGCAAATCTATTAGATGAAAATAAATATTTGTCCGTTGAATGGAATAATAAAAATAGAATAAATACTATTTATGTTTCTTCTTAATATATCTTTTAATTTAAGAAAATAATTATTCTTAATGAAACAAGACAACTCTTCCAAATTCCAAACGATGTTTAAGATTATTTCTTCTGCGGCAGCAACGTTCTGAGTGCCAGCTAGTTTTTGAATGAAATCAAAGGATTTTTTAAAAGAACAATTCTCTTTATTATTAATTATCAGGCAAATTATTTCACTAGATATGACCATTGATCTCTTATTAATGCCTAAGAAATAATTAAGTACAACGGCAAAAAGAGACTTTAAAAATTCTCTTTTAACTGATATTTCATTAATTACACTGAAATGAATTGCTTCGATTGATTTCAATCTTTCCATACTTATAAAAACAGGACAGTACATTTACTTAAAAGTAAAGCACAATTTTACGGAAATGTTTTGTAAAAAAACATTTGCCTGAGTCTGCATTGTGAAATTTTTCGAATCGAAACTCCATTTCTTAAGCATTCTATAAATAGCTGAGAATCTTCAAGTATTGGAAGCTTCAATTTCAAAGTCATCTTATCAGTTTCTTCTTAGTTTTTTTCCCTTCTTATTTGGTAGAAGCTCCAGAATATCTGGAACTACATGCAAATATTGAGAAAGGTTACTGAAAAGAATTCTTAAAGGTCTCAGTCGCAACGGAATAAATTCCATTCGCTTTTAGTGAAAATTTGATTACTCTTGGTAGTCTAGAAAATAAATACAATTTACATGATTAAAAAATCAAGTCCTAGAATTTCTTTGGTGTAAATTTAGTGTATTTTTTATGAAAAAAGATAGAATAAGAAACGATAATATTTTTAACTTTTTATGGAAATATTTTGAGTTTATTACAACAAAACGTTATAAAAACAACTAAGTAAATTGGAAATTTTTGATTCATTATATTGAAAAAAGGAAAAAAAAATCCAACATGCTATTATTTTTCGAAATTTAAAACAATAAAATAGTGAAAAAAAAATTACAATTTTGTCACCATTATTTGTATTTTTAATAAAATAATTTTTCATACAATTATATTTTAAAAAATGTTTATATTTTCAAGAATTGAGTTTTTCAGTTTTTTTAAAATTAGTAAGTGATTTCTTAAAGTTATAGGTTCTATCAAGTTTAAATAATTTATTCTTAGAAAAAACAAAAGTGGTAATATAACAAATAGTTTCTTTCATTACATTCTGAAAGAATACCAAGCTTTACAATTCTAAAAGAATACGCAAATCTAATATATAAATATTAATAATTACTTGTAGATTAGAATAATAAAAATAGAATAAATACTATTTATGATTCTCAACCCATTCCATAAGAAGTGCATTCGGTTGTCAAAAATATAGCCAAAAGTGCATAGTTAAAGTATATTTCCATTGCAGTCATGAAACGATTTTTTGTTCTTCATCAGAAGGATCCTTAAAACGACAACTAATTGCTTTTTGAGAGATTACAGATCTATATAAATGAAAACGAATGTTTCTCTGTGTGTCTCTTATACGTGCCTCACATCCGATTGCGATGAAACTTTGAATACTTATTACTTGCATTTGCGGGAGGGCTATAGGCACAATACAATGATCTAAAGTATAAAAAATATTTTCGGAACTCTTTACATCATCTATTAACCAGGATTAACCATCTAATAACTCGCCAAAGAGTAAAGATACTAAATTCAAGGTAGACGTGAATATTTCGGAACTACTGTACGTCAATGCAATGCAAGTTTTTATCTGAGGTAATAGTTTTTTAAGAGAGTGTGCGTAAAAGTTTCAGGCCAACTCATCCTATAAGTTTGAAATTTTAACTAATCATTTATAAAATGTTAGCTTTTTTTGCAGTAACTTCCGAAAATATTATAGTACAAATAATTTTGCATCATCTTAGTTTTCGAAAATATGTCTTTTCAATTATATTAAAGATTTTATGTTATAAATACATTTTCTATGTTTAACCAATTTTAAAAGAAAATATTTTTATCACATTTTCTAAATTTAAACTTTGAGAATTCTGAACGAATATGAAACGATTCACGATACAATAAATATTTTTTTTCCTTATTCACTCTGAAAGAACACCAAGTTTCCCAATTCTAAAAGAATAAACAAATGTAATAAATAAAAATGAATATTTGTTTGTAGAATAGAATAATAAAGACAGAATAAATACTATTTATGCTTCTCCTTTATGTGTCCTTTCATTTCAATGAATGAAATTCATCGTCGACAAGAAAATAAATGACATTCGTCCTATCATTCCTAATTAAACAAGACAGTTATTTTCAAATTCCAAACGATCTTTCCAGGATTATTTTTTCTGCTGCAGCAACGTGCCGGGTACCAGCAAGTAATATTATATATGTGAATGTTTTTAAACGTTGTGCAGTATGCTCCCGAGAATCCATTCTAATATGGTGGAAAGAAAGGTCGATGAACTCAATTCTTTGATCACCACAAACAAAAGACAAAACTTTTACACCAACACTCCTTATTGTAATACGTAGTTTCTAACTCCTTATAGTGTACTAAGTCTTTTATTTAGCTCAGGACAACGTAGAATTTGTACGTAGAATCGTAGAAGCAGTTGCAGGTAACTACCAGTACTATGTATAAAATACTAGCTTGTACCCGGTGCGCCGCAGAAGAAATAATTTTGGAAATATCGTTTGAAGTTTAAAATAATTGTCTTGTTTAATAGGAATTATAGAAATAATAATGTATATTTTCGTCCCGGAAATGAGTACATTCATTAAAATCGAGTGATATATAAAGCAAAAGCGTAAATAATATTAATTCGTTTTTTGTAACTACATTATTCAAGACTTTAGGGCTGGAAATATTTTTTCCGTCATCAATAGAAACGAATAAGTGCAGGTAATTAGTATTCAAAGTTTAGTCGCAATCGAATGAGCGTTGCGGCAGCTCATAAGAGACATACAGACAAACGATCATTATTATTTATATAGATAACATAATTTTACTCTGCCTATAACCAGCCCGTGAGTATAAATAAAAATGAATGTTAATGAAACAGCTCTTAGTTTATCCATTTTTTCTTCAACTATTTACTGTTAAATTACTGAATAGTGCGACTGAACCAACCACAAAACAAAACATGATTATTCTTTTCCAAAAAGAAATCCTGATGTAACCACAAGCCATTACGTTTCTTTGGAGATACATCAAATATTAGGTTTGGAAAAAAGAAATCCATTATTTTATCTGTAGATGGCTGTAGTGATCGATATTTCTAAAAACATCGATCAAACAGTTTCAGATTAATGCTCGTTGTCAAGTTGGCATTTTGCTCTAAAAAAATTCTGTTGCTATTTTTTGTTCGGTCCATTCAGTTGTGAGCTATAGGGTTTTACAAATGGAAGTCAACAAAGAGAAAATTCGTAACATCTAAACATTTTTCTTTGATAAAGATGAAAATGCAAGCGAGACGGCTGAAATTGCGATTGGTATTTATGGATCCGATACTGTAACAGCTAATTGCGTACAATTTTGGTTCCGTCGATTAACAACCAGGAAGGTTCTGTTATGTATTTGATGAGCCTGGAAAGCTATCATTTATTATGAGTTACTTCCGTATGGCCAAACACTAAATTCGGATCTCTGCTGTTAACAACTGAACCATTAGAAGCTAGCGATTGATCAGAAACGGCCAGAATTTTCCAGCAGAGGAGATGTTGTGTTTCACCAGGACAACGCTAGACCACACACGTCTATAGTGATTCGCCAGAAACTCCAAGAGCTTAGTTGGGAAGTTTTGATGCATTCACCATATAGTCCTAACCTGGCACCAAACGATTGACATCTTTTTCTTGCACTGCAAAACTTTTTTAGTGATAAGAAATTGACATGAAGAGAAGATTGTGAAAGTCGTTTACAAGAGTTTTTTGTCAATAGGGACTAAGACTTCTAAGAGAGAGGCATTATGAAGATATCTTTAAAATGGCAACAAATCGTAGAACGAAAAGGCGCATATTTGACTTAAATCGGACAATCCGGAACATGTTAAATAAAGTCTTGAAGTTCACGTAAAATTAATGGATTTTTTTTCCCCAACCTATATCTGTTTTCCCCGGTTCTTCTTATTAATATTAATGAAGTCCAAATCAGAATTACTGAAGCCGTTCAATCCTTAAAATTGACAATGAATTGCTAGTTAAATGCGTATTCGGAAAAAGTCATCCCTGTGCACTGAAAATTTATAAATTAATGCTATTTAATAATTTGTGTGGTTATTTTCGAAGTAATTGGTCTACCCAAATGACAAATTTCTGTATTTTATGGATATGTTCTTTCAAATTTTGGATTGTTTTTCTAAATTGCCGTCTCTCTTCAAACATATGATTACGCATAGTTAGGCTCTAATTACTTATTTATTAATATATTAATACCTGTTAGGCATTTTATTTAGTCTTCTTTTTCTATTTTCGTCATTTTAAAAGATTGAGTAAGACTTCCAAGAATTCGTGTGACGCAAATTCTTGACATACAATCATGCCTGCTTTAATTTTCTACCTTTTTTATTCATGCAAAATGAAATATAAATATAAGAAGTTTTTTTCCTGTCGAATCACAGATCATTATGTCTTTTTTTAGGTAGATGAGTGTGGTAACTGAAGGAAGGTTTCCCCAATGCCAAGATGCGGTTTGCTTTCAACCAGTCCGCTTTATTTTGGCTGATTCAATCATTCATTCTTCTGGAAGTTTCTCCGTAAGTAATTCTTTTTGCTTATTCCATTATGTACATTTTTAGACCAAGCAGAATTAAAATCCATATAAATGTATTAAATGACAGATTTCTGTATTTTATGAATATGTTCTCCATATAAATATATAACAAATTAATTCATATAAATGGATATGGATGTTAATCCATATAAATGGATAATAAAGAAATTTTTCATATCCGTTAATAAGAGACTATAATGCCATCATTTTTATATAAATGATAGAATAACCCAATTTCTCTCTGGCCAGGACAACTTCAAAAGCTATCTATAGAAATTTAACTTGTCTCCATCATCTAACTGTGACTGTAACATTGGTGGCAAGGAAAAAGTTAAACATGTGCTCCTTCTATGTTCCAAGTTTTCTGGAGAAAGACAGAACCTAAGACTGGCTCTCAAGGGCATTAATATAAAGTGGCCTCCAGATTTTCACCAATTCGTTTCCTTCAGCTTTTGAAAATTTCTGTAAATTTATTATTGATACTTGTTAAATTTTCTTACAATTTCTTATTTAATTTTATTCTTACATGAATCCTTCATAACTGTTAAATTTTCTTATTTTCTTTTGTTCTGTGTTTAATACTTATTTCTGTAAGCTCCGTGTGATACTTTGTGGTTCACAAGGTTTTTATAAATGCTTCAATAATAAAAATAAAGAAATGGGTGATTTTAATAATATAATTTTCTACTTTCATCACATAATAGAAATTAATTTTTCTATTGTAACAACTGATTATTTCTATTATAATAGTTAATTAGATGAATGTAAAATACACTGATGGAAAAAAAATCACAACACTAAGAAGGAGCTGTGCTAGATAAACGAAATTTGGTAGGCGTGTTTATACACCTGAAAGATTCAAATTTCGAGCTACGCGTGTAAGTGTGGGGCTAGTGGAGACACTATGAACAAGCAAATGAGGTTTGCTTTAAATAAGCGCTGTAAGGTTCGTGATCGTTATTTACAGTTGAGATTTGACGTAGTGGGTTAATGTTAGTCAAGGTTGCCTCTGAGAAGACGAAGAAGTCATTATCAACAGCTCACTGAGTTTGAACGAGGTCGTGTTGTAGGGCTACGAGAAGGTGGATTTTCTTTCCGCGATATTGCTGAAAGACTTGACAGGAATGTATACACTGTGCATGAGTATTGTCGGCAAGGGTCAAGGGAAGGTACTGCCTCAAGAAGACCACGTTCCGGGCAGCCACGTGGTACTACTGAGAGGGAAGACCGTCGTATTCGGCATATGGCTGTGGCTAATCTACTGCGTTTGCAGCTGAAATTCGAGCTGCAGTTGGCACCACAGTGACACAACGAACTGTTTCAGCGAACTGTTCGAACTGTTTCAGCGAACTCGGAGCTCTCAACGAACTGTTGAGAGCTCCGAGCCAGACGCCCTGTACAGTGCATTCCACTGACTCCAAACCATTGCCGTTTGCGACGTGAGTGGTGTCAAGCTAGAGTTCATTGGAGGACGGAGTGGAGATATGTTGTGTTTTCTGATGAAAGCCGGTTCTGCCTTGATCGCAGTGATAGCCATTTGTTGGTTAGAAGGAGGCCAGGTGAACTCCTGCTAGCGACCTGTCTGCGGCCTAGACACATAGGGCCTACTCCTAGAATTATGGTTTGGGGAGCAATTTCGTATGACAGCAGGAGCACTCTCGTGGTTATTCCACGCACCCTGACTGCAAATTTGTACGTCAGTCTAGTGATACAACCTGTTGTGCTGCCATTCATGAACAGCATTCAAGGGGGTGTTTTCCAACAGGATAACGCTCGTCCTCATACCGCTGTTGTAACCCAACATGCGCTATAGAGTGTCGACATGTTGCCTTCGCCTGCTAGATCACCAGATCTTTCTCCAATCGAGCACGTATGGGACATCACTGGACGACAACTCCAGCGTCATCCACAACCAGCTTTAACCGTCCCTGCATTGACCGCCTAAGTGCAACAGCCATGGAACTCCATCCCACAAACTGATATCCGAAACCTGTACGACACAATGCATGCACGTTTGCATGCTTTCATTCAAAATTCTGGAGGTTGAACCAGTTACTAATGTACCAACATTTCACATTTGAAATGGCTCTTCTCGCCAATGGCTCTATCTGTGATCTTGAAACTTTAATCAATTAAATATGTTACCTAGACAAATGTATTCCTAAAATTTCATTACGGTACAATAATATTTTCTTGGTGTTGGGATTTTTTTCCATCAGTGTATTTCAAAATGTAAATTAAAAAACTTTTTTGCTTGTTATAGTAATTCTGTAGTTGTAACTTTTAAATAAGAAGTCATTAAAAATTATCTTTTCAAACTTAATTTAACATAAAACTAATTCCTACGAACCATATAGAATAGACAGTACAATAGAGAAATTAGAAAAAAAATTGTTTCAAAGAACAGATTTTTTTCAATATATTCATTCTTTAGCTATATAAATGCAATAACTTTTGACCTGGTATATTTCTGAGTTAAGAAAGATAAAGGGTAATTTATTTGTTCCAAAGAATTTGGTTAAGCATCATAAATCTTGTAATTCCTCTTCTATAAGTTTTCTTTAAGAGGTTTAATTAAATCATTTTCTATATTATTATCAGCGGCGAATTTTTTCTTACTGGAGCTTAAAAAATATCAGATTTAAATACTTATAAAATTATGTTCCTATATTTTTTTTTTCTCAGGTTACAGAGCTTAGACTTTGACACCATTCTGCCCCCGACTCCAGAGGAGTACGACAACCTGCAACCACCAAGAGGAAACGGTAATCGAAATGCTTATAAAAATTAAAGTTTAATTAAATGAGTTTAATTGAATTAAAAGTTAAAAATTATTTTTATTTCTAATGCTCCGAGTAGCATCTAATTGACAATGATTGAATTTTTACTTTTGTTCAAAAATAATATCATATACTTTTTTTCTTCGAAATAATGCATAAATAAATGTTGGAAAAGACTTTTATTTCTCTACCATCATTTCTAACTAGGCAAATACAATTATTTACATTTACTAATTGCTGAATTTTGAAATATGAACTAAGGTATTTATAGTATTTTTTATTGTTAGACTGCCATAAAAATGTACATTTATAACCATTCGTCTTCAATAACTACCACGGCTAGCTTTTAACATAGTTATTGGTAGACATTCACTAAACACAAACACATATACAAACAGTTATATAACTAAAAGGGACAACACTTATACGACTAACTTAACGAAACAATTAAGACATTTACGAAATACAAAAAGACAGTCCTCAATCGAGACGCTCTCTCTATGATGGCTGGAGGTCGACTGACGGTGGTGGTCCAGGTGGATAGACTGATCTAGGTGGCGCTGATGTTTCCTCTAGGTGACGTTGCCACAGCTCCGTTATACATTGTGATTCGCTTTATGAAAAGCTATAATAAGCTTTTATTAATGACATTCTAAAATATTAAACACTAGCTGGTCCAGGCACGTTGCTACCGCAAAAAAATTAATCTTGGAAATATCATTTATAATTTGAAATAGTTATCTAGTTTAACGAAGAATGATAGGAAGAATGATATTAATTTTCTTGTCGTCCGTGAATACATTCATTGAAATAAAAGGATAAATGAAGGTGAAGCAAAAATAGTATTTATTCTATTATTATTAGTCTATTCAGCAAAAAAGTACTCGTTTTTAGGTATTAGATTTGGGTATTCTTTTAGAATTGTAAAGCTTGTTGCTCTTTCAGAACGGTAATGAAAGGATCTATTCATTGCATCTCGTGATTCGTTTCATATTCGTTCAGTATCATCAAGTTGAATATTAGAAAACGTGATTAAAATATTTTCTTTTAAAATTGATTAAACATCGAAAACATATTATACCATAAAATCTTAAATAAAATTTCAATGATATTTTTTTTAAAACTAAGATGGTGAAAAATTATTTGTACTATAATATTTTTGGAAGTTACTGAAAAAAAACACCCCGGTAATATTTTATTAAACGCTTGTACCAGTTCTTTTTTTCCATCAACATGGACATAACTCTACTTAATACTTGAATATTGAACTCGCTTTAGAAGCTTATGAAGACAAACATCGAAAATCTTTGAGATAAATTAGGCCTAATTAGTAAATTGAATTTATCTATTAAGAAAGAGAACCACACAATGGCGATTAGAAAATAACTTGAAATTTATTTAAACGTTGTTACATCTCGTAACCAGAACGAAAAGTAAAAACATACTTATCGAATGACGCATATCTGCTTGAAAAACGCAACGACAACAAAACAACATCTCAAAAGTTCAGTCGATCTTTTTTTTTTTACCTAACATTTGATTTTTTGTTTATACTTACGGCGATAAAACAAAAAATTCCTCTTCTTCAATGATATGAAAATAAGAGTCATCTTATTTGCATATCGTTTTAAATTTCAGGTCTTGTGCGACTGCATCGAATTAGCTGGATTCGAAAAATTTGAACCCGAATGCGGATGCTGCCGATATAAATAGGAGAATTTTGACTTATTCCCAACAGAAAATATATCTAGAAACATATTTCAGGAAAAACATATTAAAAAAATTCTAAAATATTTTGCTAAAATATATTCAAAAATGTAAAATATTTTTCTAAAATATATTCTCCTCCTATTTTCCAAAAATATATTTTAGAAAAATAGGAGGAGTTGTAGGAAATATAGGAGTTGATCCAACCCGTTTGAATAACACAACCGATTGTATAACGTAAAATACATACGAATAATCAATTCCGGTTTTACTTTATATTATTAGATTTTTTGAAATGAGAAGTTCTAAGGAAAACCCATTGTATCTTATAAAAGAATTTGATGCACATTTCTGTCTGAATTACTCCTTCCAGAAATATTGGCAAAGCAAATTTGAGAAATATGATACGCGAACTCGGTTCGTTGTTGCTACTTATTTCACGGGTAAATTAATTGCCGAAGTATTGATCAGCCACACTGCATGGCTAACCGGATTGGTTCGAAGCATAGGAGTTAACCTGAATTCTATAACTCCGTTAGGATTCGAATTAGCATAATACGCTTCAGGCGTTGACTGCGAAGTATTAAACGCCACTTAACGAAGCGCGTCTCTGTCATGTTTGAAATGCAACACACGCATTATTTCCTTAGAAATGGGGCTTTCTGTTTTCATCGATTAACGAACTGTAGCACTAGCGGAGATTTGTTGGAAATTGTTGAGATTTATTTATTGAAGACAAACTTGAAACACAATTATTATTATGATAGAAATTTAAGTATCGCTACAGCTTAAAATTGCATATTGCAATGCATAAGGCAATCTATGCTTTTAGGATTAATTTTGTATTCAATGAATTCATAAAATATATTTTTTAAGTAGAAAATTTTTCCATAAAGAAATTTAAATTGAATTGAAAATTATATTTTAACACGTTGACTGAAAACAATGAGATAACATTGCGCTCTTTTCTAGGACCAAACCATCTATATTTTTAGATAACACCGTCTCTACTACCGTTAAAAGATAGCAAAGAAGGTCATCTAATTAAATAGATGGTCCTGATATCAGCGCAGGTAGTAGCAGTGAAGGTGTTAATGGATTAATTTCTATTAAAAAATTCTGAATTCTTCTTTATTTTCAGTTAATTGAGTATGGCGAAAAGCTGATTCTTTGGGTTATTGATAGTTACTAAAGTTTTCAAATAAATATTCACGTTGTTTACTCTTAATGGCTGCTTGGGCGAAGTAATTTAAAGAACTTAGAATTTTGATAATCACAAAATCCGTATTATTTTAGAAGTTTTATATTCTTCACTTTACTGTATTGTGAATCTCATTAATTTTTGCGAGCTCTAAACTTCAAAACTCTTCGCTGAAAAGATGAGAAGAATGAAATAATTTTCTGAAATATTCAAGTATTAGAGAAGTAATTTATGTATTAAAAGTAAAATCCATCTTCTTGCAGAAAATCTTTCAGGCCAGTTTGGGTTATAACCATGAAAAATAAATTTTATCTTATACAAGGAAAAACACTTCTGATGAACTGCAAATAAAAGATAATTTTCAAATAAATATTGTAACTTTTCTAAACATTTGCTTGATTTCCGACAGATTAATCATTTTTTAAAAATCAATTTCTTACTTTTATAATATTTTTGGTTTTTAATCATAAGTAATCGGTGTGGTGTTTTCAATGTGTGTTCGTAAAAAAGAGTGTATTAATAAAAATTGTTTCAATACAAAAGAATTTACAGCAATAACTTTCCTATACCTATGATATAAAAATTCCATTTGTTCTCCGTAACTGAGACAGTTCGTTTCAGATTTAATTATGCTGATAGAAACCACTTCTATCAAACGCCAAAAATTATGTTAAATACTTAATTGACTTATATGGTCTGATGATAATAAGTGCATTTTACTCTCAAATGTTTTCTGAAAATTCATGAAGATAATAGTGATTGCAATGTTTTTCGTCTTTCAGAACAAACCCCAACTATTGTTCGATTTCACGTTACAGTGCTCAGTATAGATTCAATAGACGAAGGATCAATGGTAAGTTTTTAATTGCATAAGTTATAAATTATCATAAAATCTTGAATTTACCCGAAAATTAAAATTTTATCGGTATTAATAATTTTCCTTTTTATATTGTATACTAGCTGGTACCCAGCGCGTTGCTGCCGCAGAAGAAATAATTTTGGAAATATGGTTTGAAATTTAAAATAACTGCCTTGATTAATTAGGAATTATAGAAAGAATAGCATTTATTTTCGTATCGGAAAGAAATATATTCATTGAAATTGAAGGATATATAAAGGAGAAGCGTAAATAATATTTTTTCAGCTCTATTTTATTTTTTTAATCTTTATTATACAAGAGCTTTAGGGTAGAGAATATATTTTGTTTTGTTCAGTAGAAAGAAATAAATTTCTCTGTTTCATAGCATCCAGCATACATCTGCTCAAGTGAAAAACATGAATTTTTTAGATTCATTCCACAAACTTGAAGTGATTGACCTTGCTCCTCGTTGATGGTCATTGAGAAGTCGAATGGGAAGTGCAATTGTTTGAAATCAGAAATAACGGGAATGTGTGGAATGAGCACACCTTCTCCAATCGACTTTCCTTTAAAGCTTCTTGCCTCATAGTAGTCTTTTAAATTCTAATAGCTGCGATCAGGTAGCATGTAAACATTGGCATTCGGTTCTTGCCTCCTACTGATCCTGAAATTCTGAAACACATGAATTTGCAATTTGTGAACGATCTTCTTAATTGCTTTCTTGTCGTCCCTCGTTTGTTTAATCAGCTCGATTTGGTTAATTTCTAGATGTTGCGCTGTTTGATCACTCAATAAAGCGAGGAACGTTTGGGAAAATAGTTTTTGTCAAAGCAGTCAACATGATTTACATTCGTGTAATCGAAATATTATTTGTAGATTCACTTAATAAACAGCAAAACTACTGTTTGCATAGGAAAACTTCCATTATATATAACAAGGCATCGATAATAATTTTATTTTGTATGAGTGGGATAAACTCTTAATAATATCTGCGGCTTGCTGCAGACAATATAATAACACGCTGAATGACAACATCCTGTGTGGAAGACAATGACTGACATAAGTCATAATATCTTTATTTTGTTTGATATATGTGATATTAGTTCCGAAATGGATATACTTTTTAATATTTGACTTTTTCCAACTATCAATTTTAAAATTTAACCTTCGCGGAAGTGCAAGCAATAGGTTTTACTAAGTTTCATCGCAATCGGCTGAACAGTGCAGCAGCGCATAGGATACGAACTATCAAAAAAGCATAAAATGATTCGGAAAGAGAACATTCTGAACTACAAGAAATAGCAATAAAAAATAATTTGCCAATGTGGTCGGTGGCCACAACGTAGTCGGATACCTTAAGATTTAAAAAAATTAAGTAAACGGATAAATAGTGAATTTAATTCTTTTAAGAATTTTTTACCGAGGTATGATTGTCAGAACTTTTCAAATCAAGAATTATAATATGGCATTTATTTTATGATAAGCAACCGGTGACATCTCTTCCCGCAGACGTACGTGGCCGACATCTTCATGTCTCAGAGCTGGAAGGACGACCGTCTGCAGCTGCCGGAGAACATGACCTCCAAATACCGCCTCCTGCCCATCAGCTGGCTCAAGAAGATGTGGAGGCCAGACTCCTTCTTCAAGAACGCCAAGAGGGTCACCTTCCAGGAGATGACCATCCCCAACCACTATATATGGCTCTACAGCGACAAGACCATCCTCTACATGGTCAAGTGAGTAGCTTCACTGCCTGCCTCATTCGATAAAGGAAGTCTTGCAGGATGTATGAATTAATGTTCAGCTTCTATCTAGTCGAATGGTAAATCATATTACCGACCTTCAACCAGCCCGAAGGTACACATATTAACCAAATAAAACTAAATGACCTGACCACCGCAACAGCAACACTGACGGAATTTATGGTTGAGTTTTAACCGACCATTACTGGCTACGGTGCAACCCTTACAGTAGGGAGTACGTCCCATCGTCGATAGGAAGGTCGGTGACCCCACCTATTATTGTAACCACCTAGATAGCGACATCCAGCCACTATACCGGAAGCACCTCGTCCTCATTTAGAGATCCACATCGAAAAATATTCTTACTGTAAGAGTCTAGCATTTTGATTCAGAAGGGTATCATAAGGATCAATTTTTAAAAATGTGACAAAATGTTTTAAAAAGAAAATAATTTTTTGAGAGGTAGACATTGGTAAATACCCTGAAACTTAATAGTTAATTTAAAATGTTAGCTTAAAACTCAGATTTTTCTTCTTTTTTTTTTCAAAATCAACCATTATGATACCATTTTAAAAGAGTGACATTTTTAAAGCAATGCTGCTTTTCGGTCCAAGATTTCGGACTGATGAAAAAGCAGTTACAAATATTTTTTGACAATCCTGTGTCCTCCTCTCCCAGAAATAATGAATATGTCGATACGATATTTTGGTTACTCATTCTTTTCTACATAACACGTTCTGAAGTGGAATTTCATAAATTTTGCTCGTTGTAAAAACAATGAAAAATATTTTAATAATTTTCCAATTTTTAAAAAATTTACTTCTAACCTAATTATACAATTGTAAGGTGGGAGCACTTACTATTAAATCTTCTAAATGCCCGTAACTTTCTAATTTATATTTTGCCATTTAGATTAACTGAATTTTACAAAAATTGATGTTCAAAAATCCCCTTCCATTTTTGTATTGGGTCATATCTCATAAAGGAATATGTGAGATTATTTAAACATAAAACTGAATTTTTTCTTTCAGTATGAAAAAACATCAAATATGAAAAGAGATAAAAAAATATAAAGACACTCAGAATGTAAATAAACTAAAATTTAAATAAAAAAAGAATATTCTTTTCATTTCCCATGTTACTTAAGAATAATTTATTTGGAAATTAGAAGAACTCATCAAACTCTACCCAACATGTTCTGAAAAGAAAAATTTTCAAATTTATAGGAACTTAAAATTTACTTGCATACAAAAAATGAAACGATACGAAAAAAAATTTGCTGCATTACATCCTATTATTTGGAAAGTAAGTAAACATTTCAAAGATGATTCAAGTTGCTATTCCAGATTGTCTCAGCACAATAATTGTTTTGGCTGGATTCACCTGCTTTAATATTATTTCTATTCGACCGAAATTCATATAAATTGTTTTTAATTTTTCTATCAAAATTTTTGATTGCAGGTTGACGCTAGAACTGTCTTGTGCCATGAAGTTCGAAGCCTATCCCCATGACACACAGACTTGTTCCTTGAAAATGGAGAGCTGTAAGTGAAAGCAGACGTTATCTACTCATATTTCTAAAGGCTTAAAATAAAGCAATAACAAGTTCCTCTAATTTAAACACCCAATTTATATAAATAAAAATGAATGTTTGTCTGTATGTCTCTCATGCACTGCCGTGCTGCTCATCCGATTGCGATAAAACTTTGAATACCTATTACTCTCACTTATAGAAAGGTTATAGGCATAATACAATAATCGAAAGTACAAGAAATATTTTCGGACCGATTTATCACATCTGTTAACCATGGATTAACCGCCAAATAACTCGCCAAAGAGACACAGTAGATTCAGTATTGGTGCTAAATTAAAGCTAGACGATAATATTTCGGAGCTATTGTACGTAAATATCATAGTTTCATTACTGAGGTTATAGTTTTAGTAGAGAGTACGCGAGAAGGTTGTAGGGGAACCAATCCTATAGGTTTGAAATTTTAATTTGGCATTTAATGAAATGTTAGCGTTCTTTGCAGTAACTTGCGAAAATATTATAGCATGAATAATTTTGCACCAACTTAATTTTCAGAAAATTATCCTTTCAGCTGCGTTAAAAATTTTATGGTACAAATATATTTTTTATGCTTGATATTTTAAAACAAGATGATTTAATCACATTTTCTAATATTAAACGTGAGAACTGTGAACGAATATGAAACGAATCTCGAGGTACAATAAGTTGTTTCTTTCATGACCATTCTGAAAGAACGCTTTTTATGTTCCTAAAAGAATATTTAACTCTAATATGTAAAAATGAATATTTGTTTGCAGAATAGAATAATAAAAATTGAATCAATACTATATAGGCTTTTCCCTTTATACGTTGGAAAGACAGTGTGCTAAGGTTCAAGTCCAAATAATAGCTGGGTATGGGAGATTTCCTGCATAGTTCCAAATATTTGTAAAAAGGCAGGAAAATAAATGCATTTGTGGAAAAATTGGATAGTTTACCTCTATTTAATGAAATGTGTAGAGGTCTCGGTGTTAAGGAAGGACCTGAAGATTGTCAATAATGATTTAAGTACAGTACTGATGGTACTAGGTCGTCTCAAAACCCTGAAGGATTTGATGTTAAAGAATGATAGTTTCATTCCAACTGTTTGAGAGTGTGCAGGTGGGGAGAAAGACAGCTATTTACTAATTTCAAATAAATGATAGTTTGACTCTTCAGTCAATGTAAGGCTGGACAATACTGATTCAGCAGTCGATCACAACAAATCCTGTCGATACTGTTACGTTCAGTGGTGGGGGGTGGTTGGCTGTATACAAGAAGAGGAAGTGTGCCAAGTTTCATTTTTGTATCTCAAAATATTTTTGAATTGTTTTTGTCACAGACAGACAGAAATGAGGCCAAAAAGCGTTTTTTGAATTCATAGATATCTAAAACGTGGAGATTAATGTAAATCCAGAGTTTTGATACATTTTTTTTGTTATTGCAATTCTTTCTGAATGCATTGTACACGATAAAGTAATAAAAGTGAATTAATTGAGCCATAGCTTAGATTAACAGACCGTATTTTTCTGCACTTTCTCAGTGTCCTACACCACGGACGACCTGATCTTCGACTGGGAGTCCGATGTGCCGCTGGTGGTGGAACCGACCATCGAGCTTCCCCAGCACATCCTAGTGGACACCAAACTCGGAGACTGCATGCAGCAGTACTCGACAGGTAAGGAAAAAACCTTCATCCAACAGAGGAATGAGACGACAAATCACTTGGTTCACTTGGCACCATTTGGGGAAAGAATGGAAAATTGCACAGTCAGTATAATATACAATACAGTAACGAATCTGTAATTTTGCTTTTCCGCACTAATAATGCCACCGTAAAAAAGATTGATTTACAGTCATCTATATTGATTGGTGTTCGGGTGTCGCATTACAGATCCTAGAGCTTGGTGATAAATTTGGTGACCATTTCGCTACTTGGCCATACACTTGGTGAGCATTTTTCTACCTGTCGATAAACTTGGCTAGCATTTGGTAGCATGGCGACGAATTTAGACTTTGGCGATAGAATGGATAATACCCGAAACATCTAGAATCATCCCGATCCTTCCATTAGGAATTGAAATACATCCAGAATGCTCCTGATTGATCCAGAAGGTTTTAGCTCCGCTTCCCACTGCCATATAAGGTCATCAATCAGAAACTGCAGAGTGTGGTCATTGGAGAAGACCTGAATTGAGAGGTTTTGAACTGGTAGTTCTGAAGAAGTGTGGTCAACCGAGTAGACCTAAACAGAGAAGACTTGAATAGGTCGTGGATAGGAGTGTTGAACGGAGGAGTCACCAGGAGAATACTGAAACAACGACGGAGTACTCAATCTCTGTGTGCCGTCATCGTGCCTTCTGTCGAGTGTGTCGTAGCCGGTTGTGTCGTCGTCGGGAATGGAGCAGACCTGAACTGAGCAGTAGTACCGTTGCGGGGAGTAGTGAGTAGCCAGCAAAAGCAAGAAGAGACAGAGGAGTGGTTTCAGCCATTTAGAAAGACGTGCATGAGCGTAGACTGAATCTCTCAAACATTCCCTCTCCTGCTGAATCCTGTATCGCCAGTTTGTGTGCTGTGAACGTATCAACGCATATTGGCACGATTGGGTTGCTTTTCAAATTTTCTAAATTTTTAAAAATGCATAAAATAATTATATACACATTTACTTTCTGAAATGAAAAAAAAAAATATCTTGAAATGTTAAATGTAATTTATGCTTAATACTAGTTTATTCAACGTGCAATCTGAGATCTAATACAATTTCCTTTTTATTATAAATCATATTATACGGGAGTACGCTGTGTGTCGATTCACTGCATTACAAAATTTACCAAAAAATAGGAGTTTTTTTTTCATTAAAAATTTAAAATAAGAAATTGAAAAAAAATCAAGATGGAATGCGAATATTTGATTTTTGTAACAAAAACTTTTGATTTGAAACAACAGTCATAACAGAAATGAAATTTTTAATAGAAGTGTTTATAAAAATTACGCTTATGGGGAAATAAATAAAATACAGTTTCTATTTTATTTATTTCCCAATAAGCTTAATTTTTATTATTAATTTAACCTGAGAAATTTTGTATTGATTTTTTCAACTATCTTTACATTTATTTTATTTATTCCTTTATTTTTTTGGTTTTAAAAAGTTCCAAAAAAATTGTGCAAGCAGAAAACTTGGAGAAAAATAATTTCAATGAATAAAGGAGCTTATAAAAACTAATCTTTTTGGGAAATCAATAAAATAGAGTTTCTCTGACTGTACTTATTTTTCAATCAAGCCCTATTAAATTTATTCTCATTTGAGAAATTTTGTATAGATTTTTTCAACTATCTTTCTATTTATTTTATTTATTCATTTATTTTGGTTTTAAAAAATTCCAAAAAAGTTGTGCAAGCGGAAAACTCGAAGAAAAATAATTTCAATAAATTATTTGTATTCGGAATTAATCCAGCGAATTACAGCAAGCTAATAAAATGACTGTAAATAATAAAATACAAATAGCTTTGGTAGGAAAATGCCTAATTACTAGCACAAAAAGTTAAATTAGTAAAAATAAGCGGATCAACCTTTCTTAGCATACACAGCTTCCAAGAAAAGGAATGATAAAAATAAGTCGTTCTTTCGAACGCCAGAGAACATTAGATAGCAGCAAAAAGTTCTTTTCAGCTTTTATTCCTTTATTTATTTTTGACTTGAGTGTTTTCATTTGTCTTTTAATCCTCTTTAATTGTTGATTGCGACAGTATTTGCAATAACTGAAGTAACGAGTTACTATTATATAATTACTTTTAATTGAAAACGTTTCGTAATACTATTTAAACTGCTTAGTAAAATGGCATGAGTCAAGAATTAAGCGAAAAAAGTTGCTCTTAGAAAGTAAAGTGATTTTAAAAAAATAGAATATTTAGAATAAGTAAATGAAATCGTTTCTAAATGCTCTAGATTCTTTTAATCTAAATAGAATGGAACATGAAGGTTTTAGTCCAGGTTTCTTTTAACAACATTACGAAATTTACCATTGAGTTAAAATTAAATTATGTAAATACTTGACCACATCAATTATATGTTTCTGTATCTGAGATGCGAAGACACGTTTGTTTTTTAACTGATATGAAAAAATCCATTGAAGAAAATGAACTAAGCAGTTTCACCTGTATGACAGGATATCCTTCTATGACTGTGAGGATAAAAGCTATTCTTTAAACAGCTTCATTTCATGGATCCTCTATATTTTTATACACTCAGAGATCACGTGATATACAAGTAAATAAGTAAAATACAAGTAAAATAAAACGCAAAATTCCCAAAAAATTAGTCAGCAAATGAGCAATCAAACAGGAGAAATTTGCAAAACAAAGGACATATTAATAAATTAAAATACTGAATATGTGTTGATGATAACTGATCTTAAAAATATAGAGATATATAGAAATTCCCAAAATATGTAAAATATTTTTTTTGAAAAAATTATAAAATATTTATACGGAGTCCTTATGATTGAATGTTACAAGACAGTTTATCTTGCTTTTCGTAATTTTATAGAAAAAATACCACAGGACGAATATTTCTGCATTATTTTTAGCCATTTGTATTATAATCTTTATGCAAAAGATGCCTGGATGATATGTCAGGAAAAATAATATGCTTCTTCCTATAAATCAAAATAATACAAGAATCGTCGTTGCACATGTCCAGATATTATGCATTTTTATAGTGCCCATTCTAAATAAAATTTCACTAATCGAGATTCGAGAGAGCAATACAATCATATTAACTTATCAGTGTTTGATTCATAAAGCTTAGAAAAAGAATATTAACAGCCAAATATTAATTTTAAATTACGAAATAAATAGGTGATTGAATTGGTTAAATTAATTATTCGTTTACTTTGGCTGTTTTATGACAGTATATGTTCTTTTGACAAACCGTTTTCGGATATTTTAAAAAAGTGCTCTTGATTTCCTTGATTTGTGGGAACTTTAAATGCAGACACTCTTTAATTTGACTATATTTCCATTGTCAAACAGGGAAATTTAAGCAGCAAATGTTATAAGAATTGTATTATTTTAATACTCTGATCCTAGCCAAATAAACTAACTGCTAAAATAAATAAAAAATCGATGGATGCAGAGAAGGAGTCCCCCGTCTTCCTTTTCTTTTACCCTTGACTACAACCTAATAAGTATTTAGTATTTCAAATATCCAAGTAGTATCAAAGTTGTAATTCCTGAATTTGTTCTATACTGTTTCGAAGCTTAGCTTTAGAATTTACTTACACAAAAATGAATTTGTATATATTGCATGTTCTCAAGGGAACTTCACTTGCATCGAGGTGATGTTCACCCTGGAACGCCGCCTGGGGTACTACCTGTTTCACACCTACATCCCGACCTGCCTCATCGTCATCATGTCCTGGATATCGTTCTGGATCCGGGCCGACGCCGTCCCCGCCAGGGTCACCCTGTGCGTCACCTCCCTGCTCACCCTGGCCACGCAACATGCCCAATCCCAGAAATCCCTGCCCCCCGTCTCCTACATCAAGGCCATCGACATCTTCATGTCCACCTGCACCCTCTTCGTCTTCTCGTCGCTCATGGAGTACGCCATCGTCAACATCGTCATGGGGAGGGCGGAGGAGAGGGAGCGAATGACCACCAACCTGCTCAACGACGTGCAGCTCATTCGGTTGGAGGTAGGTACTATGCAACAGGCCCCTATTAGGCCGGAATGCAAAAATGCATAGGGGCATGAAAATGCTTATTTTTACAGCTTATTTGTGTCCAGTACTTACTTACGTATGTCCAGTGTGAGGACATAAGGCTAAAAGTAACATTAAAATCATTGGAGAACAACACAATCATGTATTAAGACAAATTTGCAGAGCCAGACAATTCTTGAGAACTTCTGATGTATGCCATTAAAAATTTTCAATAGCCCATACAGCAATGATAATGATGCAATAGCCCAAATTAATCCTTACATTCCTGATATGAAAATTAAATGACCCCGAAATGTTCTTCTCCTTCTAAAAACCACTGCAGATTTTGGAATGTTTAACTCAATAGATACATAGGCCATATCTATTATATACAATATTTACGCCTTTCTCGAAGTCAGAAAGGTCTGAATATCATTGCATCTTGCATGCGGCGAGTACCTGTGCTATTTTCTACACTATATTTAAGTACAGATTGTGTGGCGTAGATCAAGACCACATATATCCTTATTTGCATGGGTGTCCAAATACTTAACTGTAGATTGCATGTGTAATCTATACAGATGGCGTTAAGTCTTTTTTTCGGGAAGTTGATTTTTAGTTAAAAAGGAAACGGCATTGGGATCTGTGTAAGAAACCCTGACAACTACTCTGTTCTCCGTGCGGAACTAATAGCTATCGAGGTGGTTTTGAGATCGTGCATGACTGAGAATGTTTGTATTGACATTTGGATTCTGAGGGACAACCGAAGTTTCATTCAGCATTTATCTGAATGGGGAAGACATGGGGACAGCACGACTAGGAACATCGTCCAGCTTTTGAATCGCTTGATTGTTAATGTTAAGGTCACCTTTCAGAGGGTTCCGTCGCATGTGAATGTGCATGGAAAGGCAAGGCCAGAGAGGGCAGCCATAAGGATACTGCTCAGGGTGGCTGCCTTACTTTTTCAAAAATTTCCACCCGGGTCCAGCAAGATATCTGTAATTCTTGAAGGAGAGTATGAATGGTATGTGGAAAGTCACCCGGAAGCTGTTTTAGTTAGGGTTGTCAACCGGCGCGATCAGAAAACTCTCGCTAGATTACGAAGTGGACACACTCGTGTACAATGTCATGTGACGAACCACAAAGTTTATCCCATATGTCCAAAAGGCAATGCGACTCAAGCTGCTCCTGCCCACATTTTGGCCTGTATTGGTTTCAATAAAGGCCAACTGTTCTTGAGTCCTGGGGCAGTGTTACATTGTTTGAAGGTGTTTGGGCTTATGTTCCTTTTAGTTTGATGCCATTGTCAACCAAGTGGGTTAAGCCACAACACAACAGATTACGTGTGTATTATTCAATCAAATTTCCAGATTTTTTTTTTCATTTATTGCCTATAATTGCCTTTTAAGAAATTTAACTAAATGATGGTCATGGGTGGTGGGGGTGGAGCTAATCCCCATCTGGTTTAGTAACTAGACCAGATCCATGAGGTTAAAAATTTTCAGTAAGTCCAAAAAACAGATGTGGACTCATCACAGCCTCTTCACGTTAAAACTCCAGACATTTCAAAATGTGCAGCGGGCAAAGCAGAGTGTTGTCGCATTTGAGACATATGGGTGTTTTCTTTCACCGTCTTCAAAAATCATACACTTCATGTGGCCAGTAGAAAGTCGAGACAGTGTCGTCTGAAGTATTCTGGAGCCATTAAATGTCATGGCGGCTCCAGAATGTCTTTGGAAGTGCTAAGGGTGAGCCGAAGGGTCAGCTCAGGTTTTAGAGGTATATTTTTTTAGCAATGGAAGATATCTCTGATGATGTTAAAACCATGCGGTCCTCCGGGTTCATAGGATTACCGGTGGCAGCCTTTGCAAGGTCGTCGGCTCTCTCATTCCCAGCAGACCGATATACAAGGGAGCCCACTGAAGATGGATCGGGTGTTGATTTCACGCAGCAAAATCCACTCCATAATAAACCATATTCACAAATACCAAGACCTCTTCATGGCTATACAATAGCTGAGATTAAAATGCCAATCAAAATCAACCGAAATTTTAACTTCAAAAGTCCCTTAAAAGTGCAGTTCTCAAGAAGGAAAATAAAACCACAGGACCCAGACGGACTCAACAGATTTTAACGCTATAGTGAGTGTTTATTTGTTGATACATGTCACACAGATGTTCACAATGTCATTTATCAATTTCTTTTTAGTAAGCATTCTCATTTCCCTGTATGTTTAACCCATAGTCAGCATTTGTTTAAGTATTATTGTTCCCCCCATCTCATTATTACCTCCTCAAAAAATTGATTGAATGCAGTCGTGCAGGATTTGACTCCAATGGGATTCTCTCTGCAGATACCTGGATGGTTTGTGGTCTCTTTCTTTCTTTATTGTTTTTATCTCTTTCTCCTTTTCTTTCCTTCCTTTCTGTGCCCTTCTAATCGGTTAGATAACTTAGTGTTATAGGCACCGAGGGCACAGAATGGCGTTATGTAATGTTGATCTGAAATTCTTTTCAACGGGAGTAACTCAATTATACTCACTGTGTTTGGATACATTGATAAAATCGGGAGTGGTTTGTTTGTTTCAGGGCTCCAGTCGTATGCCGAACGGAACTAAGATTGGTCGCTCGCCCTCTCTGCGTCGTCGCTCGGAGTCTTTGGAGAGGCAGGCTCTCAAGATAGACAAGTTCTCGAGAGTCGTCTTTCCGGTTCTCTTCGTCATCCTCAACGTAGCCTACTGGTCCTACTACCTGAGCTAATGACACGACCCGCATCAAAGACATCACTTCCGAAGCGCGGACTGAATGACGACAAAAGCTACCACTCTATCAATTCTGAAGAGGTGTTTCAATAAACTGCGACTGGTTTTAAATTATAATTGTAATTTAATAGTTCGCTGGGAAAAAGATTTTAAGGTATCCGACTACATTAGAAACACTGGTTATCTACAGCATTGGCGATTTTTCTTATTGTTGTTTCTTGCAGTTCTGACTTTTCTGTTTCCAAAACAGTTTGTATTTACTAAGAAAAGAAAAGCCTGACTTGTCATCCAGGATCACATATTTTTTCAGCTAAAATTTGTCTTCAGTTTTCTCAAAACTTTAATTTTCATACAAATTCTTCACCGTTAACATATCTCAAAAATTAATATAGTTATTTGCATAAAAATTTCAAAGTGTTTTTTTAATAATATGGAATAATATTTTTAATAATAATTTTAATAATATGGGAAATGAATCGAACCAAAAATTTTATTATTGATGAAATACTTTTTTATTTATAGGTGTTTTTAGAAAAATTGAGTTATGGATTTTTGGAAAAATTCATGCATACGTATATTTTTACCCATACCTACTTTGTATCTCAAAATCTTTTTTAGATTTTGGTTCATTTTATTCATCATCATATTCCATAACTTAAGGTTGTACAGTACATCTAAAAACCATAGTTTTAAATAGTTTTTAAAAAATCCAATTTTCCAAAAATTTTCCTTCGAATATAGTCGGATACCTTAATAAGTAAGTACAATCACAGTGATGTTGCCTTCCTGAAAAAATAACTACCATCACTCAAATTTCATTACGTGACCAAAACCGCTACTCTTCGCTCCACTCATGGTGCCAAAAAAAAAAAAAGATGGATCAAAGAACTCAATTTTTATACGACCCCCTTTGTACAGACTGCAAAAGAGGAACATTCTTATTTTAGAATAAGACTGACAGGTAGTATTTTTGCCTGTCGAACTGAAACATTTGTATGAAGCATGGATGTGTAAGATTAGCAGTAATTTAACAGTGAGAATTTTTGATGTGATGTTTTTGAATCAATCTTTTTCTGTGTAGATTGTACATAACTAGTTTTATTCGGGATTGTTAAATAGTTTTATGGTACTTTGTTTCCTTCAATCGAAGTTTTATATGATTTCGAAAAAAAAAATACCCAATTCATAATTTATTTAGAAATAATAATGATGTATAACAGATCTGAGAGTACAATAAAAATCAATACTTTCTTTAATTAATATTGTAAATCAATGGCAATAATTAAGTAACCAATGGAAAGGAAGAAAAAATTAGGGAAGAATCTTCCTTAAACTTAATTAATTAAATGTAAAGAAGAAAAATAACAACAATTAAACAACTTGGAATTTTTTTTGGACATTTAAAGCTGATTCTTTCCTTTATAAGTCGAAACAAATGTAAGACTTTTAAAAAAAATTAATTCTTAAACATGATTCACTTTGGTATATAAAGGATATAACAATGATTAGATTTCTACATCCTTCTGCTTAAATTTTAATTTAAATTTTGAATAATATAATAAATAACAAACAATAAACTTAAATTTAAAAATTTTAACTATGCAATATTCGAATCAAATGGTTCCATATTTCTCATTTTAAGAATAATTTCATAGTTATGAAATTAATGCAACATTTCAATCGAATGCTCAAAAATTATTTTTCCCTCATAAGAGAAATAATTTAATAGACAAAATTCTTAGTTATTATTCAATCTTGAAGGTCAGAACTTTTAAAAACAATTAATTTAGTAAATATAACTATTTCATAAAATTTTCCATACTTCGATGGCTTATAATCTTTAATGAGACTTTCGGTGCAATTTCCTAATATGCCTTGATTATTAAAAAGCATTGAAACAAGTTCGGAACCTGCAGGGTGCCCAACGAATATATGACAGCATAGGATAGCTATTATATAAATACCTAATTATACACAAAAAAATTTTGATTATTAATATTAATAAATCGCATTTAACTTATTGTGTGTGCTACCTTTAGTGGAATGATGATTAACAACATTTAGAACAAAGATATAATCATTCCAATTTCCAAACTTGCTTTCCCGGAAACATTCTAAGCATCCCATTTACAGCGCAAAATAAAGGTGCAACTGAAGATTTGAGGTCAGGTTTTGAATGAGCCCGAATGCCATTTGATAATAGTTGATGACGTTTATAATTACATATTTGGCCTAAGCAAGAATGTAAGGTAATAACTGTGTTTATTAAAGAATGACTATGAATTTGAACATATCAACGACTGTTTAGAACCTACATTTGCATGAGTGCTTTGATATTTTCTAGAATGAAAATGAAAATGAATGATCAGCCAGATGGGAGAATCTCACTTGAGTTTGCTCTGGCTAATTGGAAGTTTGAACGCAGAAAAAAATTAAAATCTCTAATCGAATCTATCTCTAATTGTTTTCGTTGATCTTTGCAACTAATTACTATATTATAGCTAAGTAAAAGATAAACGGAATTTCTTCGTGATTCCTATTCTTAGCAAAAACTGTAAGAAATACTTGCTGTAATAATTTACAAACAAAGTTAGAATATTCGGGGATGCAATATTATGCAGCATTTACAGATATATCCTATAAGTTTATTTTTCGGTTACAAATTCATATTTTATTATGTGTTTGTTCGATATTTTCATATTTTTCGTGCTGCTGTTAAAAGGATGGTTTTGTGTAACTTAACTGTGATAATTCTTTGTGATGTAAAATACATTGTATCTTAAAAATTTAATGTGATATTTTATTTCTTTGTTAGTATTTAATGATGTGGTAATTTTATTTTGTTTTAATTGAAAAGTTGCATGTGGAAACATGAACTGTTCAATGGTGCCAATAAAATGTAAATAAAAATCAAACGTTCTTTTGTTTTTTTTTCTACACATAATAGCTATAAATCGTATAAAAAATACAATCCAAATGTTTTGAACAATGTAAACGGAAATATTTTTGAATGATTATAACATCACTTTTTCATATTAATTTTAACTTTAATAAAAACTATTCTACAAATGTTTAAAGAAATACAGAATATTAAAAACGAAAAATTATTCGGTATTTATTTCATTCTGAATATGCAAGGAAAAAAAGTATCGTTATTATTATTTAGAAAAATTGTTAATAATTTACACATGTGTCTTGCAAATGAATCAGTTTTTTAAAAGAGTATTTTTTAAGAGAAGTCTTTTTATCTTCCATTTTATTATTTTGTTGATATAATAAATAGTCATTTTGAGGGCACATTAAATAATAGAATTTCTATATAAACAAAATGAATTTATGAAATAAGTAATTCATATAAGCAGAATAAAGAATTTCTTTTTCATGTTGTAAGTTTTAAAAAAATTCTGCATAAAATAATGAAAACAATATGACAAACAGGTCATTCTTTTAAAAAATGACTCTCGTTCACTTGGAATTGCACAAATTATTTCAGTAGACATATTACAAAATTTATTCAGGCAGAACCGAATGAAACATATGTTGAAGCTGAAATATATGAAAACAATTTTGAAATATTTTTCATTTTCCTTCATGTTGAGAAGATTTTATGCAAGACCTTAAATCAATAAATGAAGAAATGAAATAGTTGTTTCGATGCTTGGGGAAACTTTTTGTTATAAACCTGTAATTTTTCTCCCTTTCAAATAATGTTATATTTCTACGAAACGCACGAATAATATCATAATAAGAAAGACCGTTGTACAAACAGTCCTGTGATTGCCGCGTGATGGACCTCAGCTGTTGGCGACGAATTTGGTGACTTTGGCGACAAGCCGGATAATGCTGGAAGCATCCAGAATTTTCAAGATCCATCCAGTAGCAGTTGTGATACACCCAAATACATCCTGATTGGTCTAGAAGCTTTTAGCCCCACATCCCTGAAAAAATAAAATGCCCGCATTCTCAAACTTCAATACTCATGAGCTCATTCTTGGGGAATTGTATTACCAGTCTTGTGTGAAGTAATGAGTCGTTAGTTAAAGCGAGAAGAGACAGAGTAGTATTTCAGTCGTCTGGAAAGACCGTAAAGCAAAGCTCTGATGATCCCCTCTCCTTCTGAATCATGTCTGGTCGCTTTGTGTGCTTGGAAGTTTCTTCAACTTGTGGGCTACAGTTGTTATTGTGTGTTGCTGTGTGCTCGTCTCGACTGTAAATGCTGTCGTCCTGTCTTTTTGTAAATCAACGCCGTCTTGTTTCCTACTGAGACCGGCTGATTGTGTTTTTTACACCATTGACCCTCTACTAAACGAACCGGATGGTGAAAAATCTGAAATAATACATAAAATTGCATCCTAGAGAAGATGAAACTATTTGTGAATCGATAGGTTTTCTGGGGGAGAAATGCTTTCATAACTACACCCCGCTCTGAAATACCAATTAAATTTATGATTATACAATTACCAGCAGATATTAAAATAGATAAATTTAAGGTATCTGAACCCGTTTGGAGCAGTTTTTGAGAAAAACATGGTGTAGACCGTATTTCTAGGTTTCAGACTATTCGAAATTAGTAATAGGTTGCCAATATTTAAAATAAACGTTTTGAGAAAAATTCATTTAAAGCATACACTAACTTGTTTTTAAAATAAATTGTAGGAGTACATACTTAAAACTCACCACATTTAAACCTCATAACTTCTTACTACTAATTTCTTAATAGTTTTCCTTTATCTAATCATTTAAATCTTTTTCTGGATTTTTTTTTTTTTCATTTTGCAGTGAATGCTGCTTAAATTCTTTTACTCTGTTTTTGTCGAGCTCCTCAAATGTTCTAACAGAATTTGCTCTAGAACACACTCCAACAACCTTAAGGGTATTCAATAATTATATAAAACTTTAGTTAAAATGTGTTAAAGACTTAAATGCCCCTCATCTGAGGATTCAGAGCTCAACAAAGACATGTTTAGGTACTAATTTCCACAAAACACCGTTAAAGCTCTTAAAGACATTTTGTGTGTTTCTGTACAAAGCATTTTCGGTATTTAAAACTAAATATATGTTTATTCAAACTTTTAACATGTCTTGGGGCCTTTAAATTGGTATTTCCTCTTATTTATTTAAATGGCTACTTCTGGTTTACCGATCATTACGAAAATATGAATATCTTGACTTCTAATGAACGTAGAGACAAAAGCAAATCTCTTTTGGATAGCTCAAAGACCGGTCTATCCAATAAAAGAAATTTTTAGAAAAGTCATGTTTGCTAAAATTGACCTTTCCAACGTGTTCGGATACCTTAAGGAAGCACTGAGAAACGATTGTACTTTTAACGTAATAAAAGTTGTGCAATTAATTCGTTTTAAAACAAAGTATCCATTACCTCTACCTATCAACTCGAAAAATAATAGAGGAAATTCCCTTTTATGCCTATGGATAAAAATAAGGAAATATCTGCTAAAAACTGACAGTATACAATTTGTTTCCTTTGAAACCACAATTGTATTGTGCTTGACGCAGTTTCCAGTTGATATTGTTACGAGCGCGTAGTTTTGCTTTCCCGCTCTGATACTGTCACTGTATGGAGGACAGATTGACAGTAATATGTATGTAATAGTAAATGGGTGTGACGTCAGAGGTCCCAAGGCTTGTCGACCATTTGGCGACTTTAGCAACAAAATGGAAAGTACCCGAAACATCGAGAAATTTCCCAATCCATCCACTAGGAGCCGAGATACATCCAGAACCCTCCTGATTGGTTCAGAAGATGTTAGCCGTGCCTACCTCCGGTATATATAAGGCAGGCGGCTGCAGTGAGTCGGGAAAAGTCGAAGTTGAGCAGCGGAAGACAGAACTCCCAACCTCACGCCGTCCAACAGCCTAGTCCTCCAATCAGCTGGATTAAAAGACCACGCCACTGGTCTCGGGCTCCTAGTGAACGGATCGGGAAAATTCTCGATGTTTCAGGTACTTTCTATTTTTTCGCCAAGCCTTGAGACCTCCGACGTCACACCCATTTACTATTCAATGCATATTACTGTCAATCTGTCTTCCTTACGATGTCAGTATTAGCACGGGAAATCAAAGCCACAGGTTCGTAACAATATCAATGTTGCATCAACTGTAAGTATTTGTTTATCAATGATAAATTTCTAATTCTTATAAACGATGTTTAAGTCCCAGTCACATGAGGATCCTTGGCAATGAGCAGGCAGACCAAGTTGCAAAAACTGCCACTTGTTTCCTGAATCGCAAGATGCTATATTGTGATGCAAAGAAATCCGTTCCGTGCCGAGTATTTTCCATACGGCAAGAAACATGGGATTTATATAGGATCCATAAAGTGCATTCAATTAAGCCTTTTACAAGCTTGTGGACAATCTTACCTGTGCGAAGGAATGATGTTATTTTAACTCACTTTCATGTAGGGCATACTCGGTTCACTCACAAGCACCTACTATTTGGGGACAGAACACTTATATGTTCCAGATGTCGTACAGATTTGACAGTTGATCACATTTTGATCGAGTGCCCAGTTTTTAATATTCATCTTAACCAGGTTTTTTACCTCATCATTCTTCATTCTAGCTGATTTATTGAGAGAGAGCCACCATCCAAACATTTTTAAATTTTTATATGCTATTAACTTTTAACCTTGCATTTAAATTCTTCAAACGCTTTAACTTAAAAAATTTTCTTCATTGTAAATACATAATCCTGTGACCCTGTTTCTATCGTTTTTTAACTTTTTTATGCTGTTTTCATGCAACCATTCATTTATTTAAATTTTAAAGATCATTTAACCAATTTTTAACCAAATGGATGGTTTAGTTTGGTCAAAGATGGCTCTTGTGCCAAAATCATAAAACAACCAATCAACCTACGTTAAAAAATTACATTCATTGAAGGATTAAAAGCATTTATGACTATCTTAAAAATTCTAAGCATCTGTGTCTATTTTTTTAGTATTTTGCTTATTTGCTTTCTTTTTAAATAGCAAAATCATTAAAAATCCAAATAATTCTTAGCTTGAGTTCTCCAAAATTAGTAAGTTATAGAACAAGAGGAGCTGCTTTAACAACAAAAGAGTTTCAAACCACGAATAAAGAGAGCTCTTAAATAATTCAGTACTTCGGCATAAGCAATATATGTTTCCATATTTCATACAAAATTCAGGAGAGAAGGGCATAAATATATAAAAGGCTCGTCATACTTGCTTTCATAGAGATCTTTCTCCTCCCTTCTCTATGAAGCCGTAACAAGAGAATAACAAATTCTGAAGAATGATAGAACTTCTTTCGGGCAGAAAAAATATATGAGTGAAGAAAGCTTTTTCGTTTTATGCAGTAAAAGTCTGCTGATGAAAGTCGAAAGAATGACATCTTGTGGACACTAAAGTGGCAGAAGTTCAAATGACTCTTTTTTTCTTCTGTCTCAAGTTTTCAAAGCAAATGTTCTCTCATTTTATGAAAGAAATTTACTAAAGTTTTTGGGGAGGTTTTTTGGCATCCTTGAGGGCAAGATATTTTAAAGGCACAAAAGGAAAATTCGAAAAGAAATTCAGTCGACAGTTTAAATTCAGGACTTATATTTTATCAAAATATGCTCTTCTAAATTTCGGAATAAAATTTTTATTCAGAGTCGAGATTTTTAAGTGATTGACACATGGCTTTCTTTATCATTCACTATAGGATTACAATTCAACAGTAACGCAACTGATTTTTATGAAATGGTTAATTGAAAAAATATCAGCGGGATTCCGTTCTTTATTTAGAGGCAATATTCATCTCTTTTTCGAATATTCGTGTCTTATACTAGTAATGCATCCTTTCATAACTGATGTGATGATGGTATGGAATTTTTGCAGAGTGACTAGAGATCGGACAGGTTAAGTATTCAAGAATATTCTCATAAACTTCTGGTAGAACTGTTGCATCAGCTATGTAATCATTTAAGGATTTCCTTCTTGCAGCACATTAGTTCATATTGTTAAAGTTGTTTTTGTTTGAAATTTTTTTAAAGTTTATTTTCTAAATAATTTTTTTATAAAAATAAATGTCAAAAAGGGTAATTATTTTTCTTTCTTTTTTCAAATTCTCGAGCTCGAAGTGTTTGACGATTACAATATTTTCTCTTTGGGTATATACTAGAAAGTATATATGCTATTACTATCTTTTTCTGTTATACTTTGTAATAAAGCAATTCATCTTAGTACTTCAAGTGTAAACGTTTTTTACCAGTTTCAAGCTTTAAATGAACTTTATTGTTGCCTTTCATTAAAGTATGCTCAGAAAAATCCAAGCACTGCCAAAAGTGGGAAATATTCTGTGAGTATAAGAAAAAAACGTAAAAAGAACTCTTTTTCTATCTTTTAGATCCAGATAATGGACTCTAACTTTGGTTGGTCCAATGTATATTCTATATTGTTCATGTTTATTTATTTATATTATATTTATTTATTTATATTATATTATATTTATTTATATTATATTTATTTATTATCGATTTATTCATTTATATTTTATTTTTCCATTTATTTATTTTTCTTATTCTTTTGCTTGTCTTTCTCTCTATGCTTTTATTTTATTTCAATGCTTTTTTTTGGCACCGCCTTTAGCTTCTTTTGCATCTTGCACATGTGCATAGGAAAGTTATGTTTGAATAGCGAGTCTTTTGATACCTATTAAAATTCTTTTGTTTTTTTAAATTTTAATTATAAACTTTTAACCGGTGTAACGCCTTTTTCGGAACACCCCTAATCATCATCAGAATGCATCAGAAGAGTTGTATGTAAAAGTCCAAGAGCTGTATAATAATAAATAGGAATTGAGTACAGCTAAGGCGAGGAAGTATTGGAAAATAACCAGCGTTTGGAGAGACTTAAGTGAATAGTTACTCAGAATCCCTTTTCCTGCTGAGTTCTGTCAGGTCGCTTTGTATGCTATGGTTGTTTTTTATTACCGAATACTACTTGGAGCTTCTGTTCGTTGTAATTGCTGCTGTGTGTTTGTTGACTGTCTACTTGGGTTAATAAATGCGATTATTCGTTATTGCGGCCTGTTGTTGACTGTGTTATAGCATATACCCACAGTAAGCGAACTTGTCATCGATTTTCAAATATTCAATGATTTATTGTGCAATCTTAGAAGCGCCGAGGACACTGAAATGATATATGCAAAAATATACCCGAGTTCATATACATCACGAATTTTCAAATATAAAATACTAGCTAGTACCCGGTGCGCCGCAGAAGAAATAATTTTGGAAATATCCTTTTAAAATCGAAATAACTGACATTCCTCATTAGGATTGATAGAAAAATTACATTTATTCACGTATCGGAAATGAATACATTCATTGAAATTGAGTGATACATAAATGAGAAGCGTAAATAATATTTATTCTACTTTTTTCACTTTATTATTCAAGACTTATAACAAATAACTGACAATAATAAGTATTCAAAGTTTCATCGCAATCGGATGAGCGGTACAGCAGTGCAAAAGAGACATACAGACAAAAATTCATTTTTATTTATATAGATATAGTCATCATATTTATGTAGATAAAAATATTGTACATAGAAATAGATTTTATTAATTCAAGTATTACGTATTATTAATTTAATTTCAGATAAAATAAAAACAATTTTTTTTGGTGAGTGCTATATATAAATTTATCAAGTAAAAAGGAAATAAGAAATATGAAATGTAATCATAATTTGCTCAAAACATCTCGAGTAAATAATTCAAATGCAGGAAAACATAAATATCTATATCTATACTTATAATAAAGCTCAATGTGTGTGTGTGTGTGTGTGTGTGTGTTGGCGCTGTACAGGCCAGACCGTTGGACCTACAGCTACCAAATTTGGTACATGCATACCTTGGAGGTCCGGAATGTGCACCTCGGAGCCCTTTTTCCGAATTTTTAATTAGAATTTGAATTAATTAAAATTTAAGCGAAATTTCGACGTTTTTCCGCTATAACTTCTGAAAATATGATCGTATAAACATGATTTTTACATCAATTTAAAGATTAAAAAATTAACCTTCTAATAGTATTAGTGTTTTAATGTAAAACTGAAGCTTCTATTTTTAACAAATTTTTAAAGAAATATTTTAACCATGTTTTTTTAGCACGTGACTGGATAAAATAAAAGAATGCCGGAAGCTCAAATAAAAAAATTATCATCGCAAAATAAATCTGCAGAAATGCAACTTTCAGCATGTGATTGGATAAAATAAAAGAAATATAAAATGTGATATTTTCTCTAAAAAATAAATGCAAAGCAAAGGTTTCTACAATCGTTTACAATATCTATATCATTAACTCAATAAATCTTCTTTATTTACGGTAAATCTTATTGAATTTAGACAGGATATGCATTGAAATCCCGACTTAATGGCATATTTATGTAATCGTTTGCAATATCTGTATCAATAATTTAATACTTTTTTCCCCTTTCTCGCTTTCTTTAAAAAAACATATTTAATATTTTGGCAACATCATCGAAATTATTTTTTAATATTTTGGAAGCATAACCGATGGTTAAAACTGACTGATTTATAAAATTAAAGAATATTATTAGGAAAAGGTGTACTTTTAGAACTTTCCGTCCATTATCTTAAAGAAAATATTAATTTCAGGTCAATCAATGCCCGGAATTACTTCAAGGCTAATGATTTAATTGAAAATTTTAGTACGCTTTACTCATGGTGAACCAGCTGGGCGCCAAAGGCGGCTAGTATGAAATATTCCGACAGATGGAAATTGAATGCTACATAGATAATGAATGAATTATATCATAATTTTATAATTAATTTATTAATAAATTCCCTAATTTATTTTGTAAAAAAGGAGCATATTATCGGGTACCAAATAACAGTGATACAAATATATAGCATACTATTTTTAGATAAGGAAATTATGGAATGCCAGATTTTTCTTTGATTTCAAAAACAATTTTTCGAATGTTTTTCTTTTATTTAATTGTATCTATTTGCAATAATTAAAGCAAAAACATTGAATAACAATTTAGAAAGTCCTTAATGCTATTCTATAAATATCCATATAAATGTCTTTTGCCAATTTAGCCGATATTACTATCAATAACCTTATCAATTAGTAATAGGAATTATTTATTCATGATAAATTGAGAATAATCAATTCTTTCAAATATTTATCTGAAAAGAGTCAATAAGATTTCAAATTTTTGTGAAAAACATTAGGTTATGAGCTATCAAATAATTTTAAAAATTTATCTAATCTAATGTCTATAATATCTATAATCTATCTATAATTATTGATCTAATATTAGAAGTTTTTAAAATTAATAACATACTTATGTATCTTAATTATTTTTCATGGAAATACTTTTGTTCGACTTATGCATATTTTTCTTTCAATCACAACTCAATAATAACTAAAGTTTTCAAGATATTTTCATAATTATAAATGCCAGCGGCCTGGCTTAGAGGTAACGTGTCTTCCTGGTGCTCTAGGTGTCCCAGTTTGGGCATAGTAGTTATTCTGTGTTCTATCTGTGAATAGTGTGAATGTGCCCTCCTGTAAAAAGGGATTGTGCAAGCGAATGTGAAGCATGAAGTGGCTAAGTCGTACTCTTGACTCTTGTTGGCGCTATTGAAAAACAAGGGACGCTAATTTAGGCTTAAATCGCTGACAGTGATAAGCGGGATTGTCAATGACAAGTGATATTGAAAACAACAATATATTTATGAATGGAATCGAAAGTTTTAATGAAGGAAACTTTGTATCTTAAGGAAAAGGAATAAAAGTCATGCTGATTTAAAATCACTGCAAGACATCACTAACAAGTATTAATTAGATATATTTCAGCGTTTCTAATTCAGCAAAAGCATGATTTTTTTTTTCTACATTGTTAAAATGAATAACTATCTTGACTTACAATATTTATAATTCGACAGCTTCTGAAAATACATAGCCGTCAGTAATTTAATTAAAAATACAGATACATCACAAAATCCATCGTCGTGAAATTAGCGGATATGTCTATGAAATTTTCATAAATTTAAAAAGCGGAAATTGAAGTCGTAATAAAATCTAAAAATGAAATACTCAAATATCGGTAATTGCATTCCATTTCAAAGGAAGAAAAAAAAATTTTCGGAGTAAGAAATTTAATCCATTTTTATTCTTTCGCCTGAAAATAATTCTTTTTTTAATCCATAGCTAATGGAACCTTCTTTTTATTATCGTCCCTGTGTAACTAATTTTCAGGCTCCGATATTAAAAGAAAATGATAAAAAAAGAACGGTGATTCTTCAGTTGATTGGAGAAATAAAAAAAGTCTCCAATTAAGAATGAATTTTTTTTTCTTCTGTATTTTAAGTTCAGCCATTCAATAGTTTCTGCCATTTGATACATTTTTCACGATTCCATCGAACACCAAAGAAATTATAAAAGGGATTAAAATGGCCAAAATTATTTCCAGCAGAAGAGATAATTATTTCTAGAGAAAAAAGATTCAGACACGAAAAGAGTACGCGAATACTTGAATTAATGAAAATCCAAGAATATTTTTAGAGCTCAAAAATATTACAAGCTATCAGCGTGAGAGATTTTGGAAAAAGGTTGCAATTTTTTTCACTTAAAATATTGTTATAGAAATTTTATAAGTTTCTTTAAAAAATTCTAAAGAAAGTATTTACTTTTATTTTAGTACATTATCCTTCTTTAGAATGCAAAGCTTGAATAACAAAACAATTTCAGTTGCGCAATGTTTCATTTACTGTGAGTTTTTAAAAATTTATTAATTTGTTTTAATGCATAAATTACTCTTCTAAATAAATTTGATTTGATAAACAAAAAAACGGAAACTTTATAAGTTAAATAATGTGTTTAGCTAGCCCAAAACTATTTATTATTTAATTTCTTTTACATAAGATGTATGTATGCTGAGTAAAAATTCTTTTTAGTTAAATTTAATTTTTTAAACTCCACTTTGTTCATAATCTCGTTTAATTATTCTTCTAGTGATAAGTAAAAAGCATGAAATACCATTACAACGTAATGATAATGATAACAAGTTTTGTATATCAGTATAATTAATGGGTTATTCTTTTACTTTTTTGTTTAAATATTTTAGTAAGGAGTATTAAAATAAAAACAGATTTATGGTTGAAACAAATAATAAAATAGTATAACTGTTAAATATAATGGGCGTTTCTGAAAAGTTTTTTCAATTTCTTGGATTTGGATGTTACGTCATTAAATTTTTCCTTATTATTTCTAGAAATTGGGGCAGTTATTTTTCAATATAACCATATTATGCTTAATAAAAATACAGTAAATTTTCTATATGAATATAATTTGCCATTAACTATAGCCAAACAATTTATATCTCAAGAAAATTCCTCAATTCATTTTAACGTATAGATAATCGATTCATCTAGAGCGTAGCTATAATTAAGGAAATAGTTGACTTCCTTCTAAATAAATTGTTTATTTCGAACTTTTTTAAAATGACGAAATTTAATCTAGATACTCTTGCTAATTAATGTTTTTAACAAAAATAAAAATTTGAAAGGAAAATACAAAATATAGACAGAAATCGAAAAAGAAAATACATGATACAGACAGACAGTTATCATAATAAAAAAATCAGTAAATTAAAATCCTTTATTTTTTTTCTGATAATACATAAGGTAGGTATCGGCATTCAGTAATCTTTTAGTAAGAGAAAGCAAACAGTTTCACCATCAATTTGATGGAACCGAGAAAGAAACGATAATTTACATATAAAATTCACATATTTAATCAGTCAGGAATAAATATTAAATCGCACCATAAGTTGGAAAGACAAAATACTCACAAAACGTCCAATGAAATAATAATATTGAACTTGCTTATCTGATGACAAATCTAGTTAGCGATTTTCCAAGAATTATTTTATTTGCAACTCTAATTGTACCGTTCAAGTATGATCGATGATTTAATCTATAGATTTCCGAATCCATTTTAAAGCAAAAACTGAAATTTAACCTTTACTGTTAGTAAGCTTTTCATTAAATGATGTATTTAGTTCGTTTAATGAGTTTTCCATTCAATATTATTTTAAGCAAATCATTTTTGCAGCATTTATTTATGGCTTGTTTATACAAATGCAAATCAACTAAGCTTATGAGTATTATTAAATCTTCAAATATTGCTGAAGCATAGCACCATTTCGTAAAACCAAACTCATTATTTGAAGTGTTTTGGGTAATTACTTAAAATTACAGAAGAAAAAAAGACAATCGATAGCAATTTTCGAAATGCATTCAAGCTATAATAGATATAAAAAAGCAAATTACCTTATCGACTTTTAAAAGGCAATTGCAAATTGGAGTTTCAAGTGCCAAGAGTTACAGTGGAAAATTAATTTTTACAGCTCACAGTTTGTCCATTCGAAGAGAATCGGAACGAACTTCTTCAATATCATGAGTTGCTTAATCACTTCCGTTCACTTCAGCAAAAACAGAAAGCAGACGATCGATGGAAAGAAGCGATATATTTTTATGGTGATCACAGATCCAACCAACCTTAAAGCAAAAGCATTAAATTTTTAAATGAGCGGGAAAAGAAAAAAAAAATTCCGCGCGCTTTCAAAAGTGGAAAAGCCATTCGATGTTCTTTCCACTTAGTTTGGTCCATTGCCTACCGTCTGAACAGTTCTGCACGATTACTTAAATATCCAAAGAATGAAAGAGCGAATAAAAGTGTCTAAAATTATTTTTTTTGAACTGAAAAGAAAAATATGTACATCAATTTCTAGAAAAATATCCGTTGAAGAGGGGAAACTAATGATAGCCAAGAAAAATACTACTGAAAATAAATAAAAATAAAATAAAATAACCGTAAGGAGGGGATATCATAATCAATTTGAGAGTAGTTGTGTATTTTTATTCAAAAACTTTTACTTGAAGTTCTCGAATCGCAAGTGAATTCAGAATCTTCTGAAGAAAAGGAAAGAATGGTGTTATTGTATAACAAAGTTCGAAACTGATGTTATTTTCAATAATAGTTATATTATTTAATAAATTTGTAATGCTAATTCCGAATATCACAATGTTTTTATAAGATTGAATTCAGTTTTTGATATGAAGTGAAAATAAAATTTTGATAGTAATACGTTTGGGTCAGTGAGATCACAATGAAAATGTATAAAATGTAGGCAAATAACAAAATTAAACTAATGTAGTAAATCAATTTGATTCGAAATAATAAAATTGATTAATATATAGTTTAGAAGATAAATCAATACAGAAGTCACAAGAAATCTGTACCAATTGTGAATTAAGGAATAAAATTAAAACCAATGAAATAAAAAATTATTTTTCAACAAAATACTTCCGTTGGAAGTATAAATGGTGTTTCTACAATAGATTAAATGAAAGGAAAATTAAACTAACTGGTTGAATAAATTTATGGAAAAGTGTTTCTCGCATGTTTTGCAAGTGCAAAGAAAATTTCTCATTGGAAACTTCGATAGCAATTTTTCACCTCATGAGTATCTCAATTTTTTAAAGTTATTTCAATATTTAGAAATTGTTTTTCTTGCTGTCCACTGAAATAACGAAAACTGTCAAATTTGTCTGAAATTTTATAGAAACTGATCCTTCGCGCACTAATTTTTTCAAAATCCTAAGCCTATTTAACGCCACTTCTCAAGCAAGTGCTTATCCAAAAAATTCTTAACAACAAAAACCAATAAGTTGACTCAGTACCGATTATAGATGCTGAAAATTCTGAGTCTTTAACGATGTCACGAATTTCAAATACAATAAAAGTCGCTTCTCATAGCACTTAATTGTGCAATCCAGAAAACGTTTTACAAGAAGCTATTATGTTCTCCACTGAGAGTCCAAATCCTATCTGGTGAATTTGTACAAGAACTATTTTGAACTATTTTGTCATTTACCAGTGATTCAATGATAATATTCGCAGTTATGAGCTAATAAATTCTGATTTCCTAGATAGAAAAAACATTAACAATTCTACTTTAACATTTCAATATTTATTATCAAGTTATACAGAATGTGAATTTTGTAGGGACTTGTAGTAGCTGCCATTAGTGCCATAAAACACATTTCAAATTTTTAGATGTTATCTCCATTAAAAAAATGCATTCCAAAAATTCCTTCAATCTCATATTTCAAAGCCGAAATGAAAATGAAGTAAATTATAATTTTCTATATTTATTAATGTACACACACACACACACAGATATATATATATATATATATCATAATGAAAAACAATTATCAAAATGGGAAAGTACTTTTATTCGTTTTCATCTGAGAATGAAAAAGAGTAATCAGCTTAGACAGGACAAGGATAATGCCATTAATATTGGCGCCAAAAGATAAAAGGTTCGAGAGAAAACTAGGAAAACAATGAGAAATTATTAAATTTTATTTTAAAAAATTTTGTTGGTTAAAAAACATTCTAAAGTCACAGTTTGCAAACAAGTTACATTTTTTGCCTAATCTGATTTTACAGAACCAATATCAAGAAGTCCAAAATAAAATTTAAAAAGTTATTTCCATATCTGTTTTAAATTTTCTCTGCCATTTCTGAAAGAAAGCTGTTTTTCAGCAGTTTAAAGAATAACGGAATCAATAATGAAGGAAATGAAAACCAGATAAAATTATATTTTGCTCTAATCTATTGTTATTTATAAAAGGTAATTTTGCGAACAAGAATGCTTAAAAGCATTTCTTAGAAAGCTGTCAACTATTATATAGTTTGCATAATGGTATTACGTAGTTTATAAAAGACAATGGTGAAAGTAGAAAAAAATTAATAATTTTGAGCTCTAAAATAAGCATTAAAATTTTTCTAGCTCTAAATTAAGACCAAGATGGTGTAGGCATAAAAGCATTTAAAACATTAAAAAAAATTTCTATAATACGAAGTAAAAGACAAAAATTTTGTAGTGAAATGCTTATTACTTGGTTCTTTTCTTAATTAAAAATGAACATCAAAGAGTTCTTAATAGTATTTCCACACTAGCTCAAAAATTTCATCCCAATAAGAACATTCTTTACTATATAAGCACATAAAAATGCAAGCATTAAGTTTTGGAAACCAATTTAGAAAAAAAATTTCAAGCAATTAACTATTAGGAAGATAAAAAATATTAAAAACATCGGACATTTATATTTTTTTGAATTTTTATTCAGGAAAGGGAACATTTTCTCTTTGCATCAAATGAATAATTTAAATATTTATTTCTTTAAGCTTTTAAAGTAGAGATTTTTTTAACCCTTCACAGATTTTAATAAGAATTGGAGTTTTTTAACTTGTTTGTCTATTTTAAATGGACTCTTATTCTTCCACTTTCTCTGCTTTTCTCGGTAGAACCAATTTTTTTATGTAGATGACAGTACAAGTATTCGTTATTTGCCTCTGAAAAATATCCTAAAAGCAAAGCACAACGTTCTCTCTGGATACTTCGTTAGGCTAAAAGGACTGGGAGGTAATCTGCAAGAAAAGAAGGAAAAAGTTTCGAATCTCGTACTTCAAAATCCAGTGTTATTAAGCATGTTTCAGTCCCAAAGGCACTTTCTTAGAGCTCCGGTTGGCTAGTTGTTACGTAAATCAATGGCTAAAGACTGATTAGCAAAAATACAGACAATCTTAGGAAAGAAAACTATCTTTACAGATACCGATGGGAGTAAAAATGTATTTGGATAATAAGATATTTTGCTCGCCTTCTGATAGTAGCTTTTTTTAAACTGCTTCATTAACAAGTAAGATAAAAATTAATTCAGTTCCCACATAGAGCAATAAATAAAAATTATATTTAGGTATATGGATAATAAGATATTTTGCTCACTTTCTGCTAGTAATTTTTATTTCAAATTGCTTCATTAACAAGTAATATTTAAAAAGAATTTAATTCAATTAATATTTAGGTACACAAATATAAATTTTATTTTAATTATTTATTATTAAATAATCATAAAAAAATATTAAGTATAAAGAATTGATTGATTTTCGCAAGGATTGAACTCGCATTCTTCACCTTCAAGGGAAAAACTCTCCTTTCACCGAGTTTTCATGAAATCCTCTCATTTCACCAAGTTGACCACTATCTATTGATTTCAATTTCCATTACAGATTGCTGAAACGCTTTTTAAAGTAATAAAAGTAAATTAAATTTAAGGAATGAATTAATATTCGAAAAAGAAGAAACAATTGTATAAACATCTAGTGTCGTCCACAACAAGTTTGAAAAAAATGTATTTGAAGTCGCGTAGATGAATGAAAAGTATTTTATTAACGACTGAAAGTTCGCACGAGATATATAAATAAATATATGGAGAATGTGAATTAATAGTTGGAATTGAAAAATATGGTTATATCCTTTCCTACCTATCTCATCTCATTGCAGTGTAATTGATAAATCCTTTCCAAAAACGTTATTGGTACACATCCAACTCCTTCATGCTTCGATAATAAAATTCAATCGATTTTTGTCATAGTTTTAATTGTTAAAGAAATAATTTTAGAGAATATAAGACTTCGAAACACCTGTTATAGGTTGCAGCATTCCACGACAATTTTTTTTACAGTAATCTATTTCATATACACTGAAGTGACAAAAGTCATGGGATGACTGTTAATATCGTGTCGGTCCTCCTTTAGCCCGGCGAAGTGCAACAACTCGACGTGTCATGGAGTTCACAAGTCGTTGGAAGTCCTCTGCAGGAATATTGAGCCATGCTGTCTGTATAGACGTCCATGATTCTGAAAGTGTGGATGGTGCAGGAGTTTGGGCACAAACGGACCTTTTGATGATGTCCCATAAATGCTCGATGGGATTCATATCGGGCAATTTAGGTGGCCAGATCATGCGCTGGAATTGTCCGGACTGTTCTTCAAACTAATCGCGAACAATTCTGGCCCGGTGACATTGCGCATTGTCATCCATAAAAATCCCATCGTTGTGTGGGTACGTTAAGTCCATGAATGGCTGCAAGTGATCTGCAAGCAGCTGAACATAACCATTTCCAGTCAATGATCGGTTCAGTTGCACCAGAGTATCGAGTCCATGCCATGTAAAAACAGCCCACACCATTATGCAGCCACCACCAGCTTGAACAGTGCCTTGCTGACAAATAGGGTCCATGACTTCGTGGGGTCTGAGCCACACTCGAACTCTACCATCAGCTCGTAACAATTGAAATCGTGACTCATCTGACCACGCCACGCCACTGGTCTAGGGACCAGTGGATATGCTCACGAGCCCAGGAGAGTCGCTGCAGGTGATGTCGTGCTGTCAATAAAGGCACTCGAGTCGGTCTTCTGCTGTCATAGCCCAAGGAAGACAAATGCCGCCGCACAGTCCTATCGGACACGTCCCTCGTACGTCCCACATTGATTCTTGCAGTTATTTGACGAAGTGTTGCGTGTCTATTAACATTGACCATTCTACACAGACGTCGGCGGTCTCGGTCGTTAAGTGCAGGTGGTCCCCCACTGCGCTGTCCATGATGGGATGTGATGCCTGAAATTTCATACTCTCAGCACACTCTTGATACTGTGGATCTCGGAATGTTGAATTCACTAACGATATCTGCAATGGAATGACCCATGCGTCTAGCTCCAACTAACATTCCACGTTCAAAGTCTGTTAATTCTCGTCGTGCCGCCATAAATCACGAAAAACCTGTTCACATGAATAACTTGAACACAAATGAAAGCTCTGGAAAACGAACTGCGCATTTATACTTTTTGGCTGTGTTACTACTACCATCTGCATATTTGCATATTGCTATCCCATGACTTTTGTCACTTCAGTGTATATATTCATATAATCATTCTATTTCAATCTACAGCTTGATAAGTTGGCGTCCTGGCATGTGGGTAACGTGTCTTCCCCGTGATCTGGGAACCCTGGGTTCGCCTCCAGATTTGGGTATGGTTGTTTTTTCCGTGTTCTATCTGTCATTTGTGAGAATGTGCCCCTTCTCTGTAAAAAGGGAGTGTGCATTTCGGTTTAAATAGTGTATATATAATTGTTAGCGGACCTGTAAAATGCCATGGTAACAACAAGACTGATGAAATAATATTGTCATTTTTAGAAAAAAAAAATAATTTTTTAATGTAATCCGAAATTAGCATTAAAAATTATTAGAATACCTGCCCAAAAAAAGTTAAATTACTCAAAAAAAGAATGTCATATACTTTTAGTTTAAGCTTGGAATTGGGATATTAAATTGAAATGTGTTAAAGTATTGTAACTGTCAGTGGGCTTGTAAAATGCAATAGGTAACAAGATTGTTGAAATAACATTAAATCTTTTAAGAAGGAAAATTATTGTTTATTATTTTTGATTGATAATTAAGAACCCTTTCATTAAATCAGTAAAGGAAAAAGAGAAACATAGTGATGAATTTTTGAAAAAAAATAATACAGGTTTTGGATTTTAATTTTACAACTATGGAAAAAAAAATGAAAAAAATATATATATATTATTTCGTTGGCTAAAATAAAAATATCTATAATTTGTAAAGAAACAAAAGGAATTTTGTTTGTACGTAAGGAACTGAAGGAAATTCTTTTCAAATTATTCGAGCTTCATAACTTTCAGTATTTATATAACAAGTTTTACAGCTTTAAATATCGCTTGATTATTTTCATGTTTATAAAAACACAGATGAACACATAGAAGTTCTGATAGTTTAATAATTACCGATAAAATATTACCGATTTTTATATCAAAATTATTTTGTTAACTATTCGACAGTATCGATTGGAGTAAAGGTATTTGGAGGGTAAAGGTATAAGAGGTTTACTCGCACGTGCCTTTTGCTAATAAATGTGCTCTTTTCTGCATAACTATATCAAATCATATGCATTCCATTTCAAGTAATAGTGCAGAAAGAAAATAATAATAGAATGGCATATAGTATATAAATGATAATATTAAAAACAAATAAATAAGAAAGTATACAAAATTCGAATTTAAAAACAGTTTATGCTCCAATATAACGAAGTAAGGATACAAAAATACTTAAGACGAACGTTCTAATTTTAAAAAAGTGCCATGATTTTTAGGAAAATTAAAACAAACTAGGAAAAATTTAGTGAATAATATAACTGTAGATAAAATATGACGTTCCTAAATTTTCAAATGTTTATTTTATTTGAAATCAGGAGTTATAATGAAAACTCTTATAACGCTTGATATTTTTAAATATATCAGGAGTAATGAGAGAATGTATCAGATTA
>JAPMOQ010010921.1:606975-633360 GCA_026543055.1 Argiope trifasciata | reverse complement strand
CTAGTTGAAAATAATTTAGGAAATATCGTTTGAATTTGACATAATTATCTTGTTTCATTAAGAATGATAGGAAAAATATTCATTTTCTTGTCGGCAACGAACACACTCATTGAAATTGAAGGATATGTAAAGGAGAAGCATAAACAGTGCTTATTCTATTTTTATTATTCTATTCTGCAAACAAATATTGATTTTTATATATTAGATATGTGTATTCTTTTAGAATTGAAAGCTTGATGTTCTTTCAGAATGGTAGGGGCCGCGGTGGCCTGGTGGTAAAGTCTCGGCTTCGGAACCGGAAGGTTTCAGGTTCGAGACTCGATTCCACCGTAGACCCGTCGTGTGAGAGGGTCTCTTGCACGTTAAATCTGTCAGGCCAAAGTCCTCCCGCTGGTGTGGTGTGGCGTGGAGAGGGGGGTGTCACTTCAGGTGTCGTCCTCGTCATCTGACCGTGGTTCAAAATTACGAGGTCCGTCCCAAAATAGCCCTCGTGTTGCTTTAAACGGGACGTTAATATAACTAAAAACTAAAAAAAAAATCTTTCAGAATGGTAATAAAAGATACTATTTATTGTATTTCATGATTCGTTTCATATTCGTTAGATATTGAACAAGTTTTATTTTAGAAAATGTGATTAAAATATTTTCTTTTAAAGTTGATTAAACTTAGAAAATATATTTATGCTACAAAATCTTTAATATAGTTGAAAAGATAATTTGTTTGAAAACCAAGTTAATGCAAAATTATTTGTATATAATATTTTTTTTAAGTTAGTGCAAAATTTTATTAAATATTTAGTTAAAATTTCAAACCTATAGGATTGCATACTCTCTAATAATTTTATCCCGAACTCTCTAATATAACTATTATAAAGAGAAAGATTTATGTACAATAGCTACAAAGTCTACGTCTACGTCTAGCTTGAATTGAGCATCTTCACTGAATCTGTTGTGTTTCTTTGGCGAGTTCTTTGGTGGTTAATCCGTGGTTAATAGATACGGTAAGTAGATCTAAAAATATTTTTTATGCCTTATATCATTATATTATGCCTAAAACCGTTCCGTCAGTGCAAGTAATAAGTATTCAAAGTATTATTTCAATCGGATGAGCGGTACGGCAGCTCATAGGAGACATACAGATAAACATTCATTTTTATTTATATATAGATAAAAATTATTTTTAAAAAATAACTAATACTTTTTAATGTTATTCCAATATATTTTTATGAAAAATCCTTCGTGAATTCGTTGATTTAATGCAGCATCAATTTTGATTAAACGATAGAGTAATCAGAAAAGATAAGATTAATTACAAACGGGGATAAAAGGAAAATAGAGAAAGAAAAAATCATACTTTGCATAAGATAATTCAGATCATCCATGTTATTATTATGACATCATGAAGGATTCTCTGTAGTTTTCCATGCAAAATTAAAGAAAATAATTTCTCAGATGAATAATTTCGGATTTCATATTTTTTTAACAGTTTTCATTTTAATTGGATATAATAAGGATCCTGGGCTGTAACAATAATGTTTGAAAATATAGATGATTCTTTAAAAGATAGCGATAATCATATGTTTTAAAGATAGAGATAATCACCTGTTTTAAAGACAGAGATTATTTTTTTAAAAGGTAAAGGCGATTTTTTAAAAAGATAGAGATGATCTCTTTAAAAGATAAAGAAGATCATTTGTTTTAAAGATATAGATTATTTCTTAAAAAGATAGAGAGGATGGTTTTTTAAAGATATAGATGATTTCATCAAAACAGAGGATTTAAATTGGAAAGCGAAGAGGCAACTGTCGCCATAAGTTCCCTTTTTGCTACTCTACACTTCAATAATTAATAATTAAATTAAGATTTTTACAGGGTTAAGCAAATATTTTGACTCTGATACACTATTCTTATTAAAAAAATATTATTAATAAAAAATAGCGATTTTTTAAATGTCAGGATGTTTTGAATTTGTAGTAGAACTCATTGTATTTAATTAATTGTCTTAGTATGCAGAGATGTCATGGATTTAACCTATTTTGTTAAATTAATAAATGAATTTTGCACAAAGTTCTAAGATTTGTTGAATTACAATAAAGTGCGGAAGAATTAGCTCATCTAAACTTTTTACCCTATTTTATGAAATTAATTAATAAATTGCGCATAAAAATTTAAGATCTGCTGAAGAATTGAATCTGATGAAGAATAAATAAAGTGAGGAAGAATTTGCTCGTCTGAACTTCGCTTTACGTTGAATAGAAATTTATTTTTGTGATTATTGGCATTTTAGCAGCATATAAGTAAGTCCTAAGAATAATTTGCTATTTTCTCGTGTACTAAACAAACAAAAAGATAAGTGATACTAAAACAAAAAAAAAACACTTTGTGGTTTTGACAAATCTTCACGTATCAGATCTTCGAGTAAAAAGATGAAAAAAATACATCAATGAATACAATAATTCATAATATGCTGTGACTCAGAACGTAGAAATTTAGTTGGTGAATTTCACATCAAATTTAAAGGATCCTATTTACTCTAAATGTAAAAGAACAAGCTAAGGTTAAAATGGGAATAGTTAGATAAATGAAATTCGGTGTATAGACTTAGCAATTAAAGTGTGGATCCTTATTAATTCCGTCAAAAGGTTGACCGTCTATCTATCTACACACGAACACTATTACTGAAAACTGCAACGGCGTAAATAAAACGAATATTAGTTTCTGGCTCAGTTAGTAAGATTGTAATTCTTGATCAAATTTTGGGCTCAGCATGTCGATAGAAAGGGTTCTAAAATATATTCTGGGATTTCTTCCCTATGTTAGCGAGACACAAAAACTTATGTCCGGAAAAATAAAAATATCAGTATTTGCGACATAGTTTGTTTTGAAGTCTATGATTTTTATAGGTTTTTATGTGGTGATTTATTATAATACAAGTATATGAAAGAATTTTCTGGGAGATAACTTACTCTTATTAAGGTATCCTATTACGTTCGACGGAAACGTTTTTAAAAATTATATTTTTTAAAAACTATTTAAAACTATGGGCTTTAGAATATTGTAAATTATAACTCAAAATACTATAAATACAACAAAATTATTTGAAAATATAATATACTGGGAAAAATGGGGAAAATTGTACTAAATTTCAATGCAATTTAACCAAACTGCTTATCACTCTACACAAAATTTCTAAGTAGCACTCCCATTTTTCTTTGTTCACAAGTTATAGAATATAATAATAAATGAAATGAACCAAAATTTAAGAAAAAATTTGAGATGAAAAGAAGTTATAGTTAAAAATATATGTATATATGCATTTTTTTTCTATAAATTTGCAACTTAATTGCTCTAAAAACACCTATAAATGAAAAAGTATTTCGTCAACAATTAAACTTTTGGTTCATTTCCTTGCCCATACTATTTAAAACACACGCTGAAATTTTTATGTAAATAACTCTATTAGTTTTTGAGCAATAAAGTTAGAGTCGAAAAATTTTCAAGAAAATTGAAGTTGAAGATAAATTTTAACGGAAAAATATGATTTTTTAAAAAATTATCCTTCATGATAGGTGAGGCCCTCCTTTTCCCAGAAAAGATAAACTGTTTTGGAAAGAGGAAAGTCTGAACAATCTATATCTATACTTATAATAAAGCTCAATGTGTGTGTGTATGTGTGCGTGTGTGTGTATGTGTGTTGGCGCTCTACAGGCCAGACCGTTGGACCTACAGCTACCAAATTTGGTATATGCATACCTTGGAGGTTCGGAATGTGCACCTCGGAGCTCTTTTTTCGAATTTTTAATTAGAATTAGAATTAATTAAAATTTAAGCGAAATTTCGACGTTTTTCCGTTATAACTTCCGAAAATATCATTGGACAAACATGATTTTTACATCAATTTAAAGATAAAAAAATTAGCTGTCTAACGATATCAGTTTTTTTAATTTATAACGTAAGATTCTATTTTTAACGAATTTTTAAAGAAATATTTTAACCATGTTTTTATCACGTGACTGGATAAAATAAAAGAATGCCGGAAGTTCAAATAAAAAAAAATTTATCATCACAAAATAAATCTACAGAAATGCAACTGTCAGCACGTGACAGGATAAAATAAAATAAATATAAAATGTGATATTTTCTTTAAAAAATAAATGCAAATGATTCTATGATCTTTTGCAATATCTGTATCATTAATTCCATAAATTATCTTTATTTAAAGTAAACCTGATTGAATTTAGACAGGATATGCATTGAAATCGCGACTTAATGGCATATTTATGTAATCGTTTGCAATATTTGTATCATTAATAAAATACTTTTTTCCCTTTCTCGCTTTCTTTGAAAAAAAAACATATTTCATATTTTGGCAACATCATCGAAAAAAACATTTTTAATATTTTGGAAGCATAACCGATAGTTAAAACTGATTGATTTATAAAATTAAAGAATATTATTAGGAAAAGGTGTTCTTTTAGAACTTTTCGTCCATCATCTTAAAGAAAATATTGCTTTCAGGCCAATCAATTCCCAGAATTACTTCTAGGCTAATGAATATGTGATTTAATTGAAAATTTTAGAACGCATTACTCATGGCGAACCAGCTGGTCGCCAAAGGCGGCTAGTAAGAAATAAAATTCGCCAATGTGGTCAATAATCAATGTTTTTAATGTAGTCCAATACCTTAACCTCTATTATTATTTTGTAACAATCAAAACATTATTTGTTTTTAATTCCTTTTACCAAGTGAAATTACATAATTGCTTCGCCTCAAAATAAATCTGCAGTATACCGAGTTCGAGATCAGAAAATAATGTCACTTTCTTTCACAAAAACATTTAAAACTAGAAATAACATTTAAAATTAGAAATGAATAACATTTAAGACTCGTTTCAATATATATTTAGATGTACTTTTCGCAGTTACGATAGGAATTGTTAAGGGAATTCCCCCATTACGCATAATCTATTGCACCCAATTCCTCCATGCCCTCTTTTTGAGGAGAATTCTATTACTCCAGAACCCAATTTGAGAAGAGTTGCCGGCACAGACCGTTAAGTAAACGTTCGAAATGTTTCCTTTCGCAGCGACCGAACAATTACCGTCCCCGAATCAATGGGACATGTACTTTCGCAGCACTGACACCAATCTAATAACCAGCAAATGGATTTACATCTGTCCGTAAATGAGCCGGAACTGCATAAAGTGAAGTAATTTGCAACCTCGGGCTCTTTGACAGGCAAAATTATGGCGGCTATTTAATATTGAAAACATTTTTAGATGTGAACATTCAAATCGCATTGATGGCCATTTAAATTCAATGAAGAATCGTTAAAGTTTTGTTTATTATTCTGGACGTCACTGAAGTTTTGTAGATAGCAGCAGTGAAAATACCCCCGCATTTGCCCTTGATGATATTTTTTTCAAAGTGAAATGTTGATAATTTGATCTTAAAATGACGATAGAATAAAATGTCCAACATTCTCTTAAAAATAAGTATTTGGCGGAATAACATGAAAATGGTTACTGTCTAAAGCAGAAGGAAATGCTTTTGGCACCATTTCATCGCTCATTATGCTTCCATATTACCGAATGTCTCTTAAGCATTTATTAACACATTATCAAACATATATTTCACATTAAAGTCGCCGTACGAACAACACTACACACCGCACTTAAAACTGGTTTCCATAAAAGTTTTACACAAATACTGGGCGCAGTAAATAGGCAATTGCAGCCGAAAATAATTTATTAGCACATTATTAAACATTTATTTTAGATTTAAGACTCCACACGAATAAGACTACATACCACACTTAAAAGGAACCTCTATAATTCTCCCTCCAGAAGTAACTAGCTTCCTTTCTAAAATTCCCTAAGGGACTATCGCAGGCTGCTGATCAGCATGTTACATCAGGAAATTAGATGAATATTACTATAATTGTGACAAAAACTGCCGTTTGTCATCGCAACAGTGCCGATAAGGAAAGAAAGAAATAGAATGAGCAACTCTTTTGTTGTATTTGCAAAATCACAAACCATTTCTAGTTTAGTGAGTAAATCTAGTGTACTTTCTCTAATTTCAAAAACCGAAATTATCAAGTTATCTGAAGAGATATTGTCTAGAATATTTCCGAACTCTTCTGTGGAAAACCATTCTCTAGAAGAGCAAATCATAGGGAACTATTCGTCAGAGTAAAGTTTTCTATAAGAAGCCATGGGAGGATTGTGCAAAGGATCGAACCTGAGATGTTTGGGTTTGAAATACAGTAGCTTATCCATTTGACAAAAGTGATCGCTAATGTATAGTGGTTGTTACTGGCTTATTAAGATGTCGCCACAATACTCCCCTACCAGCGAGTCTGTGGAGACGAATGATTTTAAAAGCGCCAAGTGTTAATGCGAGCGAAGAGAGTGCTTCTATACCGCCAAGCGTTATGGCGAGCGAAGAGTGAGCATTTCGGTACCACCAAATTCGCTTTTATCACGTTCCTAAAGTGTCATTATTCACTATCTGGAAAACAAAATTGGTGAATGAATTGATGATGAAGATGTCGCATTCATGTTTTCACGGAAATTGGGTGCAGTAGCTCCTGAGGCTAAAGACTCTTGAGCACCCAGAGGGCAAAAATCTGATTTCTAGCTCATATGTAGAGGACACACAACACCTTTTTACAGGGGGCTCATTAACACGACTCACAAATAGAACACAAAAGAACAACCATGCTTGAACCGGGACTGGAACATGGGACGCCCAGATCAAGAGAAGACGTGTTACCTCTATGCTAGGACGCCGGCCGTCAATGAATCAAAAGAATAAACATTTATTTTTCTCCGTCTTAAAAATATAGTTTCAGCACATGCTTTTTAAGTAAACTTAAAATTATTTAGACGCCAAACACTTAAAAGCAAGACTGAATGTTTTTACCTAAATTAAAAGCGGGTTCACAACTATTCCACTATTGCGCGCAATCGTTGCCTCTCTACTCTTGTCCGTACATTGCCCTCGTATAAACCGTTGAGACAACGTCATTGGGACAATGGCTAACGGTTTCCTCGACGGGACTACCATTTTTCACTGCCCAGTTACGGTCACGAGATTTTCCGGAAGTAGACGTGATTTTCTATTGCGCGCAATAGTTAGCCTCGTATGAACCCAACTTAAGACTTTTCCAGGCAAATTACTGATATTTTGCTGTAACGTTATATTTATTCTTTATCATAGGATAGCATGTTTTTGTTTTCATTATGAGGTTTTGAATAATTGAAGGCAACAAACAATTGAAGTTTGAAATCTCGTAATCAAAGAACAAAGCATAAATGGCAATATTCATCAAGCTCTTTTAAGCGCATATATTTTTTTAACTTGCTTTTGCATTATTATTATGTATGTTTCTTTGAAAGCAGGTGCGTTTTTATTGAAAGGTACACCTGCTTTTACCAGCATTGCTTTATTATTTCGTATGCTTCTTTGACAACAGATGAGTTTTTAAAAGGTTGAACTATGGCATCATAGATGTTATTTTTATGGAATGTTCTTTTTTTCGGGGAAAATTAAATAATTTTATCTTTATTTGTTCAAAACAACTTCATTCGCGTTCAATAACAGTTTTGATAAAAATATTTTCTATTTCCCACAGTGGCGGAATATCACTTCAATCACTCTTAAATGGGAGACATTGAAGGATTTGACACCTGTTCTAAGATAAATCAACTATAAATCTGTTTTATGATACTTTCTTCAGAGAAGAAAGTTTGTGTTTAGAAAAATATTGTTTTCATAAAAATTCTATATAAATTAATATGATCAAAAATTTATTGACAGTTCATCGTTTGGAAGTCGCATTGCGACAGAAATGCTCTTTATTCAGCTTCCAAACGTTGCATTCCGTTTAAGAGAACATGATAATTTTTTGATAGGGGCTTTTAAAGCTCGAAACCGCATAGGTAAGAAATAAAGCATAATTGGGAATTTCCATTTTCAATTTCTTATTAGCTGGCAAAAACGTTTTGGAGCTCTCGTAAGTCTCGAAAGAAAAAAAAAAACTTTGTTTTTCTAAAAGTTTGTTCTTGAGTATTACGTCATATATTTTAAATTGGTTTTTCGCTTTACAATTTTTTTCTTCTTTGCTGGCAAAAAAATGGAGCTCTCATCAATCTCGAAAGGAAAAAAAAAGCAATGTACATGCTTCAACTTTTTAAAACAAGAAACGCTTTTTAAAAAGTTCACGCATGCACATTACGTCATAAATTTCAAACTAGTATAAACCGGATTCTAGCTTTTCAATGTTCTCACATGATAATTTGAAATTTGCAATAGCAGATTTTCCTTTTTTGTTTGTTCAAATTTTGAATTACATTTTGTAATATTCATTACACGAATTATTATTATTATTATTACTTTTTAAACAACTTATTCTTGTCTTAATTTGAGAAATCGGAAAATGCAAGCTGTTAGTTAAAAATAAATATTTACCAGATGAAATATGTAATACATCAAGAACGGAATTTGATAATACTCACATTTTTATTCAGTAGTAATTTATTAAAAAAATATTAGGATTTAAAAAAAAAAATTAGAGTAATAACTATAATTGAGTTGAAAAAGTCTTAAACTTTAGTTGCTTCTTTAATAAATAAAAAATAGCAAACTTTAGGTTTGATCTTTAGTCAAATTTGACTTGAAAATTTTTTTAACATTTAATTGATTTCACTTTATGCAGTGCCCATTTAATTAGCATAAGTTTAATTTATTTAGCCTAAAATATGCATTTAAAGTCAAGTTAAGAATTATTTCTCCTTAATTTCATGATCATTCAATTTTATTATAATTGAATGATCGTGATTTTGGTCATTCAATCGTAATAAAATTGAATGATCATGATTTTGATTTTCACGATCATTCAATTTTATCAGGTTTAAATAATTATAGAAAAATTTGATTCAGTTTCTGCTATCAATATTTTTTAACAAATAAGAAAAATTACTAAACCACCCACCATCACTAGTCCGATTTCGTCAATTTTTATTTTCTCTTCGAAATGTAGAGAAAATATTGCAATTACTGAAAAACTCTCATTCGAGATTTTATGGAATTTCCACTTTTCAGATTTACGCCTTCAGAGTTCTAAAAGCACATTTTTAACATTATAACTGTCTGTAAATGTGATAAGTAAGTCACACAACTAATCTACCACCCGCCCTAAGGCACAAGGGTAAAACCTCGCAAGACTGAATAACCGGATCGCCGCAACAGCAACACTGGCGGAACTGTGGGCCATCACCGGCCACGGTACAACCCTCCCCGTAGGGAGTATGTCCCGTCATCGATGGGAGGGCAGTGCCCCCACCTATTGTTTTACCCACTGGATTGGAGAGATCCAACCACCTGTCAGGAAGAATCTCATCCTCATTTCGTGGTGCCCCCAGGGGAGAAACGTGATAAGTAAAAAGTAATCTGATCTAGACTTTTGAAATTCGGCATGTTGACTTTTTTTAGAAATAATTGACACAATACATTTACAAGAAGTCTGTTTGTATGTCTATTCGCGTACAAGTGAACTCGGTAACTCCAAAACATAAAGAGCAAATAAATAAAATTAAGTACAAAAATTTACGATCTAAAATATAGATATTATAAAATTTTAAACCTGTTGGTTGTAATTTCGTATGCAGGTAAACGCAATAACTTAAATCAATAAATTTTATTATGTTATTTTGCAATAATAACTTGAGCTATGTTCCAGATTTTGGTGTCAATTAATAGGTAAAAAAGCGTCCAAAATAGATTCAACAATAATGCTAGATTCTCACCAAATATATGCATTTTATAATTGTTGTTTGGCAATTAGGTCCAGGGAAGAGCGTGAGATTCATGGAGACCATTTCCACAATTCGTTTCATGTGAAATCTTACGTCCTCTAGATATGTCATTAACTGCTGTTTGTCTTCATTCGCTGTTCATTTTTGAAAGAAATTTAACTATCTGATGTTACATTGTCTATGGGGAAAACTCACTATAGTTTTACCAATTGCAACCGTTTCACTAATTTCCACAGTTTTTGTTTCACATGAATACCTATAATTCCTCGGTAATTGATCAATGGTGGCAGAGCCGGCCTTCTCTATGAAGGGACCTGGGGGCAAAAAACCATTTGGGGCCCTAAAGTTTTACAAAATAAAAAAAACAGAACGTTTGCAAATGTATTTAATGGGCATGATTTTGTTTTTGCTATTAATGACTCCAGGAAAATGACAATTTTTTCCAATTTCTTTTTCGATACTTATTACTGCAAAAGCGCTTAAGCATTATACCCATATGCTTGACCTAAGATAATCCGTTATTTCATTTTAATTTGCTGAAAGAGGGTTAGCATTAATTACATTTAGTAACTGCCAATGTAAAAGACTGAAAAAAATATTACATTAGATATTGACAAAAGTAGATAGCTGATGATTTGCAAATAAATTTGAACCCAGCCTCAACCTCGACTTCTGGGAGCTAGGCCCGCTCTGTCTTAACGTGTTTGACGAGTATTTCCTTATTCATAAACGAGCATTTCCTGTCTTTTTATAGATATCAGTACGATCTTTGCCTGATAAAGGAGTCAGTCGTGCTCAACGAGCCACATGAAAACATGCTTGTATACTTTGAGTATGTGCAACTGTTATTGTTCAGAACACTGTTTTAATTCCTAATCACTGAGGGGGGCAACCTCAGTAGCTGGGCCCGGGTGCATAGCACCCCACTTCGGCCTTGAATGGTGGCCTACTCACTTCTTCATTTCGTAAGACATCGTAAAATAAAGCTTTGCCACAGCTCGTAGCCTCAATAACCCACTAAATTTTCAAATTTTTCGCGCTAATTTGATCAATTTTCGCCATTTGCAAACATATAACCGAATCAGAATGCACTGTCATTATTGTGTAATTTTTTTCGTATATTATTGTGTCCATACTTTTATTCTTCTTTTGTTAAGATAAAATGTAATTGGTTGAATTTTTTTCATATAATTTAATTAATTAAATTTATTCTAGCCGCCTTTAATGACCTTATTAATGATATTAATGTAGTCGAGTTGAACAATTTCGATCAAATATCTATATAAATAAAAAAGATTGTTTGTCTGTATGTCTCTTATGCCTTCCTGAACCGTTCATCCGATGGTGATGAAACTTGGTCAGCTTATTGCTTACACACACGGAATGGTTGTAAGGATAGTACAATTATATAATTTAAAAAAAGATTGAATCCCAACCGCTTCTACTTGTCAAGAATTAATCTCCGAATAATTTTGTCTAGAAGACAATAGATTCTGTAGAAATGCTAAATCCAAGTTAAAGGTTAGCTACATTACGCAAATGTCATACAAATTATTCTCTGATTTAACAACTTTATTACAATTTGTGCGAGAAAGTTTAGGGGAAAGCAACAATTGAGGGGGGGGGCTATATTTTAATTAAGTTTTAACGTTTTTCACAGTACCCTTCAAAAATATTCTACTGCAAATAATTGTGCACCATCTCAATTTTCAAAAATTATCGTTTCAACTGTATTACCGATTTTATGGAATAAATATGTTTTCTCTGTTTAATCAATATTTAAAAAATATTTGAATCCCATTTTCTGAAGTTAAATTTGAGAATTCTGAACGAATATGAAACGAATCACGAGATACAATAAGTAATTTCTTTCATTACCATTCTGAAAGAACGCCAAGTTTTATAATTCTAAAAGAAGAAACAAATCTAATGTATAAAAATGAGTATTTATTTGTTCGTATATCACATTCTGTCGTACCGTTCATCCCATTCCGATAAAACATTGCCAAATGATTGATTGATTGCACTTAATATTATTTTTTTCGGCGGCAGCAACGCGCCGAGTACCAAATAGTATATTATCAAAACGAATGCAAATACGGTTTTACGTTATAACTATACAGAAATGATTGAGCATTTAGATTGCTCAGATATGCTTTTAAAGTGGCGATAATTTGTGTAATCTGTTTACTTCTTGATGATGAGGATTCTTGTATTGCAATATCTAAAATGGGCGTTTCAACCCTTGTTAACTCCTTTAATAGTCCTGAGTTCATATGAGATTAAAATTAGTGAAATCGGAACATTAGATATTTTATTTAATACCAGTGACAAGGTATATTCTGTCATTTTTTTTCCAGAAAATTTTTTAAGTAAGATTTACTCTGATGGAGAATAGAAGACTACTGATGACGTATCTAGTTAACATTAGCTTTAATATATGAATAAATACCATATAAATACATTAGCTTTAATATATAAATTGCCTGAAATCGGTTCCAGTGGTTATATCTGAGGGTATTGTATTTTTTTAAAATTTTTTAGTATTTGAAATATATAGATAGTTTGAAATATGTCGACTATTAGCTGGTCACTTGAAGGTCTATTTACTTCATTTTCTATCATTGGTCGTATGATTTTTATAGCTCCGTTATAAAAAATAATAGTTAACCACAAATATTTAATTATTATTAAATAGTTAATTAAAAGTATTAGTTAATTACTAATATTTGTAAATAAATATTTAATTACTGCAAACATTTTTAATTATAATCAAATCAGTAATTACATTTATAATTACCTTTATATAAATATGAAAATAATTATTAAATGTTATTTTGGTAATAAATCAGAGAAATACTTCCTCCGAGGAAAATAATTTGTTACTTGCTTACTCCCACGCATTATCAGAAAATTTCTGCAGCTGTCTTTATTTTTAAACACAAATGATATCTGACAACACAGGAATTAATATCACACAACCATTACAAAATCTGTCATGTCTGACTAGTTTTATTTTTACTTCGGTTTTGAATTACAGAAATTTCAAAACGGATTTTGTAACTCTAAACGTGAGTCATATATTTAGTACTAGCCGCCTTTGGCGACCAGCTGGTTCGCCATGAGTAATGCGTTCTAAAATTTCCAATTAAATCATATATTTTTTAGCCAAAATTTAAGAAATAGTTTAAGTTAAAAGATTCAGTTATTAGTAGTTAAAGAGTCGGTAACTTTATTCGGAAAAACTTTTTGAGTTTAATGCTCTAACAATTTATCAATTATGCTTCCAAAATATTAAAAATGTTTTTTTCGGTGATATTGCCAAAATGTTAAATATGTTTTTCAAAGAAAGTGAAAAAGGGAAAAAATTATTGAATTAATGATACAGATATTGCAAACGATTATAGAAATATGCCAATAAGTCGGGATTTCAATGCATATCCTGTCTAAATTCAATCAGGTTTACTGTAAATAAAGATAATTTATGGAATTAATGATATAAATATTGCAAACGATTTCTCAGAATCCTCTGCCTTGCATTTATTTTTATAGAAGATATCACATTTTATATTTATGTTATTTTATCCAGTCATGTGCTGAAAGTTGTATTTCTTAAGATTTGATTTACGGTGATAGTTGCTTTTTCATTTGGACTTCCGGCATTGTTTTATTTTATCCAGTCACGTGCTAAAAAAACATGGTTAAAATATTTCTTTAAAAATTCGTTAAAAATAGAAGCTTGTGTTATACATTAAAACACTGATACCATTAGAAAGCTAATTTTTTTATCTTTAAATTGATGTTAAAATCATATTTGTCCGATAATAATTTCGGAAGTTATAGCGGAAAAACGTTGAAATTTCGCTTAAATTTTAATTAATTCAAACTCTAATTAAAAATTCGAAAAAAGGGCTCCGAGGTGCACATTCCCGACCTCCAAGGTATACATGTACCAAATTTGGTAGCTGTAGGTCCAACGGTCAGGCCTGTAGAGCGCCAACACACACACACACGCACACACACACACACATTGAGCTTTATTATAAGTATAGATATAGATATAGATGAAATATGAAATGGAGCCTTTTTTTCCTCACTTCCCTGCCAAGACAGTGGAAAAATGTTTAATCGCAGGTATTTTATACATGTTTATACATGCTTTGCAAAATTTCCTGATTGATTCATAGAAGTTGTTCATTGATCTCAAGAATTCCTTTTTAATCAAAAAACACAAGCAGAAGGTTGTATAGATCAATATATTGTTATTATGCAAAATTTCAGATTACAAATAAAATATTCTCATATGTAATCAATATATCATAAGATTTGTTGTTGTTGTCTAAAGCCACTTGGTCTTATCAAGCCAGAGTGAACAGTGCTTTCGAATGAAGGCAGAGGTGGGCGCCTTTCGTTGTGAACGAGCACCGTTCAGGAGAAAGGACGACTTTGCTCAAAGACACACATCACAACCCTTTTTAGGGAGTGGTCGAACTCATTCATCCATCAGCAAGTCAGAATTTAGATCCAAATCTGAGACTGACTCATCTCTGATTCAGTACCAATATAATCAACAGCTTCTGAGGGTAAAGACCCCTGAGTACCCGAAGGCAGAAGTCTGACTTCTGGCTCAACACTCACATTCGCTTGCCAATCCAATTTTACGAGGGGACTCATTCACACATCTCACAGATAGAACACAGGGGAAGAACAATCATGCCCGAACCAGGACTCGAACCTGGGAAACCCAGAAGAATATGGGGAAGACGCGCTACTTCTAAGCCTTACGACGGCTTAGAGGTAGCGCGTAATCATAAGATTTGAATTCTTAAATTACATATCATAAAGTTTGAATTCATAGATTACAAATTACACAGGATATAAATGGGTCTATTTCATAAGTGGAAATTTTTATATTTCTGTTATGCTTTATTAACTTACATTCTGAAGAAATGTGTCATATTCGGTTAATATTTATTAGCATTTTTGAACAGTTGTTTTTGAAAAGGAAAATAAGGAATTGTGCACAAAGATTAAAAGATTAACCGATTTGAGATTTGATAATTAAAAGTAATAAATTGGTAAATTCCAGCAAAATTTCATCTTTATTATATAGTTTTCACAAATGAGTAATAATTATAAATTTACCAGCAAAATATTACGTATGCAATATTGTATAAAAATACTAGACTGTTTTTAAGTAAATCTATAATATAAATCATATGAAAATTATATATATATATATATATATATATATATATATATATATATAAATTAGCAATATAAAAGAAAACGAAACTAATTACGGAAACTGAAACAAAACTATTTCAGATTCGAACAAGACTAAAATTTAAATTCAAAATTTAAAAGGCAGTCATAGTATTTAGTGTGCGCGAATGCAGCTACCACCAAAACACTAATGAAACATATAAATTAGCAATATAAGAGAAAACGAAACCAATTACGGAAACTGAACCAAAAACTATTTCGGATTTGAACAAGACAAAAAATAAATGTTAGTATGATTGAAACAATTAATAAAGAATCCGGTCTGAGGACTTTCTCAAGGGTCACCCTCAGACCGGGATTCAAACCAAGGATTTATATATATCCAGTTAATCTCTAGATTTTCATCTTAATTTAATCCATATTAATCCGTCCTGTTTGAGCAAATGTGTTTAGTGTGCTCCAAACATAAAAATTTCTGTCAAATCTCACAACCGAACCTCGTGATTCTAGTCCCCTTTTTTTTGGCAAGGTTTTTTCCTGACGTCACATCTTCCACTTCTTCAAAACCTAGTTCGGCTTTTCTCTTCAGCATCTTTAATTTTAGCTCGCCTTTTAGAGATGTGGGGGCTTTTTTTTTCAACATTATCCTTCGTAAGTGCGTTTGCCAGCTGTCACAAGTCTAAAACAATACGGATTTATTTGTAAAATCATACAAAATCAGATGTGACAGAAACTTACATGAAAGGTCGCCCGTATCTCTAAAATACAAATATCTGATCGGCAGAGACCTATGAAAGCCACAAACTTATGACGACAACTGAAAGTCGGTCATAGGGAGGGGGAGAAATAGCCTAAGACAGGCGTTCCCATCGTCACCAGATGTGAAGGTATAAAATGAAATTACTCTCTACTGTATCTCTCACATACACGCGCCCGCTGGAAGGTTAATTTAATTAATGCGCCACAAGCTCTCAGGATACAGCGCTCGCAATCTTATTATTATTGCCCTCTCACAAAAAGATATCATGTTTGTAAGAGAGCAATAATAATAAAATGGCGCAACATTTGTTTCGTACGTTCGAAAATTCTTATTTTTGCTCTGCCAAAAGCTATTGTCTCGTGCATCGTTCATTATGTAGGCGAAAACATCTTTCTCAGAGGCAACCATCTTCCTTCACCACAAACAGAATGAAAGCTGAAGAAGAATTCCTCCCCCATTCATTGATTCATCGCTTTCTTCCTTTCCAATGAGTGACAAGACAGGAAAAATCTCCTCAACTAACAGTATGAGCATGAGCAGAATGTATAGACAATTTATCTCCACATTTTTACAAAGGTAAGAGTAAATGCATTTGTTCTCATATGGAATTCCTAGTATAGAACTATCGTGTGAGTATTTGCTTAATAAAAAATTATCGCTTTGGAATTAATATGGATTCATCTAAGGTGATTTGAATTGTCTGAAAATATAAATATTTAACTTTTATGTCTTGTTGACATGACAGGTAAACTTTTAATCTTGCACTTTCTTCTTTTTTTTTCTTCTAAAGTATTTCAACTACTTACCATTATGTAGATATATGAAGAAGATAAATCTATCAAATAATGGATAAAAATATACTGTTTTGCCTTAATTTGTTTTATAGCACTTATTTTGAGTAATTAAATATATTTCTGATCTTTCCCTACTTCAAACCATTTCAAAATCCCAAATTAATGGAGGTACATAAATGAAAAATTCTAACTGCATTTTTATTGTTTAAATCATCAAACAATTTATAAAAATCATTTCAAAATTTTGCACATATTAACAACTATATTTGACAACATTCTCCTGCATTTTGATTAGAGGATTTTTATCAAGAGCTGATAAATTATGTTTCTGTTATGAACAATGTTCTTTTATTGCCCCATTAACATAACCTTAGAAGCAATATTTTAGATAAGAATGGGAAAAGATCAATCTTTAAAAGCTCAAATTTTACTGAATAAGAAAGGCCAAAAGGTTTCAACTATGGACTTGGCTTAGTATCATGTAATCTTATTATCATGTAAGATCATTGAAACTTTGAACTTCTACTAAAAAATAAAAGAAACTATGCTCTCTAATATGAACAAATATTCACAGAACTTAAATCCATAGTTATAAATTCTACTCTCCTTATTCAATTAAAGACAATTATAACTTTTTCAAAAACTACCAAATCTATTATTACTGATTTCCCAAAACATTGGTGGATATTGAAATTTTGCAGATATAGGCATTACAATTATGAGACTTTTAATTTCATCAATTAAGTTCCATGTTTCAGCACATTTGTAACTTTACAACATACTAACAATTTATTTTGGCCAATTTTTTAAAAAACATATATGTGAAAATGTATATTTTTTATTTGTTTAAGACAGCCTTTGCCTACAAAGTATTTATAATTGAAAACACTTGGTTTAGTTAATATCTGCAATAATTAAGTGAATGTATAACTTAGCTAAAGGCCCTACTTAGATTAATTAGGTTCCTGAGCAAAAGCTTCTTTGGAGATCCCTCTGCTTCACTACTTTAGTAATAAAGAACCACACATAGAACTTATCTATGACACTTTTCAATTTGGGGCCTCAGGACAACGATTAGTTGGGACCCAGGACATGGGGTCTTGCATATCATTGCCTTAATCAGGCCTTGAATGTAAAAGAAAGGTAAATCTCAAAGTATATGAAAAAAAAAGTCATGTCATAGGTGAACTTTAGGCTTGATTGCTTATCAGTGGTAAACATAGTAAAATTTTAAAATATGATTGATATGAACATGCCATTTACGGCAATGAATAGCTGGCCACAACAATTATGACATCTGTGCCATTTTTGTGTGTGTTTAATTACTAGCATGCAATTAATATACAAGTTGGGGTGACATCTTAATAAGCCAGCAACTACCACTAAACATCGGTGGCCATTTTTGTATAGTGGATAAGTTGCTGGACTTCAAACCCGATCATCGCAGGTTCGATTCTTGGCGGAATTTAACCTATGTATTGGCACAATTCCGCCAACACATCCGCCAAAATGTATCGGATATTGGAAAAGAAATATTCAAAGTAGATTCTCCCATCTGAATAAATTTTTTTCAGTGAACTTCTGTTTCTTTTTAAATTGAAGTATAAATGTTATCGTGTTGCATTTTGAACCTAAAAAAAAACTTACTTAAAACTTACCCATCAATGAGAAGCTATTAATTTGTATTTGATCACAACTCTGGTTTGTAAATTCTGGAGAGAAATCAGAACTGTTAAGTACTATTGCTTGATTGTCTAAAGCTTGAAATTATATGGGATCAGTTTCAAGCCAAAATAGAGTTCCTCCACTGTCCTTTGAGGCCTGTGGTCAGTCTGAGTTGCAAAATAAATCAGCTACATTTTTAAAAATCTTTTTTTTAATATTCTTTTATGCATTTTAAGTTATTCTAGTAAGCATTGATAAATATTAACAGAATTTGTACAAATTTTTTTCTGAAACAAAGACAAACAGCTGTGAAGCTAGCGTGTCTCACACCAAACCAAATATCAATCAGGGGGCTATTTTTTCTTTGTAAGATCCATAATATAATTGAAGTTTAACAAAATGCTTCTAATAAACATCGTCTTGTCCCAATTAATAAAATGAATAATCTATTTGATATTTCCTTATTCCTGGCTATTCTAAAATAACATCCTTGATAAATGCAAGTATAAATCATGAAAAAAATCCTGAATCCTTCTTTATTTAAAAATAGGAATTCTAAATTTAAACCTGAAATGCAGATGAATTAAAATATTTCTTAAATTTGCAGATAATTGTATGTGTAGATCATTCTAAAAACCTGTTCATCTTTTTGCTAAAAAAATTTAAATTCTAAATTTAAACCTGAAATATAAATTAATAAAAATATTTCTAAAATCTGCAGATAATAGTATAATTAAGAGATGTGATAGCACTGAAATCAACTTTTTTTTAACAGATTTATTATATTTTTCATAGATCAAATAAATATACAAGATAGACTTTTTAAAATTAGTGATGGATTAAAAGAAATCTATCAGCTTTTAAGAAAATTGTTATTTGCTTTTAAAAACCCATTTGTTCAGCAGCAGTTGTACTCTTTGCTTACATAATTTCAAAAATTTAAAAATTATTTAATTTAAATTTTTTAATTCTTAAATTATCTGTTTTTGTTTCCCTCTACAATAAATGCTATGGAATGGTATTCGATGAAAAATGTAAACTATATAGGAAATATTGTATTATGTTATTATTCTTGTAGTATAATATAAGAAAATAATATCCCTATATATGTATTTTGGTTTTACTTTTTTATTACTTTCACGTATAAGAAGTACGTAAAATGTATTGTAACACGATCCAAAGAAGGGAAAAAAAATCCGAACACGAGATTTTGACGGATTTCCACGTTTTAGACCTTGAGTTCGAAAACACATTTTTGGAAAATGTCTGTCTTAATGAACTTTTCTGCACAGATTTAACATCTGTGTTGTATACACCTATAAAAGTTTGAGAAAGATCCAATAAAGAATTGTACGTCTATCGATCCGTACTTTTCAAAACTCGTAAACACTATAGCTGAAAACGCAATGATTTAATAACATCAAATTTGATATTGTTTCTGTGGTTGGAATTATAGTTCTCTCAAATTTTGATTTCAATCGGTTATGGGAGAACCCGTCTAAACCAAGAATTCTTTATTAGGGATGTGCGAGAAAGTTTTAGGAAGACCGATCTTACTGGTTTATTTGTTTTTTCATAGCAGCTGTTGCTTTACATTTTATAAACGATACTAAAATTTAATTGATTTTTTTTTAATATTGAAACTAAAAATTAATAATGGCTTAGTTACAACTTCCCTACATGAAATCAAAATTCTATTATTGTTGTTTACTACTAATTCAATTTCTTTAAGAAAAATTAATACTATGCCAAATTGCATCACCTCACACCATCTTGACACATTTTTTTCTTTTATTTCCAACCAAAAAAATAAATAATAGCGATGAACAAACTACAAAATAACTCGTAAAATAATAGGGAGACGGATAACTGAATATTCCTCAATAAAATGAACGAAACAACTGATATAGAAAGAAATATCTTTAATTCAATTCTTACTTGTTTTCTTATATTATTTATATATATCTTTTATTATTTATGATCGGATGTAGCGTCAGTCATCTCAGAGCTTGAGGATAAACTTGGCGAAGGATTTGATGACTTTGGCGACCAAACAGAAATTAATGAAGAAATTTATTTAATGGAAAAATTACTGTATTAACATCAAGTGTCATCTATATTTGTAATAAAGCTCAATGTGTGTGTGTGTGTTGGCGCTCTACAGGCCAGACCGTTGGACCTACAGTTACCAAATTTGATACATGTATACCTTCGAGGTCGGGAATGTGCACCTCGGAGCCCTTTTTTCGAATTTTTAATTAGAATTTGAATTAATTAAAATTTAAGTGAAATTTCGACGTTTTTCCGCTATAACTTCCGAAAATATTATCGGACAAACATGATTTTAACATCAATTTAAAGATAAAAAAAATTAGCTTTCTAATGGTGTCAGTGTTTTAATGTAACACATAAGCCTCTATTTTCAGAGAATTTTTAAAAAAATATTTTAACCATGTTTTTTTGAGCACGTGACTGGATAAAATAAAATAAAACAATGCCGGAAGTTCAAATAAAAAACAACTATCACCGCAAATCAAATCTAAAGCTATGCAACTTTTAGCACGTGACCGGATAAAATAAAAGAAATTTAAAATGTGATATTTTCTTAAAAAATAAATGCAAAGCAAAGGTTTCTATGATTGTTTGCAATATTTATATCATTAATTCCATAAATTATCTTTATTTATGGTAAATCTGATTGAATTTAGACAGGATTTGCATTGGAATCCCGATTTAATGGCATATTTCTATAATCGTTTGCAATATCCGTATCATTTATTCAATAATTTTTTCCCTTTTTCGCTTTTTTTAAAAAAACATATTTAACATTTTGGCAATATCACCAAAAAAACATTTTTAATATTTGGTAAGAATAATCGATAAATTATAAGAGCATTTAACTCAAAAAGTTTTTCCGATTAAAATTATCGACTCTTTAACTACTAACAACTGAATCTTTTAACTTTAACTATTTCTTAAATTTTGGCAAATGAATATATGATTTAATTGAAAATTTTAGAACGCATTACTCATGGCGAACCAGCTGGTCGCCAAAGGCGGCTAGTTCACTATAGGTTCAAAAAGTGTATTTCAACTTGAGTGGATGAATAAAAAGTATTTTATTAACGAATGTAAATTTGGACTATATATATATATAAGTAAGCAACCATAAAAGCATTAAATAATTAAAACCCATTTCCAAAGTCATCAAACCGAAACTAATGATGTCGGAATCAAAATTGAAATTTAATTAAAAATTAAACAACAAAAAGTTCTCAAAAATAACTCTCAATCTAAATGAAATAAAGTCTACATATGAAGTAAATCTAAATTAATGTAATTAAGTAAACGAAACTAAAAAAATTTTCGGATTCGATCAAGTGCAAAAATTAAAAACCTATCATTGTATTTAGTGAGCGCAAATGCAGCTACTACTAAAATACAGATGAATCTAAATAAATTTACAAAATAAGCTAAGTAAGAAGGAATACAAAATAATCAAAATTGCAACAAATAGAAAAAGAATCCTGCCTGAAGACTTTCTCAAGGGTCACTCTCAGGCAAGGATTCAAAATAATGGATTTTTTTTTCTGTGAGAAAATCGGATTGTGTCCAACAGTATTGACCCCACGTGAGCCGAAAAATAAAGCGAAAGAGATACACCAATTCTAACAGCAAAAACAAACTTATTTTGTCAATTTATACATATTTATTTATTTAAAAAATTAAATGACCAAAATATTGCTTATAATTTTAGAAAAAAAATTTAAATGAGGATCGAAAAAAGGACAGAGCGTAAATTTCGATCATTCTATTTATATTTTTACAAAGACATGAATTATTTTTTTTGTTTTAATGTTTAAATGCCAAAATTGAAGTTTTGTGGTTTTTAATAAATGTTTGAACATTCTTTTTAAAAAAGGAAAATAACAATTTCTGTTCGAAATCTGTATATTTATTTCTTCCATCAATTGCATTCAAAGAACGAGAGTAAACGAAAAAAAATTCAGTATATTTGTTCTCCATAAAATTCTGAAATTGTAGGTGTTGTCTACAAGGCGCTTTTAAACGATTCTATACATCAGTTTTAATAAATTCCAATTGTTCTGAAATGATATTCATTAAATCGAATCGTTGAAATTTGGAAATACTCTGTTTTGATTAAATACAGAGAGCTTAAATGTAAAACCGAAAAAAATAATATTAAGTACAATCAATCAATAATTTGGCTATGTTTTATCAAAATAGGATGAGCGGTACATAAAATACGAACAAATATGCATTTTGTTCACTTTTAGAATTCTGAAACTCCTAATCGTTCTTTCAGAATGGTAATAAGAGAAACTATTTATTGTATATTTTGACTCGTTTAATATTCGCTCCGAATTCTCCCGTTCAATTTTAGAAAACGTGATTAAAATATTTTCTTTTCAAATTGATTCAACATAGAAAATATTCTTTTACCATAAAATCTTTCATATATTTGAAAAATAATTTTTAAAAATTAAGATTTTGCAAAATTATTTGTACCACAATATTTTTGGTAGTTACTGCGAAAAAAGCTAAAATTTAATTACAATTTAAAACCCCATTGTTATTTTATCCTAAGACTTTCTCGCATCATCTGTCATAAAGTCGTTAAATCTAAGAATTATTTGCATGACATTTAATTACTATAACTACACAATATTGACCTCTAACTTGAATTGAGCATTTCTACAGAATCCATTGTCTCCTCGGCGAGTTATTTGGAGACGAATCCTTGGTCAATAGGTGCGGGTGAGATCCGATTTATTTATTAAATTTTAGATAATTCTATATCCCTCTAACCATCCCGTAGGTGTAACCAATAATTTGACCAAGTTTTATCGCAGTTGAATGATCGGCTTAGGAAAACTTAAGAGACATACAAAAAACATTCATTTTTATTTTTATAGATAATTTGAATATAAGTGTTTACACGTATATAGTATAGCGTTGTGGATGAGTGTATTTAATCAAAGGAAAAATTCTTCTTTACTTTTTCTTGTTTATTTTCACACACACACACAAATATATATATAAAAAACATGGACGACGATCACAGATATACAAGGAAACACGGAATATAATACTGAAAAATGCCGCTAACAAGAGCGAGCAAGGGAAAACATAATATATTGAAAAATACCTCTAACTAAACAGCGAACAAGGAAACCATATCATATTTTAAAATGCCGCTAACAGGAGCGAACAACGTAAACATCAAATTCTTTTAAATATTTTATATGTTTGAAAAATAGAATTATGCTGCTGCCAACGAGTGCACGTGATAAAACTTTCTGCAGCTAACGGAGAGCGAGCGAGGTGCCAGCTTGCACCAGTTTTACATCAACATAGGATATGGTTGTTTACAAAAAAATAGACATACAAATAAAATAATTAACTAAATCAAAAAATTAGAAATAATGAAATCATATAAACAATAAGTAATAATGTATATTGAAATTCCAAATCGATAATATAATAAAAATAAATTTGTTTGTATACAAAAAAAATTACAAAATGATTTTCAATCTATATTAAATAAGTTTACACGAAATTACTCTTCTGTAAAATTAATTACAATTTTTTTTTCATCAAAAGTTTCGAAGAAAAAATAATCGATCTTTAAATAATAATTATGAATAACTTTTTCATAAAATAATTTTTGCAGAGTCGTAACTGACCGAGCTATCACTCACCGAATTTCGGAGTCACTTCTAAAATTGCATTAAAACGATAACACCGTGATTGTTGTAATGGAATCGATTATTCCGCTTTCCTCCTCGATTCACCTTCCGGCTGTCCGATCGGTTGCTGAAATTTTCTTCCTCATCGTTCTCCTCGAGTTTGAGGCGCGGAAGGGTTACCGGAAACGATGGCCCTGACGACGTCGGAGATTGACTCGATGAGCAGTCTTCGAAGCCTTATTATCGCCTCTTACCTGCCTTCAATCTCAACCCGTTATTTCCCGGCGCCTTCGCTTTGACAAGTTTGGACTTGTCAAAGCAACCGGATCAGACACTCATGGTCTAAGTAGAAAGTTATTCCTTATTAAGGTATCCGACTACGTAGGAAACTGGTTATCGACCTCATTGGTTAATTCCTTTTTAATGTTATATCTTTTAGTTCAGACTTTACTCTTTCCGAAACAGTTTATTTTTGCTAGGAAAAGGAAGGCCTCACGTATCGTCCAGGGTCATCTTTTTAAAATTAAAATTTGTTGTTAACTTCAATTTTCTCAATTTTAATTTTCATAAACGTTTTCCACTGTTAAGATGATATCTCAAAAACTAATAGAGGCATTTACATAAAACTTTCAGCGTATGTTTTAAAAAATATGGGCAATGAAATGAGCCAAAAGTTCTATTGTAGGTGAAATATATATATATTTTATTATTTATAGGCACTTTTAGAAAAATTAAGTTTTGAATTTCTGGAAAAAATGCATAGATATATTTTTACTCATCACTTCTTTACATGTCAATATTTTTAAAGATTTTGCTTCATTTCATTCATCATTATATGCTATAACTTGTGGTGTGAAAAGAAAAATAGGATTGCTGCATTATAATTGTGAGTAGAGTATTAACCGTTTTGGTTAAATTTCATAAAAATTTATAACAAATGTTCCTATTTCTGAAAATATATTATACTTTTAGTTAATACTATTGCATTTATACCATTTTGTAATATAATTAACAATACATCTGAAAACCATAATTTTAAATAGTTTTTTAAAAATCAAATTTTTTTAAAAAATTACCTTTGAACGTAATCGGATTCCTTAATTCCCCAAAAGCAACTGTTGTCGTTCGTGGGACTTAATCAGCAAAGGAAATGCAGTGCATTATTTTTCATCCAACACAATACATTCGGTGTTGTTCAGATTAGTGAGCTCCCGTCACCCAAGAGATAAATACGTTCAGCATTTGCCAGATGGAGATCTAATGGTTTAACTTCTTTTCAGCATTAAACGGTTTTTGCAAAACGCCATTTACCGATACTACATCCGATATATATAGATGTAGCACCCAGCTTATAAAAATCATCTTTTTAAAATCCCTGGTTTAATTTATACTGATAATAAAAATGAATGGGTCTCTTTCTGATGGTGTCAGTGAATCTGTGTGCGTATCTTTGAATACGGGAATGCATCTGTGAATCTAGTTGTATGTCTATATATGTAAGTATTCGTGTGTACATGCGCCTATGTATTTGTGTGTGTGTGTATGCGTCTACGTATCTATGCATGCGCGTGTGCGTCTACAAGTTAGATCAGAGATGGCGGACCATTGGCACACTACATAATATTTCGGACACGTGGCCTGTTCAAAACAGCTTGTTACTCCATCACGCCAGAACGGCTAAACGGAATGGGATGAAATTTAGCACAGAGACAGATTATAATCAGGAATACAACATAGGTTACTTTTTGTTCCGATTCATTTTTTATTCATTAAAAACTAACTTTTGCGCCAAAAAGCTGAGGCCAAATCCGCTAAAGATGAGTAAGGCTTCGGGTTTTTTTTCCCCAACAGTAATCTGGTTAGGGTTAGCAGAATGTCGATAGATTATCTCAAATGATTCTGTTATTTTTTTATTTATTGTTTCATGTATTTAAAACAAAATTTTGTTAATGAATCGATCTTTTGGCTTCATTCTGAAGTACTTTTAAAGGAAAGGAAGACAGAATAAAGGAAATAAAAAATTTCTAATCTGCACTTCGTTATCCCGACTGGCCTAGGAAAGTCAGACACGTGCGTTACGCCGATTGGCGTTGGAAAATCCCGCGTGATTGTTGACAATTTTGTTTTCATTTAAAATAAAAGTTCAAAAATGATGTGTATAATACTCTTGTAGCTATCTCCATCTCGAACCATAAATAAAATGGATTTAACCGGACTTGATTCGCTGTTTTGTTTTAATTTGGATATATAATGCAAATAAATTGTTTTGCGTTAGTTTTGTGTTTTTGTTTTTGAATTGTATTTGTGTTATATATTTTGCTTATACTATATGCTTATATTTTTAAATGTATCGTTCTTAAGTTAGATTTAGTTTTTTTGTCTTTGTTTGATAGTTTTTCGTATATATA
>JAPMOQ010010921.1:582278-601175 GCA_026543055.1 Argiope trifasciata | reverse complement strand
AGTGAACCAATAGTTGGAATTCACAAATTCAATAGAATGAAAGAAACAATTGAATAGTTATGATTTTGAAGCAATTTTTAGCTGGATGCAATTTTCAGAAAGTTATTATGGGTCTAAAAAGGATCAAAATATAAGTGCAAGATTTAAATTTTAAGTAACGCGTGCCATTAAAAAGATTTTAAACATAGAGGGGAAGCACAATTTGCGCTCACTGCAATATTTCTGTCGGTCAGCAAACTACTACTAAACTTTTTCATTTTTTCTTAACGTGAAGTATTAATTTTATTTAGGAATTGAAATTTATTACTTAAAATTTTTAATTAATAATTTTCGTTCATCTTTGTTTCTTAAATACATTGGATTAATGGAAATAACTTTTTTGTGAAAAACTTTTCCATTAATTTTAAATTTTATTTTATTTTTAAATTTTTCATTAATAAAACTAAAGTATTTATTATTTACAATATCTCACACATTACAGAGCTGAAATAACTACCTGTCTTTTAAAGTATTGACAATTAAAACCAGAAGAAAATGTGTTTTTTCCCTTAAGAAACCATTTGAATGCACGCTGACAAAGTATTGTTGCGAACCTGAGGTTTTGCTTTCCCGTGCTAATAATGTCATCGTAAGGAATACAGATTGACAGTAAAATGTATTGAATATTGAATGGGTGTGACGTCACAGGTCCCAAGACTTGGTGACAAACTTGGCGACCATTTGGCAACTTGGAGACGAATTTGGAGACTTTGGTGACAAAATGGAAAGTACCCGAAACATCGAGAATTTTCTCGATCGGTCCACTAGGAGATGAGATACATCCAGAACGCTCCTGATTGGTCCAGAAGATGTTAGCCCCGCCTATCGCCGGTATATATAAGGCAGGCGACTGCGGTCGGATAAAGCGGAAGCTGAGCTGCAGAGAAAAAAATGAAAGAAAACCTCAAGAAGAATCAAGAGAGAAGCCGAAGCTGAACGGTCCAGTGTTCAACGAAGAAGACAAGTAGTGCGGTGGAATTAATCGAGAAGACCTAGAGATAGAGAGGTCTTGAACTGAAGAGTCCTGAACGGAGGACTGTTGTGTGGCGTATTCTGATGAAGCCTGTGTCGTCGTCGGAGCTGTCCCGAACTGAGGAGTAGTCCCGTTGTGCGAAGTAGTGAATAGACAGCGAAGGCAAGAAGATACAGAGGAATAGTTCAGCCAGTTCTGGAGAGACCCAGGTGGTGTAAAGTGAATCCCTTAAAGATTCCCTCTCCGGCTGAATCCTGTCTGGCCGCTTTGTGAGCTGTGGACATTGTTACTACGGAATTTCTGCCAGGAGACTACTATCTGCAGTGTGCTGTCCTGTGTTCGTCTCGGCTGTATAAAGTTGTCTCCCGTACATAGTTGTGTTGTGAATATTTGTCGCCTTTGTGCTGTCCTGTCCTCGTCCTGTAAATAAACGTCTGTGTTGTGACGTCCACTAAAGGACTGGTCATTGTCTGTGTGATCCTCATCATCTTCTAACACCATACACACTCACTATATACAAGGTAAAGAGAACCCAACGGAAATCCGTAACAGTGTATTTAAACGTAGTTTATTTTATTTTTCATATACACATTAGTTATTTGTTTAAATTCAACACAGAGATATTTTTAGACTAAGCAAAAAAAGCATAAAAATTTTAAAAAGCCTTGTCCTCAGATTATTATAACCCCTCTTTTTCTAATTCAAATAAAAAAAATTAATGAGAAATTATCTATTTTTCTTTTAATATTCAAGTTTGAATGGAATCTCAAATGGCCCATTTGTTTACTTCATCATAAATCAGCAATTAAATTGCACGGCTTTTAAAAGGGATTATGTTGCTACCTTCCCTTTTAATTTTAATTTTTCTGTTGCCGCACATTATGTTGCTTTAAAATAACTTTAAATTTAAGGTATCCGACTACGTTAAAAACACTGTTTATCAACCACATTGGGTTTGTTTTTTAATATTGTTATTTTTTGTAGTTCAGACTTTCCTCTTTCCGAAACAGTTTATCTTTTCTGGGAAAAAAATGCTTGACCAATCATCCAAGTTCATTTTTTTTCAGCTGAAATTTGTCTTTAATTTTCATAAAAATTCTCCACCGTTAATATGATATCTCAAAAACTAACAGAAGTATTTATGTAAAAATTTCAGCGTTTGTCTTAAAAATATGGGAAATGAAATGAACCAAACATTTTATTGTTGGCGAAATACCTTTTCAGCTATAGGCGTTTTTAGAAGAATTAAGTTGTAAATTTATGAGAAAAAATGCATAAATACGTATATTTTTTCTCATCACTTCTTTGCATCTCATGATTTTTCATATATTTTGGTTCATTTCATCCGTCATTCTATTCTATATCTTATCTGCAAAGAAAAATAGAACTGCTGCATTACAATTTCATGTTAAGTGTTAACCGTTTTGGTTAAATTTCATTAAAATTTATTACAAATTTTAATATTTCTAAAAATATATTTTCAAATAATTTTGTTGCAAATAATTTTGTTAATAGTATTTTGTATTATAATTGACAATACATCTACAAACCATAGTTTTAAATAATTTTTTAAAAATCAAATTTTTCAAAATTTTTCCTACGCACGTAGTTGGATACCCTAAAACAGAACAATAAGTAACGCCCAAATCAAACCCGATAACCCACTCTCTCACTTCACCACCCTCCTTAAGGATGTGTGATGCATAGCAATCGAATCTCCATACAAAGCCGTTTTGAGTGCCATTCTCTGTCCCTCTAAGTGACAAATTGTCAACAATTTACCATACACGCCCGCTATCGATCACAAGGTGTATTACTCTGGTCATGTGATATCACGGTTCAAAGTTACTGTCTCCATCTTGAAACAGTTATGTAAATCGAAATGGGAGTTAATTCTGTTTAAATTGAGTTTAAGGGATATTAAGAATCAAGAAAGGTCATTACGAGTCACGAGACCGGTAAACGATGAAGGGAAAGTCATGAGATATCGCTTACCTGAAATATTCTGCTCGTAAATAGATTGTGGTTGAAGATATTGAAGAATCAAAATTGCCTTTAATATCAAATTTAATATGCAATTTCAAAGTTGCACGTGCTGTGGTGGTCTGGTAGTAAGGTTTCGGCTTCGGCACCAAAGGGCTTAGATTCGAAACTTGATTCCACTGAAGAACCGTCGTGTAACGAGATATCTTGCACGTTAAATCTGTCAGGATAAAAGACCTCCCGTTGGAGTGGTGTAAAGGGAGTGCCAGCTCAGATGTCGTCTTCGGCATCTGACCGTGGTTCAAAGTGAAGAGGTCCTTTCCAAAATAGCCCTAGTGTTGCTTCAAAACAGGACGTAAATATAGCTAAACTAAACTTCTGGCTTCACCCTTTATTTTACCCAGCGATCTACTATCCTTTCCTTAGGAGATGTGTCTTAAAATTGCAAAACACACATCGAAATAAATGCAGCTTTCTTACTTCTATTTTTTTCTTCTCATTCTAAAATCATTTCGGCTAATGCTATAAATAAAATTTTTGTTCGTAATATAGCCATTTGGTTTTGCATAATTATCTTATTCATTTCAATAAGAATAAAAGTTTTGGTTACAAACACAAATGTATTTCTTTTAGAATATCGAATCTCATATTCTTTAGAAAGTTTAAATCAAGATTATTAAAATTTTCAAATCAGAGAGAAACGATGTTGGTAAATTTATTAAATGGGAGAAATTTCAGAGAAGTGGTAAACAGTTTAAAAAGAAAACAACTGACCGAATATTTAAATGAAATTCTTGTATTTGAACAGAACTATTAATTTTCATTTCTAAATCTAAACAAGAGTACTTAACGATACAATTTATAAGGTAAATTTAACATTATTACTATTTTTATTTCATATCTAGACTTTTTTGTAATTATTTGTTTCGAAAAGCAAATTCATTTTGATATCCGAAAAAAAGCCTGGTGTTAAAATTCAAAAAAGTTTTTCTATTGAATTGTAAAGATCGTTAATCAACTATTTTTTTTTGTCGTGTCCGTGTTTCCACGGAAAGGGGGTGCAGTAGCTTCTGAGGGTAAAGACCCCTGAGCACCCAGAGGGCGGAAGTCTGACTTGTATCTCAAGTGAAGATAACACACACACACACATCCGCTTGCACAACCCCTTTTTACAGGGGGGCACATTCACACGCCTCACAGACAGAACACAGAGTGACAACCATGCCCGAACCGGGGACGCCCAGATCACAGGGAAGACACGCTACCCCTGTTCTAGGACGCCGGCAAATCAACTACTATTCCATCAAATTAATATTGTTACTCTTTTTATTAGTTCTTCTTTTCCAGTTTTCTGTTTTAAGGAAGAAGAGCTGCATTACTTGGTATGAAATTTAAACATTCATATTAAGTAACTGATAATTTTGGGGAAAATAGGTATGCAAATTGAAAAAATCTTCGTCTCCATCTTAAAACAATAGTTAAAGTATTTTTTATATAAATTACAGAGAAAAATTTTTGTGTTTGCAATGGACAGATTTATATTCCACAATGTCAATAATCTTAAATATATGTTTTTAAGCCCACGATATGACAGTTATCATTCAGTATCTTTAGTGAAAGTATTTACCTATAATAATAGTCTGTTACTCGTTGAAATTTCCCCCTGCATGTCAAGGATTCATTTTATCAGCATGTCAATTGATGGTATTTATACACGCATATAAAATTATATAAGTAGAAAATAGTTAAAGTATTTTTTATATAAATTACAGAGAAAAACTTTTGCAATGGACAGATTTATATCCCACAATGTCAAGTCATTTATACTTCCAGATATTTTCTCAAAAATTAAACAGTAATACTCTTTCATTTGGAAAAGAAATGAAATTCATTTAAATGAGTTGTCCTTCAGAGTGTTCACTTCTTCTGTTTAGACGGTGTCTTGAATATATTTTTTTAATTTCATTCTTTTTTAGCATAAATTTTTGCACTAAAGAATGCAAAATTTCATTGAACGAAATAAAAAAAAATCATTCAGTTATACTCAAGCTGTGATGATTCAAAAATTTGTCAAATATCCCTTGATGTAAGAAGGTTTAAAAGGAGGGGTATATATATCTATATGTATAAAAATGAATGTTTGTTTGTATGTCTCGTATGCGCTGCCGTACCGCTCATAAGAATTGCAATAACACTTTAATTACCTGATAACACTTGCATTTTAAATGTGTAAACTGAACCTAAAAAAATCCATGTTTTTCACATAACCAGTTGTATGCTGGATGCTACGAGAGAATAGAGAATTTTATTTGTTTCTGCTGAAGACGAAAAAACAAACACAAAAAATACTGCCTACCCTAACGTTCTTTAATAATAATGTAAGTAAAAATATAATAAAAACTATTTACACTTCGCTTTTATATATCATTCAATTTCAATGATTGTAGTCATTTCCGATACGAAAATAAATGCTATTCTTTCTATAATTCCTAATTAAACAAGACAATTTTTTTAAATTTCAAACGATATTTCCAAAATTATTTGTATGTATGTGTATGTACGTATGTATGTGTGTGTGTGTTAATCAGTGGCTTAGTTTGAATGTGATTCACGCTTTTTTTGATAATGCCGAAGATTACCAGTGAGAAATTTCCAATGAGATTTTTCGAAGATATCACAAAATAGAAAAAGCAGCGCTTAAAGCCCATCGATAACAAACGCTGACGATGATCCAGCTGTGAAATTGCAGTGGCATCGGAGATGTGAAAAAGAAGTCCGTCGATCCACTTATGACTTTCCTTTGAAGGTAATGATGCAGATCATTAAAGCATGGGATCTCTTTAAAAGACATTGCGAAAATATTAGTATGCTGGCAGGTGCCGATTATTCTGTATAAGCGACAGCCTGATCATTAACGGTTTTAAAATAATGTTCTCGCACAATGCCGAACATCTTTCATTATATTCGGAGAATATCCACTAAAGGAAATGCTACAAAAGAGAGTCCCCTGATATTACTCATTATTCAAAATGCATTGATGTGAAGCAGAAGCTGACTAATTATGAGAAACTTTGATGGTGACGTCACTCTCGTTGTCATTTGCTGACGAAAGGGCTGATGATATTCCACAGTGTGATAAAGCCTTTAGGAACCCCAAAAAGACAGTTTCAAGACATTCTTATTCATTTTAAATTTCAGTTTAATGACCTGCCTGACACATTATGGTAACAAAATCCATTTCTTTGCTCGCCAACCTGCAAGAATAATAGACGAGGACTTATACAGATTGGATGTTTAAAAAAATATATACTGTTTCTAACGATTTGAAAAGAAACTATTTGCTGAACCCGAATCTAATAAAAACACATTCTATTGATGCAATTATGAAATTTAGTATAAAAAATAATAAAAAATATTTTTAATTCCCCACTCATTTGGGACAAATTCGATAAAAATTGATGGGTGTAAACTCCATTTAAGACATATCTCGTTAGTAACAAATTGTTCTGTAATTAATGGGTAAAATTATTTGCAGATAATTTACCTATCAATTTGAAAATTATTTTTTTATATATTATAGCGACGTACTAAAGTTATATTTGTCAATATTATGGCATAAAGAAAGTTTACCCCGAGCTCAGTGGCCGAATGGTGAAAGAAAACGATCCAAGCCCAGAGTTTGAGGGTTCGACGTTCGCCATGGGTGTTGTATCCAAAGTGTGGATTCTTAGTTTGTTTCCCTATGTTCTCTAACATTCTAGATCTTTCTTGATTATGCAACTTAGTTGTTTCTCTAATATTCTGTTCGTGTATAAAAACTGATACCCGGTAGTCGTGGGCAACTTCACGACCTCATAAAGTTACAAATCATTGTTTTCCTTCTATAAACTGGCTTGTTAGTTTAAAGCTGACGGTGTGTTTATTTCAATCTTCGTGACAATATCAATCATGGCTTCCACCCCATAATTGCACGATTTATCCGATTAAGTCTAAATGTATCGTATGGAAAGGGTATTTGGCTCTAACGACCGATGTGATAAAAATTTTGGCCAGTTGTCACTCCGGACTTCTTGACTGATATTTTTCACATGTTCGGCAATAGTTTTCTCCGTCTTTTGAAACATTTATACAGTAAAAAGATGCTTTAATTCTTTTTTAGGGTTTTTCTCATCTCACCAAGATTTTCGTTATGAGATAGTTGAAGCACTTTATTCCAATATCTTTGAGATAATACTAACTGATAAGCTACACAAGCACTCGTCTCGTCCAAACTCCTTAAACAATGCCGTGGTTTCCACCTTGCACAACCTTTCTTCTACTCTTCACGTTCTTTTAAGGACGGACGGAAGAGTCTCGAGATGGTTAGAGACATAACAACTTCCTTTCTATAATTCCATAGTTGTATCCTAAAAAATTATTTTGCTGGTTAAATTTTCTACACAAATATATTTTAACATTTTCTGAACTAAGTATAGGTAATTTGAATTGTTTAGCTATGAATTTGTTTTTAAAAAAATGGAGAAAATTCCATAATATATAAATTTCTAATAATATACCGAATATACAGAGTAAACAAAAAGCATTAAAAACTTTAAAAATTCAGAAAATTTAAATAAATAAATAACCCAAATAAAAAAACTTTTCAACACAGATTGGTCGCGAGATTTCGTTTTAAGATAATAATAAAAAATCCAGAGTTTCGGAGTTTTATTTTACTAATTTTTAATTGTGCTAATTGTTGTTTATAACAGTATATTTAGTTATCTAAATTTAATAGTTTCGTCCATTTCTGAAATGTTGCTATAAGCTAAAACATCTAACTGTTTCAAATGTGTAGTTACGCTACATTTATTGAAAGAGGAGGAATTTTCTCGTCCAGCAACGCAAACAATTTTCCTGCTGAAGCGTTTCAGAATTCTCGACCGAATTCAATTCGAGATTCGGAGTTTCTACGGTTTCCTTTGCCGTAGATTGCTGAGATGTTTACGCCTCAGATAGAACTAAATGCCGCATTAATAGATGTAAGCGTGAACTTAATTGTTACAGCGCAAACATTTCTAAGAGCTTAATAATGCGTTAGTTCCGGTATGTTCAGAAACATTCAATGATTCGACTGATTTCACTTAAAATGTAATTAAAGTTACAGCATCGGGACTAAAACCAAGATTCGAATCCTTTTTGATGTCGTCTATATAGACAAAAATGAATGCTTATCTGTATGTCCCTTATGCGTTGCCGTACCGCTCATCCAACTGTGATGAAACTTCGACTACTTATTTCTTGCACTTACGGGACGGTTATAGGCATACTAAAATTATCTAATAAGTAATCTGTATAAATAAAAATGAAGGTTTGTCTGTATGTCTCTTACTGATGTACGGCTCATCTGACTGCGATACAACTTTGAATACTTATTACTTGCACCTTATTTGTTTATGCTGAAGATGGAAAAATAAAAAAAAATATTGCCAACCCTAAATCTCTTGAATAATAAAGTTTAAAAAAATAGAATTCATATTATTTACGCTTCTTATTTATGTATCCCTCGATTTCAATGAATGTATTCATTTCCGATACGAAATTAAATATCATTCTTCCAATCATTCCTAATTAAACAGGAAAGTTATTTTAAATTCCGAACGATATTTCCAAAATTATTTCTTCTGCGGCAGCAACGCGCCGGTTACTAGCTAGTCTATATCTTCTATCTATATCTATACTTATAATAAAGCTCAATGTGTGTGTGTGTGTGTGTGTGTGTGTGTGTGTGCGTGTGTGTGTGTGTGTGCGTGTGTGTGTGTGTGTACGTGTGTGTGTGTGTGTGTGTTGGCGCTCTACAGGCCAGACCGTTGGACTTACAGCTACCAAATTTGGTACATGTATACCTTGGAGGTCCGGAATGTGCACCTCGGAGCCCTTTTTTCGAATTTTTAATTAGAATTTGAATTAATTAAAATTTAAGCGAAATTTCGACGTTTTCCCGCTATAACTTCCGAAATTATTATCGGACAAACATGATTTTTACATCAATTTAAAGATTAAAAAATTAGCTTTCTAATGGTATCAGTGTTTTAATGTAAAACTCAAGCTTCTATTTTTAACGAATTTTTAAAGAAATATTTTAACCATGTTTTTTTAGCACGTGACTGGATATAATAAAAGTGATATAAAATGTGATATTTTCTTTAAAAAATAAATGCAAAGCAAAGGTTTCTACAATCGTTTGCGATATTTATATCATTAACTCAATAAATCTTCTCTATTTACGGTAAACCTGATTGAATTTAGACAGGATATGCATTGAAATCCCGACTTAATGGCATACTTATGTAATCGTTTGCAATGTCTGTATCATTAATTTAATACTTTTTCCCCTTTCTCGCTTTCTTTAAAAAAATATTTAATATTTTGGCAACATCACCGATTCTTTTTTAATATTTTGGAAGCATAACCGATGGTTAAAACTGACTGATTTATAAGATTAAAGAATATTATTAGGAAAATGTGTACTTTTAGAACTTTCCGTCCATCATCTTAAAGAAAATATTAATTTCAGGTCAATCAATGCCCGGAATTACTTCAAGGCTAATGAATATGTGATTTAATTAAAAATTTTAGAACGCTTTACTCATGGCGAACCAGCTGGTCGCCAAAGTCGGCTAGTATTTAATAAAATAGGTTCGTATATGCAAGAAAATATAGCTAGCTAGCCGGGTTTCTATAGAGTAGATTATATTTTGATAAAAAGAGAATGTTCTGAAATCTTTTATTTAGGTTGTCGCGATTTTGAGTTCAGATAAAATTTCAAAAAAGTATTACAGATCCAAAGATATTCAAAACAGAGATTCATCGAAATTCCGATAAATAAGACAATGAAACATTCCGTATGATTGGCGAACCGTCCTGTAGTGATCAGCTGGCTTGCCGGAAGTTGGGTATTTTAATTTCAAATAAATCTTTTACATATGACTTCATGGCCATGACTTCGTCAAATTACTCATTCTATTTCAGTAGTCTTACTTATGCTCTATTCATTGGGAACATGAATAATTCTGATTTGCAACAATTCTATAACATCACAGTGGTAGTAAAACCGGAAGTGTCCGGTTTATCTAGCTGTCAACTATCGCGGTATTGCAACTTCATATTTTTTATTCGTCTTCTAAATTACACATATATTTAAAGGTATTAACTCTCTTTTGTTTTCAACAATGGGAAAAAAACCGATATTAAATGTTTTATAAAACAATGGAAATGGATTAAATTTCAGGACTATAATGAAACTATCTTTGGTAATTGGGAGCTAACATGGGAAACACCAAAATTTTTAATAAACTAAAATTTCAAAAGATTAAGGTGAACATTCCCGATTTTTCATGTATATGTGTGCTCAAATTTTCGCAGTCAGATTAAATTATCTGACTTGTAAAGTGTTAGTACATACCCCATTCAACTTTATTATTATTGGAGATTAAACCTTGTCATCAGCAAGAAATATATATGTATATATATATATATATATATATATATATATATATATATATATATATATATATATACTTGCGCTATTATATTACTCCTCGATACCGACAATTTTAAAAATCTCACTCATCCACCAATGCACAGGGTGACTTTGGTCTTGAGTAAAATCCGGGATTAGAGGATAATTTGCTGTAAAACTGTTTTTTAAAGTAGGCCAAGGGACACAAGCCCTCCTTCTAGTGAGGAGTGAGGAAGTTTGCAGACATAGATCAGTTCTGTCATTATCTGACCTCATCAAAATCATGGCGTTCTTTTCAAAGTATTTTTTTTTTTGTAATTTCAAAAAGAAGACTTAATAAAGTTGAACACGTTGAAAAGATCGTTTTTCGCAAAACTGACATTTTTTCAAAATTTATTATATAGGATATACCATTCTTTGAACTGTCCAAAACAAGTTTACTTTTGTCTCTACGTTCATTAGATGTCAAGATATAAATATTTTCGTAATGAATGGTAAACCAGAAGTGGACATTTAAATAACAGGAAATACCGACATGTTAAAAGATTTTAAAAACAAAAAACACGTTAAAAGATTTAAAAAAACAAAAAACACGTTAAAAGATTTTATAAACACAAATTTAGTTTTAAATACAGAAAATATTTGGTACAGAAAAAGACAAAATGACAATGAGAGTTTTAACAGTGTTTTGTGATAATTTGTATCTAAAGATGTCTTTGTTGAGCTCTGAATCCTCAAGGGGTATTTAAGTTTGTAAGACATTTTAAAGAAAGTTTCATAGGATTATTAAATATTCATAAGGTTGTTGAAGTGCATCCTAGTGTAAATTCAATGAGAAGATTTGATGAGCTTGACAAAGACAGAATAAATGAATTTAAGCAGCATTCACTGCAAAATGAAAAATTTATCAGAACAAAAATTTAAATGATTGGAAAAGGAAAATTTTGAAGATATGAGCAGCAAGAAGGCATAAGCTATAAATGTGGGGAATTTTAAGTACGTACGGCCATAATTTATTTTTAAAATAAGTTACTGTATACTTTAAATGCCTTTTTCTCAACATTTATTTTTACTCATTACTTGCTCACTTCAAATCAAATAACATTAAACATTATTATCATATTACTATGAAATTTGATATACTTTGTTTACTATTTTCTAGGGAATGAATTAAAATTATTTACATCGGGTGAATAGTGTTTAATTTATAGCCTATTGTTTTAATAATCAAGTCATAATTTTACAAAAAATTTCATGATAAATATTTGACTGGTAGTAAAACTTTAATTTATTAGTATTGTTACGGATTTCCTATATCCTAAAATCAGTTGGGTTCGTTTTTTTTTTACCTTGTATATAGTGGCTGTGTATGTTGTGAGATGATGTTGACACAATGATCAGTCCTTTAGTTGACGGACACAACACTGGCGTTTATTTACAGGACGGGGACAGGACAGCACAAAGACGACAAATATTCTCAACAGAACTATGTACAGGAGACAACTATTTACTGCCGAGACGAACACACAGGACAGCATTCTAGAAATAGTAGTACACAGGCAGAAATTACGTAGTGACAATGTCCACAGCTCACAGAGTGGCCAGACAGGATTCAGCTGGAGAGGGAATCTTTAAGGGATTCACTTTACCCTACCTGGGTCTCTCCAGAACAGGCTGAAACTATATTTCTATCTTTTCTTGCCTTTACAGTCGACTCACTACTTCGCACAACGGGACTACTCCTCGGTTCGGGACAGCTCCGAAGTCACAACCGGCTACGACACACGACGCAGGCTTCGTCAGTATATGCCACACAGCAGTCCTCCGTTCAGGACTCCTCAGTTCAAGACCTCTCTCTCTCTCTCTCTATTAATTCCATAGCGCTGCTTGTCTTCGTTGAACACTAGATCGTTCAGCTTCGGCTTCTCTCCACTTCCGCACTTCGGCTTGACACCACTTGATTCTTCTTCAGATCTCCTTTCCCTTTTCTCCGCTGCTCCGCTTCGACTTGACTTACTTGATTCACTCCGAATATAGCTTGGTTCATGGAGCACCTAGCCCTTCAAGTTAGGGGCTTGATCTCCAGTAATGAAGTAATTTGAAATAGGCCTGGCTTTCAATAAGTGGCGTGATCGTCTACGATGGTTTCAGATGGAGGAATACGCAAGCCAAGGTACAGGAACTGCAGATCAGTTGTGGTCGGGAGTGCGGGAGGAGAGTAAGAGCGGGATTCTGGAGCTAAATCCTGGGAACCAATCAGAAGAGTTCAGCTGGATTCGCGGTGGAAATGTCTCTGGAAGCTGGAAAGGATCTTAAAAAGTTCAGAAACAGTCTGGGGTTCTGGATCATGTGTGCTACTTCTTGCATCCATCTTATCTATCCCTAGATACTCTCCAGATCCTAAAATTAAAAGTCCCCGTAATATCCTGCTATAACTACATCCACCCTAATATTTATTTTTGTAAAATTAATTACTCATCTTTAATAAAGTACTTGATTCACTCCGCAGTCGCCTGCCTTATATATACCGGTAGTAGGCGGGGCTAACATCTTCTGGACCAATCAGGAGCGTTCTAGATGTATTTCGGCTCCTAGTGGACGGATCGGGAAAATTCTCGATGTTTCGGGTACTTTCAATTTTGTCGCCAAAGTCGCCAAATTGCCAAATAATCGCCAAGTTTGTCGCCAAGCCTTGGGACCTTTGACGTCACACCCATTCACTATTCAATACACATTGCTATCAATCTGTCTTCCTTATGATGACAGTATTAGCGCGGGAAAGCAAAATTACACGTTCGTAACAGTATTATTTCTTTCTTTTATTTATTATTAACATACGATTGTAGCTCATTTCCTTGACAAAACTATCTAGTTTATTTTGATATAATTTTTGTTAGGATGAAAATCTTAGTTTATGGTGTAGCCAATTTGAAGTTTCATAAGAATTCGCTTAAATTTATCCCATTAAATGCCAATTTTCAAAAAGTGTTGATGCTTGTTTCAAATATTCACATCCTATTATTAATTTCGAATGGTTTTAAACTTGGAAATATGGTTAAAGTATATCTACACTCTGCTTTCTTTAAAAAGTGCTCCGAACGGGTTCGGATACCTTATGTAAAGAAACTAAACCTCCTCAGTACTTTCCAATCTCATTCATAAAGATTAAATGAGAGTTTAATGTTTCCAGGGATTTAAAGCTTTAATTCAATTATTTTAAACTGTTAATTACGTATTTGAAGAGCAAGGTCTCTCAGCTGATTATCAATTCGCGTGTCCTCTTAAAACCAGTTATCGATCATCACAGATATTCGAGGAGTGAGGATTAATGAAATTTCTGCTTCATTTATCAACATCCAGAAGTCAGAAATTACATTTGCATATTTTTATTGCTAAACCCACACAATTTGATTAGTAAATGTCCTTTAAAATTGTGAATAACTATCAAAAATGGGTTCAATTAATGTTAATACTGTTGTGGGTACATGCTGTGAAAACAAAATCAGCAGGCTTCAATAGAAAACAGCAACGACGTTTATTTCACGAAAATAAGATAGTACAAAGACGATAAATATGTACAACCAAGGCGAACACACAGCCGCAAACAACGTTAACAGTAACCCACAGCACGCAGAGCCGTCTGACAAAATTCAGGAGAGGGAATCCTAGAAGATGCGTCCTCCGGTCTGACGGCTGAAATACCCCTATGTCTCTTTTCGCCGTAGCTGCCGACATACTACTTCACATAACTGGCTACTACACATGTATCACAGTAGACAGCTCAGTTCAGAAGTAGCTCCATACAACGTTAGTACTCCACCATTGTTCGCAGTTGCCTGGTGATAAGGTCGGTCTCGGAATCGGAGGACTGCAGGTTCGAGTCTCGATTCCGAAGAACCGCCATGTAAGCGGTCTGGTGCACTTTAAATTCGTCGGGGCAATATGTTCTCCTGCTGGTGGGGTGTGGGAGTTTGGAGATTGGGTACCAGATCAGGTGTCATCTGACCGCGGTTCAAATTCAGTTAATGTTGCTTCAAAACGGAACGTTGATATAACTAAACTAAACTAAACTAAACTAAACCACCGTTGCTTAGCTGTCCTCTCAAAGACTCGGTACTTGCCAGCGTCTCCGACTACAATTCAATCCACCTACACAGCTTGAGAGTGCCGACCTTTTATAGTTCCAAGGAAGCGGGTCTAGAAATTTCTAGGGCCATCGGGCTTACCTCGGTTCCTAACTAACATATCATTGAGATCCTCGAAATTTCCAGCATTATCCATTTTCTCGCCAAATGATCACCAAGTTTGTAGCCAAGCTCTGGGATCAGTAATCCGACACCTTATCTCCACCCATAAGGCTGATAGTAAAATGGTTTTTCTGACGATGATATTATCCGTGCTATGAAGCAAAATTACAAATTTGTAACAATGTGTTTTCCTATTTTCCTAGAATTTAACATTTCTATACTCACTGTAACGACTTTTTAATTTTCGAAAATTTCTTTATAAGAAATCTTATTGATACTTTTATAAAATTAAAACAGACATAGATATTACAGAAATATTTTTATATAAAAAAGGCATAAAGAACAATTCGTTTAATATGAGATGAGGTTCATATAAATAAATATTTAAGGTTATAATATTATAAGCCAATAAAAGGTTCAAATATTCAAAAAAACGAAAATTTTAAACATGACAAATATCTAGTGTAGTAGGAAGACTAAATGGTTGCCAAATGCCCTTTAGCTTTGAAAACTATTTGATTATATTTAGAAAAATCAAATTCATTTTTTATGAAGTTAGTTATCAAAATATGTCATTTTCAAATATTGAGGGTAAAAAAACAAGTGAGTGTATGATGACAAAATCATTTTTTGTTGTATGCCTTCGTTCCTCCTTTATCAAGTTACAATACTTTTTTGTGGAATGTAAATACAAATACAATAAATAAAAAAGAAGAAAGATCGAAATGGCGTATGTTAATTAGTCAGCTTTGTATTTCTACAATAAGAAAAAAGAATGTACCTGAAAAATCCTAGTTTAGACTTTTTTCGATCGCATGAATAGATGAATTTATTTTTTTGCTGAAAAAAAGTCTGCCCCCAAACCATTTTTCACTTCTGTTGCCGTGATCTTTTGCCTCCATTCACCGACATCAACATGCCCCAAAAAGAAAAATTCGCATAAATTCGATGGGTTTTGTAATTTATTTTTATTCCAAATCTCATCTTGTTGCTCTTTCTCTCTTTAAACTCGTTTCTTTTTCAGTTCCTTCTTTTTCCGATACCGGTTGAGTTGTTTCAGTATGTTTTTTTCTTTCGATCCTTCGATGCCATTGAAAAATTGTCGTCTTCTTTAAAAATAATTCTACTGAAAGTCAGAACTTTTATTTGTATTTTTGTTTATCTGTTTTATGCTTCTGTCTTTTCTTCTTTAACCATCTTTTTTATTTTCTTGTATACGAAGTATAGATATAGTACAGTACACTCCCGCGTATCCGGCCTAATGCAGTGGAAAAGAAGACTGGATTACAATAAAAACTGAATAGGCCAGAATCTTTGCCCAACAATACCAGATGACAAAGTTTTTATCGGGTCGGTCTAATGCCACTTGGTTATACCAAGCCGAATGAGTGGAGCTCTTTCGAATCAAAGCAGAAGTGTGCACCTTTCGTTATGAACGAGCACTGTTCAGTTGAAAGTACTAGTCTGCTCGAACACACACGACACAACTCTTTTTAATGGGTGGTCGAACTCATTACTTCTTCCGCAAGTCAGAATTCTAGTCCAAATCAGAGACCGACTTATCCCTGATTCAGTACTCCCAGGGATTATTTTAGCATGGAGGATTTTACAGTCACGACCTATTTAATGCGCCCCAACTGCCATTATCCAACACGGCGATTTTGACCGAAACGTGGACAGAACTCCGTATCTTTCCGTTGCTTCGGTCTTTTATATAAAATATAATATCTAGTTACAGAAAAGGGCTTTGCTCTTGCATGAAGTATCTTATAATAAAAAATTAAATGATTCAAAATTCTATCGTAAAGCTAAAGGGATTCCTCTACAAAATTATGAAATATGACATTTTAAGACTAAAATACTTAATGTTTAAAAGGACACAATAAATCGTAGAGCAAAATATTGGAAAATGAAATAAGTTGCTTGATAAAAATCAACTTTTTTCGAATTTGGAACGAGATTTTACTTTAGTCAGGCAAATTGGCCACTCTGTTCAGAAAATTACTATAAACAAATATCAAGAATTTTTTTTATCTAGTTAATGTCAAAAAAAAAGGGGGGGGGACCTGAAATTTCACCTGCAAGTACAAATGCTCGCAATTCTCTGTACTCGGAGCTGCATTAAATTTAAGTTATTGGGCAACTGAATATTAAGATAAACTCTTAATACTTACTGAAACTAATATAGAACTGATGATAACGTGAAAACGTCTCTAAACTTGGTTGTTAAGGGCATCTGGTAACTCCATTAACTATTATGCAGGCAACAGAAATATTCATCTCATAGATGGATGCTACGTGAAGATGAAGTCATTTATTCCTAGATCAACGAGATGAAACAGATGTTGCCAGAGAAAGACAAGAAATGTTGCGCCATAAAAGAATATGAAGTATCAGAATAATATCCATCAGGTCATAAAGTAATAAAATAATCTTTTTAAAATTAAGGTGTATTCTGTCAGGTGATTAGGTGTATTTATGTCTGTACTACATTTTAAAGAAAGTTTTATAGGATTATTAAATATCCATAAGATTGTTGGAGTGTATCCTAGTGCAAATTCAGTTAAAACATTTCATGAGCTAGACAAAGACAGAATAAATAAATTTAAACAGCATTCACTGCCAAATGAAGAAATTGTGAGAACTATAATTTAAATGATTAAAAAAGAAAAATTGTTAAGAAATGAGCTGCAAAAAGTTATAAGCTATGTATGTGGTGAATTTTAATTTTGTACGTCCATAATTTATTATTAAAACAAGTTATTGAATACTTTAAACTCATTTTTCTCAAAACTGATTGTTATTCATTTGTTGCTCACTTCAAATCAAGTAAATCAAAATGTAACTATCATATTATTATGAAATTTGCTTTAATACTATTTTCCAGGCAACGAACCAACATGCAATATTAACACTACTGCTTTATATTACAAATCATATAGCTTGAAAATTTGGGTGAATCAGTATTTTATTCCGGATAATTATAGTATACCTGTGCATTTCAGAGATTAAAAATTCACAAAAGAATTTAGATCGAGTGAATAGTTTTTAATTTATAGCCTATTGTTTGAAAAAAATGACTTAATTTTACTAAGACTTTCATGATAAATCTTTGACTGGGTGTAAAATTTTTATTTATTGTTAGAAACCATACGATTGTAGTTCGTCCCTGGCCAAAACTATGTAGTTTATTTCAGTAAAAGTTTTTTTTTTTTTTTGGATGAGAATTATAGTTTTTGATGTATTCAATTTGAAATTTTATATGAATTTGATTAAATTTATGCTATTAAATGCCAATTTTCAAGTATTTTCAGTCTATTTCAAATATTGACATCCTATTATTAATTTTGAATAGTCTTAAGGGCCGCGGTGGCCTGGTGGTAAGGTCTCGGCTTCGGAACCGGAGGGTTTCAGGTTCGAGACTCGATTCCACCGAAGATCCATCGTGTGAGGGGTTCTCTTGCACGTTAAATCTGTCCCGCTGGTGTGGTGTGGTGTGGAGAGAGGGGTGTCACTTCAGTTGTCGTCCTCGTCATCAGACCGTGGTTCAAAATGACGAGGTCCGTCCCAAAATAGCCCTCGTGTTGCTTTAAAACGGGACGTTAATATAACTGAACTGAACTGAATAGTCTTAAACTCAGAAATATGGTTTAAGTATGTCTACGTTTTTTCTCAACAAGTGTTTCAAACGTGTTCGTATGCCTTAAGGAAGATTTTTAGAATTTCAGTCATTTCAGAGAATAAGTGCATAAGAGGACTCTAAAAAGTTAACGCACACTTAATTACTAAATAAAATATTAACAAGACATTAAGTTTGACTTTTAAACAAAAAAAATCCATTCCATTTTTTTAGTTGAATCTTTTCTTTCAGTCATTAGTTCAAATGTGAAGTTCCAGACTTTTCTGTTAAATAGCCTCAATTATTAACCTTTGAACTTGCAAAAGAAACGCGATTCATAACTATTCACTTAATCCAAAGACCTGTTTATTGCATCAAATAAATGTATATTTGGTTTAAGCTGTAACCCCCAAATTAACTTGCATTTTCTTACTAATATATTTAATAATCAAAATTTTTAAGAACGTAAATAAATAAAATGTCAAAATGATGCACCGTCTTGAATAGTGCCTGTGTGAAGCCATCCGAGTGCAAA
>JAPMOQ010010921.1:558771-577278 GCA_026543055.1 Argiope trifasciata | reverse complement strand
ATATATCAGTGTATTGTAAAATCCATCATTTTTAAGCAAATTTCTTGATAATCTATCGTATGAACACAAAAAAATAAAACATTTCGTGTACATACATTAATACATTTCGTAAATCCATGGATTTCTAGGGAGGAATTCAGCTAGAATTTTGCAATCACAATGGACAAATTTGGTTAATCAAGAGTCTGTATTTTTGCATATTGCAAAATATGATATATATACACAAAAAATATGGGCTTTTGATTGGCTTAATTGAGCCATCGTAATTACGACAATTTACCTGAATTCCGCCCTAAATGTCAGCAACGATATGAATTTTTCGCAGCTGGATGACCAGAAAACTACATTTCGGAAAGTTGCGCAAAATTCACAAACCGCAGCAATATGATTGTTAACTAGTTAATTTAAATACCTCCGTAAAGTTCGAGTCTTCCTTACTAAAGCAGTGAAGGGCCCTCAAAGAAGTTTTTTTCTGGGCCCTAATGAGACTGAGTCGGGCACTGAATACATTTCGTTGCTGTAGATTTCTCATATTCAAATCACACCACCTAATGAGTGTTCGTTTCATCTAAGACAGATATTAAGGGAACTGGGAATGATAAAGATCGGATGACAATCGGTCAAATTTCAGGATGGGGAGATATTTTTAGGGAAAGCAAAATTGTGGATAATTTAAAATCTTTCTTCGATTTGATTCCCGCTCTGTGTGCATAGCTTATTCCGTCGAACTACATGCCATTTTAAATTCTGTCACATTCAACCTTGCTCATGCCTTTTAATTCTTTTTTTTATTGACGGTACTTGAAAGTACCATTTAAATCTAGCTTATATCTTTATTATATGGCTATTCTTGCTTATTGTATTCTAAAGAACACGGAGAATGTAACCGAAATAACATGAAGTTGATTTATGATAAGAGTAGGAATTAAATATAAATAATTAAATTAATTAATATATTTCTGCTAATTACATTTTTTTCTTGGGTTCCCTGGGATAATTCTGCAAAGGAAACTAAACGACTGGTGCAAAAATGAAGTTGAAAAATGGATGGCGACATAATTCGGTAAATAATGGGTTAAGCAAAAATCATAATGGATTCCAAAATGCACCAAAATAGTAAATTTGATCCACTTTATTTGTTACTGATTGTTGAATCGATGCTGTTACAAGAGGTGATGAAATATCTCAACTGTATGCATGCACACACATATTTCCTTTTGACAAAACGATCCTATAAGAATTTATGCATTTAATAAATGTGACGTACTCAAATAAATGGAAAATTTAAATTAAGAAATTATTCTTCTGAAACAGAAAATCTAATTTGTAACGAGGCATAAAATCTAATAATCTGTTTTCATTATCAAACCATGTGATGTAGTTATTTTTGACACAAAAAATTTATTAAACATCTGAAAAGCTGAAATAATAATGATGATGATGATGCCACCATTGAAAATGTACCATAATCTGAATGAAATAATAATTTTAGCATGGTTAGAAATTAATTATTTCTCAGTTTTTGGAAATTGTGTCACAAATTTAATTAAGTGGCGATGAATAAAAATTGATTATTTTTTGTTCCTGAACATTATTTAATGAAGTAATTTGTTTCCTCTTCATTTCTAAAACAATTGGAAAGGAAAGTTTTTTTAAAAGATATTCTACTTAACTTATTCTATTTTTGTAAGAATTGAAATTTGATTTTTCATTGATAAAAAAATACAGTTATGAATTTAATTTCTTTATATATGTGTGTTCTTAAATACAATGCAATATTCTGCTATTTTTCAATACTTCTGTTTATTTATTAATTTGTTAAATTTTTTATTCCAGCAAGTAGCATCACACCGTTAATCAGAGAAAAAGTACTGAAATAAAAATGTGTGAATTAATTTCTAAGTTTTAATTAAATTTATATTTTAATTGAATATTTATAGAAAATAATTAATTCAAATAAAAATATAGCAATACTTTTTTATTACTATAATAATTTTAATTAAAATGAAGAAGATAATTTTTTTTAAATCACATTTCCATTAAGTTAATTAAAATATGTTGGTCGCAGCATAGCCTAGAGAAGCTCTGACACAATTTTAATCACCTGAGAGCTTATTTCTATAAAAATTATTCTATTTTATTTAATTTCATTTTTAGAATAACAAGTCATTTAATTTAAGATCAAATCGGATGGATCAAATTTATTAAATGTTCTGCATATTTCATAAACTCTTAGTTTTGTGTTACTTTTTTTAGAATCGTAATAGAAAATGGGAAAAAAACAATTATAGTTTGTATGCTTAGTCATTATATTAAAAAAATTTGAATATAAAATACTAATAATCATACACACAAAAAATTTAAATCTAGAAAATAAAATAATATTTCCTCTTTCAAACTTTTTCTCATAAAGAAATACATTTCTCCTTTTATAAATATCCTGCAAATTAAATTAAATAAGTTTTTTTTTACTTGAAAAGTTTCATGAGAATTATTATATTTCTTTATTGAGAATTGAGATAACAGGAATAATTTTAAAATGTAAATATTAGCTGTTGAGAGAATGGAAATCATATAATTTGTCTTTTTAGGATGGAATTCAATGCATTAAAATATTTATGTTTGGTACATTTTATTTTGAGGAAGGCTTTGCATTTCTGATTTCATTTCTAAAAGTGACTGTTTTCTTTTGTCAAATAGATTTTGCAGATAAAATGATATCGCATTATCCCAACCGAATTAGCATATTTATGCTGCAATAACTATTGAAATATTTTTTCGTGTCGAATTTTATGTGTTTTTATTTCACCACTTGACTGCATCTCATCGACGGTAAACTGGAATTAACATTATGTATTTGTTGTGAGAAATTTAATCATACCAGTGGTATATGAGATAAAGATTTTCACGGAATACTTTGAGAGCCATTTCACTAAATCCTTTGTTTCCACAATGGAATCAGATCCTTCTTTGAATAATTCAAAAGATCGATATTCAAATCGTATCATTTTACCACTTCATATCAACACTTCATTTTACCACTTCACAGAATTGTTTTTTAGTATTTAAAAACGGAATGTAGGAAAGATATATAATCAGTTTTTGGTATTTTTAGTAATACCAGAGATATATGAGGGAAAATCTTTCAAGGAATACTTTGAGAGCCATTTCACTAAATCCTTTGTTTCCACAATGGAATCAGATCCTTCTTTGAATAATTCATAAGATCGATATTCGAATTACATCATTTACCACTTCATATCGCCACTTCATTTTACCACTTCACAAAATTATTTTTTAGTATTTAAAAACGAAAGGAAGGAAGGAAAAATCGATAACTTATGGTTTGATATTTTTAATAATACCAGCAATAAGTGAGGCAAAATCTTTCACGGAATACTTTGAGAACCATTTCGCTAAATCCTATGTTTCTACAATGGAATCAGATCCTTCTTTGAATAATTCAAAAGGTCGATATTTGAATTATATCATTTACCACTTCATATCGCCACTTGATTTTATCACTTCACAGAATTATTTTTTAGCATTTAAAAACGAAAGTAAGGAAAGATAGATGATTTATTTTTAAATAATTTTTTGTGTTACTTGCTTTTATGTGTTCTTTCCTAAAACTGAAGAATTATTTTTAAATAAAAGCCTTATGAATTTTTTCATATCAGGTTCCCTCGGAGAAATTGAAATGAATCAACAGAATATTAATTCTCGCACTTACAATATCAATTTCGAACGAGACGTTGTCACCTCCAGACTTGATCGGTATGACAAATTCTGGGTTTCCCTCTACACGTATGTCCATCTATCTTTTACTGGTCTGTTTTTCCTCTCCTCCATGGCTTTGATCCGTCGCTTTATCTCTCCTTCATGGTCACAAAATCATCCCACCGTGATCGTAGCTATCTCTTGGAAATTTGACCATTACGCTCGAGTATCTACGATAAGAGAACTAATTATTACCGTATGTGGTATGGTCGGTTGGAGGTCATTGAATAAGGTCAAGGTCACCTCTGAAAGATGTTTGTTGAGGAATTTATTGTTTAATTCATCAGCACACGCGTGCATATTTTTTTGAACATTTGGAAATACTGGATTTCATTTTGGCCCTAAATTATCAGGCTTTTATTCCTCATCTTATTAATTATTTTTACATTTAGAAAATTATGTTCAAAACATATGAATATTTTTCAGTGCAAACATGCTCCATTTAAGATACAAATGTGATTTATAATAAGAAAAACCGAAATTGAACTTAGCCCTTTTTTCCATTTGTGACCGAAACGGCTCCAAAATTTTATTTCTCTCAGGGTAGACTATTAAAATCAATAACTAATATCAATTAAGTTAAAATACATGTAATGACATTAAACGAGATGATTTACGGGGGTCAAAACTATTCAGGACAATGACGTTTAGCATATATGCATTAAAATAATGCTCGGGGACTACATCATGTTTTACGCTCGCTTCCAAGACATGGACTCATTGTCCATGACAGCGGCCGCTAGAGGGCCGAGGAAAACATTTACTGTAACATATCTCTTTTCTGCATTCAGTTCCTTTCCCCAATTTCCGTATGACACTTATTTTATTTAAAGAAAATACATTTTTTCTGCACAAAAATAGTGAAAGAAAAAAATGTATAATTTACAAACAGTTTTCACTTTTAATAATTGATAAAAATATCTGAAACGGACAACCTTTAATCTGAAATTCTATACCATTAATCTTTCATTTCTATATATATATACTCAAAAAACATTTTTTTCTTTCACCATTAAGAATAAAATGAATTTTTATCATAAATTGTAAAGCAATTTATTTATGTCATATTTTTATATAAGGATTCGCAACTTTTTCAAGATCTGGGAGATCAAGAGAAGAAATTTCTTCTCTTGATGTTCCAGGTTACCATGGTCACGGTGATCTAATGGTTAGATGTCGGCTACGGAACGAGAAGATTTCAGGTTCGAGTAAGCGGGTAAACATCGTCGTGTAAGCGGATCTGGAGCCGAATCGTCCTCCTCTGAGCTTTGCGGTGTAGTGTTGAAGTTTGAAGAGGGGGCGTCATCCTTGTTGTCTAGATGTGGTTCAGAATTTCGAGGTCATCCCAAAATAACCATAGGCATGGTTTGAAAAGGGAAATTTAATAAGATTAAACCAAACTAAAATCTTGATTTGTTCTGATCACGTTGTTGAGGAATGTGTATAGATGGCGTTCCAGCCTGTTGTTTGATTCCTGTTGGGAAACAACTTCTCCCGTGTACGGGGGCTTGCGTGGTAGGCACAGATCTCAGCGGTAATGGAATTTACCATGGGCATGAAACTCTCTTGTTATTGTTATTAAAAACAATATCTAAAGGCACCGATGTTTGAAAGTTCTACATTTAAGCACCACCACTGACCATAGGTGCAACACACGTTCGTAATGATGATGTCGTGTCTGTGTTTCACGGAAAGGGGGTGCAGTAGCTTCTGAGGGTACAGACTCCTGAGCACCCAGAGGGCAGAAGTATAACTTCTAGCTCAAATGAAGGGGACACACACATACGCTTGCAAAACCCCTTTTTACAGGGGAGGCATATCCATGCATCTCACAAATAGAATACAGAGCAAACAAGCCCGAACTGGTACGCCCAGATCATGGGGCAAACACGCTACCTCTATGCCAGGAAGCTGGCAACACACGTTCATATAATATAATATTAAAAGAACCTGAAACGGTAGCACACATGGGGATCAATTAACACCAAATTTTCGATTAAAAAATTAGATGTTTAATTTCATTGATTTCTGTAATTCTAATTTTCTTTTTGTTTTTCAATCATGAAGGATTAGGAGCTGGTTAAATCATATAAAATCCTTCAACATAAGAAAGTAAATATGAACCTGTGCTTTCACTTAAAGGTTAAATCCACTCGAAGTATTATGCATTGTTGAGAGACAAGAATGGGAAAGAGTAAATATTATTATATTTCATACATTTGAATATGTTTTAGGAATATGGTAGATAAAATAAAATAAAGACTTTTAACGTGCTTACTGAATGGCAGAAAATAATTTTCGTAATTTTTGAACTGCAAAGCAGCCTGCCAGTTGTGATACTTCAGAATTTTCTCACAAAATATTCGAATAAAAACCATGAAAGCTATTTGGCTAATTTTTCAAACTTATTTCATTTTTTTTCATCCAGTCATCTCAATTCATTAAAATTTGAATGAGAGAAGTTTTATTTTATTAGGTGGTGAGTATACGCTTGTTACCGAAAATAAAATTTATTAATAACATAACAAAAATGAAAATCGGATATTTTGAAAATGAGTAATATCGGACATTTTCTTTCCTCTCACCTGAACCGAAGATTAATTAAAACAATTGTTAAAAATTCAATCACTCGCTCGTCGCATAAATTACGGAGCCCATTTCATGCCTCTCTTCAAACTTGATTATCGTGAAATCAATCATCCTTTTGAAGGATTTTGGTATCCGAAAGTTCGAGTTAAGAAATAAATATATTGTCTGTCTATTCTCATGAAGAAACTCAATTTTTCAACCGAGATAAAGGGGAAAATTTTTAAAAACTTTTAACTTTATCTTTTTTTATTAATAGAATGTTTTCTCCATTGAACTGAAGCTGTCAAATTATTCACTTCGAATATTTTTTATCTGTTTTTTTATATGCATTATACTTTATTAAAGTAATGCACAGTAAAAACTACATGCAAAGTGTTAAGGAAAAAAAATTCAAATTCCATCATCTGGGTGTACGATGAAACGGTCCAATTAGAAATAACGGCTATTTATTCTAAGAAAATACGAATACAAAAAAGCAAAGCAATGCCGAAGAGTGTACAAAAGCAACACTTGGATTAAAAAGCATCCCCATATTCTTAAGCATTATTAAACATTCGTAAAACTTCAAAAGGCACTTTGTTGGAGTACTCACTCGTTAGAGATCAACAATCAAAAGTAACGTATTCAGTTATTTCCTTGAATGTAATTCAAGCACTCTTACTCACACTTATGTGTCTCTGCTGTGCTCTCTATACGTTTCATGAGAGGCTATAGAGCATTCTAAAACAAATGTTACAACTCCTAACAACCTAATGTAGATATCATCATGATTCTCGAATACTAGGGTCCCTCATTTTCGCAGTGGCAGTGACTTGTTGAGTAGACACCCATTCAGTAATCATTACTGTATTTGTAAAATTATATCCCTTTACAGAAGAAGTGTTATGTAAGGAATTATTATGCACATTATAATTATATTATTTTTATTAAGAATTATTTTGTAAATTATAAATTCGTAACAATGCCCTCCTCTTCAACGATTGATGGTGAGATGATCTCATAATACATAAATATAACAAATAACACAAAACGGAACCAGTTGACTATAAATAACTTTTGACTTATCATCAAGTGAACTTTGTAGACGACATATTTCTTGACGACAGTAGAAGATTTCAGTGTCTAAAGATTATTGCCCTGACAGGCATTCAAAGCGAATCTTTGCCCAGATGATTGTTGAGTTTAATTTCTTTTTCAGAATTCGTTTTAATATCTGAATCTTTCAACTGCCTTTTTTTATTTTGGATTTCTTTCGAAGACCAGAGATTCGCCGTTGTCGTCGTTACAGCTTTCACGGAAATATCTTTTCTCATATTGGAAATCTCTGCATTTTGAGTCGTGTTTTCAACTCTAGTTTCAGGAGCTTTCAGAGAGAGCGCCGGCCTCTCAGTGTTTTACAACGTAACATGTTATTTTTCAGTCAAATTTGACAGAAATTAAGGGTGGAGAGAACAGGAATCGGCTGCGAAAATGCTGTGTTGAAATCAACCTGATTCACATTCGATTAAAACATCTCTCTCCTTGTTTATCTTCATTTTCTAACCAACAACAATCTTGAAAGAAATGTTATAAGGCATATGCATAAGTTTACTCTTCCACTTCTTGGCCAAGTCTGCTCCATGAATTGTTATATTAGCATTGCTGTCTATTAACACCGAATAATGCTTGTATTATAAACTGTATGGATCAATGCCTAAGTGGCTGGATGTGATGAAAACAACAGCGCTAACCAGATATTAAATTCTTTCATGAAATGATTAGCCCTGCTTCGAACATTTTACCACTCCGTATTTACTAAGTAAACAATTTGTCAATAATTAATTACATCATTATTAACAAGGTAGCTTTTTTATTCGAAGGAATGCATTTTCCCCTAAAACACGATACACCAATTAAAATTTATTTAAAAATTATTTATAAATATGTATAATTTCACATTTTAACATTTCACAAAACGCCTTAATTTTCTTATTTATCAAGATTATACAGTTTAATTGAAAAATCAGCAACTTTGTATTTCAGATATTATTTAACTATTTTGGCTCCTTACATGAATCTTCCGCATCGATTGCGTGCATCTGAACCGTTTGCCAGTGATTAGATTTGCCTCATTTGGGTCTCATTAGTGGAGAAAGTGCACTGGCCGAATCCCCAACTCAAATGTTTATTTAAGGACTCTGCATTGGAAACACTCTCAGAATAGCATCTTGCTGTAAACGAATTTAGAGCTGAAAATACACTTGAATGGACAATCTTAGTTCGGATGGGTATAAATTAGACTCTTTTGACAAAGAATACATTTAACAAAACATCAGAATCTAATCTCTTCTGTTTTTAACGGATCATTGAGGTAACTCCAATTTGGAATCATTGCTGGTTGCAACAAAAAAGCTAAAATTTTGCTAGACTCTCAGTTTAATTCTAAAAATAAGCCTTCTCATAAAGAAATGACCTTTTGTAATGCAAATATCAAAAGCATTTAATATTTTTTCAAATTTTGATAAAAAAAAATATTGACAAAAAAATATTGGGTCGTTCGGAAAGTAATTTCGTTTTTTCCTGACAAAGGATTTAATTGCATTTTTCGCACCCAATTTCATACTTAAACCGCAAAATCATTTTATATCTTAAGAGCTGATATAGCAAGGCTTGAGTGTGAAAAAGTGCAGCTGATTCTTCGCAGTAGTTTTTGGATGGTGCCCTTTTAAATATGGAGAGCAATAAACGGCATTTTCGTCATTTTTTTCTTTTTTGCTATATAAAAGATAAAAATGGTGTTCAAGCCAGAAATAAATTAGCCAATATGTGTGGAGAAGATGTGTTAACAGTACATCAGTACCAGAACTGATTTGCAAAATTTTTCCTTCAAATGAGGAGGCCAAAAACCCTCTCGATCAGTTTTTTTTACAGCAAAGACCAAAACTTTTATGAGCGTGTAATCATGTTACTACCAAAAATATGGCAAAAGGTATTAGACCAGAATGGCAATTTTATAATTTAATAAATAATTTATTCATTAAACGAAAATTTCTTTTCATTTTGACAAAAAAATACGAAATGACTTTCCGAACAACCCAATAATATACTATTCGATAATATAATATACAATATAATAATAATAATAGTATAATATATAACAAAATAATATACAATACATAAATATACTATTCTATTGCTTTTTGAAAATTATATAAAATCTTACTTATCTAGGTAACTATAAATTTGCTAAAACAATTACATTCTGTTCTTCATAGCTTTAATATTCTATATAAATTATTAATTGGGTCGATTTCTCCAAAACCTTAATGAGAGAGAAAAAATCACAAAGAAGGAATGGAGTAGAGACAATATAACAATGATATCCAGTCTAGGCACTTTAATTACATATCATCTGTATCTTGTTTCAATATAACAGATTTTGAGTTATGACTCGTCCATTTAACATGATTTATTTTCTTGTTTTATTTTTTAAAAGATTAGAAATTTTTTTGAAATAACTTCTTCAAAAATACGAGTCATATGCTATATATATATAGAGAGAGAGAGAGTCTATATATTCTTTCATGAGAAGCAATATTTTTCATTTTATTTCCTAGTAAAGTGTTTTCTGAAAACAATTGGCATTTAGTGTTTCATTTTGCCATACAACTCCACAAAGGGCGATGGGCTTTGTCTTTTTTTAATAAATTAGAGATTTTATTCTGATCTTTTTTTTTTTGATACTCGTATAATAATTTGCCGACATTTTCTTTGTTACGTTGGTATTTTAATAATTTCGGCAATAATTGCTTTTAATTTAATTTTTCTTTTAAAATGTTTTTAAACTATCCAAAACGTTCTTGATTTTCCCGAACATATTTCCATTTTGTGTTTTTCCTTCATTATAAAACATTATATTTTTACTTTTAAATAAATGTCACGTATTTTATATTTTAATTTGAAAACAGAGATTTTCATCTCACTTTTAAGGAGATGAATACTTTTTTTCACCAAAAAATGTGTTGCGTTTAGAGTTCAAGAGATGCATGTATGAGGACGTCTAGCAAATCGTTTGTCATGGATCAAACAAGTTATTTTGATGAAGAAATATGGAGGAAAAGGTGGCATCAGCTTCTTCTCGATCATAATGATGAGATCCGTATATTCCTAAGATTACTTCATAGCGGTACATTAAACTAGAAAAATTAATCTGATCCCTCAATACGTTTAAAAAAACTAATTTCATTCATCTAAATCGAAATTCAGCACTTTCGAGTTTTTGTTTTTCATGAATTTTCAGATTTCAGTTTCTTAACTAAACCCTAATCCATGTCTTTTATTCTCATTTCAAACATGCGTTATGTATATTCAAACCTAATTCAATTTTCACTCGTTATTAGATACGTAAATATAGATGCTTTAATAAACTATGTATTAGAATGAGTGGGATTTCAAGGTTCAGATGCATAGCATTGAAATATTGTACTTCAATGTATTTCAAACATGAATGATATAAATTAAGGAAAACCTCGCGAAGGTGAAGCTTCCAGCGTGTAATTAGGGACAGAAGCGCTACAATGTTGTAATCCAATCGAACAGGGATCGAGTGGGAAGATGGAATGCATTTCAGAAGCCAACTATCTCATTCTCCATCATCGCGATTGCGAGCGAACAATCCAACACTTGCTAGTAAAATCTACCCTGTTATGGAAATTAGAGTATGCTGTAAGTGAGATAATGGTACTTTATAGATTTTGGAAGTTTCACCATTGTTTCCGATTTATAATTCCTGAATTTTAAAAATTTTAGACTTCTAAAACGAAATTTAATATTGAAAGGAAGTTACTGATTATTTTTCAGTCACTCTGTACCTCTTGCGCTAGTTGAATCAACAATAGGGAATAGGATCTAAATCTATTGGTTGATTGAAGAAAATAAAAGAAAAAAGTTCATACGACAACTATAACTTGTGCCATGCCGTAAGGTCTTAAAATTCCCCTTAATAACACAGAAGAAGAATAAAAGGACGGAATTTAAAATTTGATAAAAATCTACTCTGAATACAGTAAATTTTAAGCATCTGACTCTTTTATTTGACCTGGATGAAGAGATATTCTCGGAATGTAATTCGATCAAAATATGTTAGAAATCTGAAAATAAGATGCCAAGGAAATAGATCAAACTTCATTCTTTGATCACATAGCGATTATGTATTATCTTATTTACAAGTCGTTTACAATTCCAATTAAATTCTTTAAAAAAATGGTTTTCGGTATTCTGGAAGATGTTAAACTTAGATATTAGTCTCGACATCGAATTTTTCGACGATTATAACGCTTTTTGTTTGTAGAAAACATTTAGAAGAAAGTAAATAAATTAAGATGAAATATGGATTGAAGGAAAAGGCGTTCAGAATTTGGCTTATGAAGTTACAGAGCACAGTAAGAGAATTTCACCTGTCAAATAAGGGGAAGAGAAGTAACAGAAGAATACATTAGGTTAATTTTTAAAATGCTTGCTTTCTTTGCATGATCAGCCAGCTTTCATTACTATTTGATTCGCTGGAATTAACAGTTTGTTGAAAATTTTAATTGCTTTTTCAGAGAAATGTTTTTTAAACTTCAAATTTCGGTGGATGTATATTTTACATTACTTCAAAAGCCTTTCACATTCTTTTCATTATACTTTCAATTTCTCTAAATTTCTGGAAGGAACTTTCTACATTCAATTACGTCAGAGGACAAAGTATCAGTATTTTAAAAATTTTGCATCTGATTTTGTACTTAAAAATTAATTTTGAGTGCAGCAAAATATCAAAAACTTTACCGAAAGCTTGCCGCATACTGACACCTACTCAACACAGAGAAATAAGTCAAATCTTCACATCTGGATCACAACGACATATTCTTCCATCGCAGTCACAAATTCAAGTAATCAGTGCAGAAGCCTAAGTGGCGAGGTGACTGACAGCATTTTCCATTTCATTCTGTTGATGCTTTACATCACATTCTCCAATCAGATTTTGATTTGCTTTTGTGTTTAACAGCCTCTACTAACATTTCATAAGTAAAATTTAGTGTTACTTTGCATAAAATGAATACGTCTTTAAAAAAGCTCGGATTACACATGCTTTCAGATGCAGAAGATTATAACAACAGAACTCTAAATTTGTCTTTATTAATATATAAAATTTAAAAAATGCAAAACATCGGATTATTTTGCTGATTTTATATTCTTTTCTTGTAAAAGCAAAAAAACTTTACATTAAGTTTCTCTTTAAGAATGTAAAGATGCTGGTGCAGATTTTCACATTAAATTAATTTTATTATTTCATAAAATTAGTTTTTATGAAAAAGTTACGGAAGCCGATTTTAAGTCGTTCGTTTGGGAAAGCGCAATTTTCATCTTTGTGTAAGACTAAATTGTTGATTTCAGAAATAACAATTATTTTAAGTAAATTATTCGTGGATATTATTTTTGCAATCACCCATTTTAATATTTAATAAATCTGTGATTTTTCTCTATACATTTCTTATGCTTTAACTGCTGCATTTCTAGAGAGGACTTCATTTTAAAAAACTCTTATCTGTGAAATACTAAATAAGGTATCACAATTTTTTTCCTTCTCCAAAAAATATGAATAATATAATATGAAATTTTCTGTAGACGAATAAAAGTTATTAACACAGGAAAAATAAATCGTCTGCTTTAATTAAATTAAAGTAGCTACCTTCATGCAAAATGTATTTGTTACCAAGCTCAAAAAACGATAAAAACTGAAGTAAATTAAATAAATCTTCAGGCCATGAGTAACTATATTTAATTCAAAGACGGTGCTAATCCGCCGTTAAATATTTGCTTTCAGAAATTAAGAACCAAGTACAATTTTGAATATTTTTTCACATGAATTTTTTCAAAGAAAAAACAAATTATAGAATAAATAGCTTTATCTCACTTTTTATTGGATGAAATGAGATAAAAAAATGTGTCAAATCTCTAGCACCTTAATCAAATGTTTAATTTTTATATAATACCAGCCGCCTTTGGCGACCAGCTGGTTCGCCATGAGTAAAGCGTTCTAAAATTTTCAATTAAATCACATATTCATTAGCCTTGAAGTAATTCCGGGCATTGATTGACCTGAAATTAATATTTTCTTTAAGATGATGGACGGAAAGTTCTAAAAGTACAACTTTTTCTAATAATATTCTTTAATTTTATAAATCAGTTAGTTTTAACCATCAATTATGCTTCCAAAATATTTAAAAAAATCGGTGATGTTGCCAAAATATTAAATATGTTTTTTTAAAGAAAGCGAGAAAGGGAAAAAAGTATTAAATTAATGATACAGATATTGCAAACGATTACATAAATATGCCATTGAGTCGGGATTCCAATGCATATCCTGTCTAAATTCAATCAGGTTTACAGTAAATAAAGAAGATCTATTGAGTTAATGATTTAGATATTGCAAACGATTGTAGAAACCTTTGTTTTGCATTTATTTTTTAAAGAAAATATCACATTTTATATTTATATTATTTTATCCAGTCACGTGCTTAAAAGTTGGATTTCTGAAGATTTATTTTGCGATGATAATTTTTTTATTTGAACTTCCAGCATTCTTTTATTTTATCCAGTCACGTGATAAAAACATGGTTAAAATATTTCTTTAAAAATTCGTTAAAAATAGAAGCTTACATTATAAATTAAAAAAACTGATACCGTTAGAAAGCTAATTTTTTAATCTTTAAATTGATGTAAAAATCATGTTTATGCGATCATATTTTCGGAAGTTATAGCGGAAAAACGTCAAAATTTTGCTTAAATTTTAATTAATTCAAATTCTAATTAAAAATTCGAAAAAGGGGCTCAGAGGTGCACATTCCGGACCTCCAAGGTATACATGTACCAAATTTGGTAGCTGTAGGTCAAACGGTCTGGCCTGTAGAGCGCCAACACACACACACACACACACACACGCACACACACACACACACACATTGAGCTTTATTATAAGTATAGATGAAACTTGAAAATTATATATATATATATATATATATATATGTTGCTGCAAATATCTTCTCTTCTACAGTGAACAAACTAAGAGTCAATTAAGAGTGAAAAAATAATGTAAAATAAAGATATGTTATAAAACTAGAAGATAGTCTTACTAGATTTCCCTTAAGTAAACCTAAAGAATTCAGAAATTAATCTTCACTTCTTGGTATCTCTAATTCTTGGAAAGAAAATTTTTGCTATATCTTTGTTAAAATTTTAAATCCAAAGCCCCATGTTTTTATTAATGAAGTCTTGATTTTTATCATTTCACCCTTTGTTTATCTATAAAATGAAAATTTCTTCAATATAATTACAACAATTAAAAAAAGGTATAGACTTTCTCATATTTCAAGCTAACACGAGCTTGTTTTCCTTTGATATTTTTGTATTTTATCCATCCCACAGAATCTAATTTCCTTTATTTCGCCATAGCTTTCAAACTTTTCAATTTTCATTCTTAATTTTTCTGAAATCTAAAATTATTCAGTTTCAATAGCTATATTTTTCTAAGATATCAGAATAAGTAGTGCAGTTGTTGCTTTTCTAGAAATTATTTGAGAATTCATGTACTGAAAAAATCCTAAATCTATAATTAAAACTTAATCTTTTCATATATTGAAAGATAAGCCATCTCTTTGGAATCTCGTAGCAAGTTCAGTTTTAATAGCTATATTTTTTTTAAGACATCAGTATATGTAGTGTAGTTTTTGTTTTTCTATAAATTATTTCAAAATTCGTGTACTGAAAAAATCCTAAATCTATAATTAAAATTCTTAATCATTTCATAAATTGAAAGATAAGCCATCTCTTTGATCTCGTAGCAAAAAATGAGTCTTTTAGCTTCTTTGGAATTCTTTGAATTAATTATAATAAATAAATCTCGATGGAGATTAGTGTAATTTATTTTTGCCGTAATCATGAGTGAAAAGGATATTCATTGAAATTTCTTTTTCACAATTCCTTATAATCCTATCGGTTATTTAAGAAAATGAAGAATTGAGAAAAATGAATAATGTTTTTATACTTAAGCTAAAATCTCTTTCAAATATAATCATATAAGCGAAATAAAAAGACATCTTCTGTAAAATAAGTCCGCTAATTTCTTCTGGTAACTATACTAATCTTTCGTTTTGTACACAAAATAATGATATTGGTATTAAAAGAAAATAGTGATACATTTAAAAGAAAAAGTTTTTTTAAATCAATTTTGTAAGTATTGAGAAACAGATTTGTTATTTCAATATTTTCATCTTTTCAAGTCTTTCTTTATAATTCATTTTCATAAACGTAAGAAATCTTGGAATTAATTTATTTCTCTATCAAGTGGCATCATTTGTGAGCAATCAATATTTACTTAACATAGGGGGTAAATTTATATTAAATTTCTGATAATATTATAATAGCGCAATATCATCGTATAAAAAGAAATGCCCCAAATTTTGTATCAGTTTATTTGAAAGCAAAACAAACGTAGATTATGTAGTTCCACTTTCATGAACATAACGCTTGCAAAACGGAATTTTAAAAATCATGAAACTAGTGTTTTGAAAACAAATTGATGATGTGCAGACTAACTTCTGCTTTTTGTAAATGTGATTATGCATATACAAAGTTTTTTTAATAGGTGTTTTTAGATTTCTTTGCTCTATTTTATTTCACACTTAATTATAAAAAATTCTTGAATCAATACAAATCGAGTTGTTTTGAAGTTAAAATATTGTAAAGGAGTTCATATCCGTCGGATTGGCAGCTGTGTAGTGGGTATGAATGATGTGTGATAAACACAATGAACAGTCCGGTTTAGTTTAGTTTAGTTTAGTTATATTAACGTCCCGTTTTAAAGCAACACGAGGGCTATTTTGGGACGGACCTCGTAATTTTGAACCACGGTCAGATGACGAGACGACACCTGAAGTGGCACCCCCCTCTCCACACCACACCACACCAGCGGGAGGACTTTGGCCTGACAGATTTAACGTGCAAGAGACCCCCTCACACGACGGATCTTCGGTAGAATCGAGTCTCGAACCTGAAACCCTCCGGTTCCGAAGCCGAGACCTTACCACCAGGCCACCGCGGCCCCTGAACAGTCCGGAGTAGAAATAACGACAACGTTTATTTACATGAAGACAGGACAACAAAGACGACAATTATTTACAACCGAGACGAACACACAGCAGCACACAACACGAGGGTCACCCACAAGTAGTGACAGCGTCCACAGCACACAAAGCTGTCAAACAGGATTCAACAGGAAGCCTAGAAGTCTTGTTCTACGATCCCTCCAGACTGCTTAAACACTTTCCACTGTCCTTCGCTTTGCTCTAAAACTATCACAATACTGGCTGCTGAACTCGATGTGGCTTCCACAATACTGACTACTGAACTCGATGCGGCTTCCACAATACTGGATACTGGACTCGATGCGGCATCCACAGCAACTACAGACAGACGCACACAGCTGAGTTCAGAGCTAGCTTGACTCCGCTTTTGCTTCGATATCTTTTCGGAGACACGTCATTTATCGTCGATTTGACTACTACTACTGGCAGCTTGAGACTTTCGTCCTTTTATAGTTCCCAGGAGGTGGGACTGGAAACTTTGTAGACAAGCGTATCTGGGCTACTAATGGACGTTCGACAAATTTCTCGAAGTTTCGAATATTAACTATTTTGTTGTCATAGTCGCCAGATTCGTCCCCAAGTTGCCAAATGGTTACCAAGCTCTGGAATCACTAATGCATTATCCGGCAACGTTCAATACAAAAAATTGTAAATCCTCTAGATTCGTAACAATATTCAAAACAATGAGACAATCTAAAGACTTAAAATGACTAATAAGGATCTCAAAAAATGCAATAAAAAGATAACTTTTGTCAAGCTATTTTTTTTTCTCTTTCAAATAGAAATTACTAGTTAAGCGTTGCTGCCAACGAAAAAATATTAAGTGCAACCAATCAATAATTTGACAATGTTTTCTCAAAATCGAATTAACGGCAAGACAAATATTCGGACAAATATCCTTTTTTATATATTAGATTTGTGTATTCTTTTAGAATTGCAAAAACTTGATGTTTTATTAGAAAATGTGATTAAAATATTTTCTTTTAAAGTTTATTAAACATAGAAAATATGTTTCGTTAATAAATTTTTGAAAATTAAGATGTAAAATTATTTATAGTACAATATTCTTGGTAGTTACTTCGAAAAACGCTAAAATTTAATTAAAATATAAACTCACAGGATTGGTCTCCTCCAAACTTTCTCACCTAATCTGTCATAAAGTTGTTACCTCTGAGAACGACATGACATTTGCGTGCTATAGCTACAAAATATGAACCTTTCACTTGGATTTAGCATTTCTACAGAATCTATTGTCTCCTCGGTGAGTTATTTTGAGATTAATTCTTGATAAATAAATGCGGTTGAGATTACTTTTTAAAAAACTTTTAGATGATTGTACTATCCCTATAATCATCCCCTATATTGAAATAATAAGCTGACCAAGTCTCATCGCCATCGGATGAACGATTTAGGAAGGCGTAAGAGACATACAGACAAACATTCATTTTTATTTATACAGATTATTTAACGATGCTGGTATCTCTTATTTTCGCTGAATATAATTTTTATACTTCTTGTTAAAATGGGTTTGATAATTATTCAAGGAAAATTTCGAAAACATTAAATTAATTAAATTTTATTAACTAAATAGACAACGCAGTAGAATAGTCGAATCAAGTAGAAGAATTCGCAATGAAGCAATTACGCTGCACAAGTGAAATGATAACGATGACGTGGGAACAGGGAACGCGTAGAGCTCAATTCTCCCTTTCACGTGTTAAAATTCAATATTGAAAATAGGATTAACCAGTAATGGGATATTCACGAATGAACGGTTGACGATGTCATATGAGTAGCTATTGGGATTTATTTCCCATACTTTATCGAGGCTGTTCCTTTACCTGAGAATTTCCAGAATAAATTTTCCTATTTTTAAGATTAAAAATAGGAAATTTTAACTAAATATTGTGTATTTAAAAAATTTAGCTTCATTAAAAAATTTACAGAAAACATTATTATTATTAAGAACAGATTC
>JAPMOQ010010921.1:546809-558761 GCA_026543055.1 Argiope trifasciata | reverse complement strand
TAAAAAATTTACAGAAAACATTATTATTATTAAGAACAGATTCAATTGCATATCTTCTAAATTACCGTTTTCCTATTTTTAAGATTTACATTTTGTGTATTTAAAAAATTTAACATCATTAAAAAATTTACAGAAAACATTCAATTATATATCTTCTAAATTACAGTTTTCCTATTTTTAAGATTTACATTTTGTGTATTTAAAAAATTTAACATCATTAAAAAAATTCACAGAAAAATTTATTATTATTATCAGATTCAATTACATATCTTCTACTGGTTTGGATCTTTTATTTTTTATGTTAGAAAAACAGAACCTTTTTTATGAAATATATTTTTAATTAGCTGGTGCCCGGAGAGTTACTGTGCCGAAATAATAATAATAATATTAAATAATATTGTTATAAATAATCAATCAATAATTTGGCAATGTTTCATGGAAATAGGATGAACGGCTCGACAGTACATAAAATACGAACACATATATTTTTTATATATTAAATTTGTATTTTCTTTTAGAATTGTAAAGCTAGTGTTCTTTGAGAATGGTAATGAAATTGTAGCTCTTGATTCATTTAAATTTCGTTCGGAATTCTCAAGTTTAATTTTAGAAACTGTGATTAAAATATTTTCATTCAAAATTCATTCAACATAGAAAATATATTTATACCAAAAAATCATTAATATAGTCGAAAAGATATTTTTTTAATATTAAAATAGTGCAAAAATATTTGTACTATAATATTTTTGGAAGTTACTGCGAAAAATGCTAACATTTAATTAAAACTTGAAATCCCCAGGATTGGTCTCCCCAACATTTTCTCGCATATTCTGTCATAAAGTTGTTTCCTCTCAGAATGACTTGCTTGACATTTGCATACAATAGATACAAAACATGAACCTTTTAGTTGGATTTAGCATTTCTACTGAATCCATCGTGTCTCCTCGGCGATTTATGTAGAGATTTATCCTTGGTAAATACATGCGGTTGTGACCCAATTTTTTTTTTAATTTTTTAATTTTCAATTTTTGATTATTGTACTATGCGTATAACCATCCCGCAGATGTAAGCAATAAGCTAACCAAATTTCATTGCAATCGGATGAACAGTTTAAAAAGGCATAAGAGACACACAGACAAACATTCATTTTTATTTATAGAGATTGTAATTGGTAATGAAAATTGGCATTAATTTTTTTTCATAAAATGAAATCATAATATATTCGTAAAAATATATCTTTAAGAATATATCTTTGATTTGGCGAGCATAAGTAATTATAGATTACTTAAAGTGAGGAAATACCAAATGAAGTTTATCCTACTCATTTTAAGTTTCGTCTTTTTAAATTAAAAAGTATCCTTAGTATCTTTTTAAATGCATCTTTAAAAGCTCATGTGATAGAAATATAAGTATTATAAATTGCGTCTCGATTTTATTTTTCCTGTTCCTGTAAACTGACAGCGTACTCAATTTCATTTCAAAAAATGATTTACCGTTCAGCTGATCACCATCGAATTACTAGACTGCGTGTCTCGCATCAACAACAAAACGGAAAAGAAAACAAAAGAAATGTTCCCATTTTTCAGAGGCAAAGAAAAATCTTATCGGCTTTTTGCTCGGAAAAGAGGAAACAAAAAATAACCGGAACCATTTTTCACAGAGTTATGAATGTGTCTTCTATCATACACTTCTGTTATATATATATATATTTAATTTTCTCATATTCTTGTCTTGTTTATTGATATGACATTATTTTCCTTTATACTATTCTCCGACATCCATCGTACAGGAAGGATGTACCCAAAAAGTTGATTTTTCTATAAGGTTAAAATTCATCTTGGCGTTTCCATAAAAGGAACCCGGACAGTGTTTCTAACAAATAATAAAAGATATAATAATATTACATCGATTTTCCTATGAAATTTTCAATATGTAAGTAATTATGGACTGTAAATGACCTACTTCTGTGAAATTTGAAATGCACCAACGAAGCCTTCTGTAGTAAAGGCAGGATGTATCCCAAAAGTTGATTCTTCTATAAGGTCTCTGGTTGATTCGATTTTTATAAGGTTAACATTCATCTTGGCACTTCAATAAAAGAAACCGTGAAAGTGTTTCTAACAAATAATAAAAGATATATTAATATTACATCGATTTTCTTATGAAATTTTCAATATGTAAGTAATTATGAATTGTAAATGACCTATTTCTGTGAAATTTGAAATGTACCAACCAAACTTTCAGTAGTAAAGAAAGGATGTATCCAAAAAGTTGGTTCTTCTTTAAGGTCTCTAGTTGATTCTTCTATACAATTAGTACTCTAGTACAACTATTACATTCTCCACAATGATATACATTTAATTATTAAAATTCGGCTATAACATGTAAGTTATTTGTGACATTATTCGAGACTCACGTAGTTATAAGAGGTTAGAGTGATAACAGCTTTACTACAGAATGTATGAATAAGGTTTAAAGGGATCATTGACTTTATTTTTCATGTTGTCTGGAGTTTCAAATAACCTGTTATATGCAGAGCTACAGTCCTAGAAGTAATCTTTCCAAAATTTCTTACTTCTAATTAAAATTAAATTAAATTATAGAGGTGCAGCATACAAGTTATAGTGCATATATCACGCTATGATGTATAGAAACCATCATTATTAACGTGATGAAAGATTCAAAAACGAATGTTCAAAATATAATTTTTGGTTTATAGTCAAAAATTTAAAGTAATGAAAAAATTCAAAAAATATTTACCCCGATTTACCATATGATATAAAAAGACCTTTATTAATATTTCATGTTTGAGCAGCCTCTTAGCCGTTGCAGTTCCAGTGAACTGCACCGTTCCCCGGGGAACACCACGTGGAGGTGGGCTACTCTCGCTCCCCACCCGCCAACCCTCCCTTCTTTGCGCCAACCGACAAAAATTCAAAAGTTTTTTTTTTTTGAAGAACAGCATTTAGATGTTGATTATATGCTTGTTTCATAACATTCTATGACAGGCGAAAACAATCTTTGATATAGAAAATAATATTATGCAGCTTCCAGAGGCAAGTCACAAATTTGAATACTCATCTTGAGCAGTTTTTGAGCATTTGGTATCAGACAACCTCTGAGTCAGTCATAAGCAGCTTCCAGAAGCATGTAACAGATTTTGAACAAGCATCTGGAGCAGTCTTCGAACATTTGGCATCAGACAACCTCTGAGTCAGTCATAAGCAGCATTCAGAAGCATGTAACAGATTTTGAACAATAATCTGGAGCAGTCTTTGAACATTTGGCATCAGACAACCTTTGAGTCAGTCATAAGCAGCTTCCAGAAGCATGTAACAGATTTTGAACAATTATCAGGAGCAGTCTTTGAACATTTGGCAACATGCAGCCGCTGAATCAGTAATAAAAAGCGTTCGGAAACTGTCGACAGTTTCGATATTAAATTGCCTCTTACAGTTGTCGGTATTCGACAGGCAAATCTAGAGCCTGGCAAAAGAGATAGATTTCGTATGACTCCACTATTGAAACATTAATGGGAGCCAATTGGGCTGGCAAGTCCAAACCACAGCAGATCTTATATACCATGTACGACTTGACAGGCGGCACATCAGCTTTCAGGATTTGAGTGGGAGCCAGTTCAGCTGGAATGTCCAATGCTTGGCAAAATCGGAACACGGCGTACGACCGCACCAGGGCGACTCGTGGTTCAGGCGGATCAGATGGTACTTCCGCATTTGAATCCAAACCAAGATCAGAAATATAATCCCCAGAAGCTGGTAAACGGGGAAACAGGGAATGTTTTATCAATTCCCAAATGGTCACAAAACGTATGAGACTAATGATGACCGTAGCCACAGTGAAGCAGTCAAAAAACGCACCAAGCATTGCTCAGAACAAGAAAAGTCGCTCAACGATCGGTTGCAAAATAATAAGTGAATTTTAAGAGAAAGCAACAATGTATGCTCTCATTTTTGCTTCTGCTACATTGTTTGCAACTTTTAATTTTGTTGAGTGTTTAAACAGTTACTGTTAGTTCACAATAACACAAGTGACTATTGAAATAGTTTTTGTTCGATGACAATTGAAATCAGATGATAATTATTACCATATTTAATAATTTATTAAATGCCAATAATCATGCACAGAGATTTCAATGGAGTCTAAAAGAGAAAATTGTTAACTAAATGCATTTTGTGGATATAAATATTAATATTTTTTGCAAATATGATTAGTTAATAAATGTCCGTGGACAGTTAAAATTAATATAATTTGTCGGAATTTCAAATAAAAACGACTAAAAAACATATTTCTTTCACCTTATTTGGGTAGAGAAATCAAGCATCGCTCCCAATATCGTAGATGACCATGGGAACATACAAGTGTTGGGTAGCGAAAAAAAGTGAAAAGCAAAAGAAAGTGGAATTTAGAGTTAAATTGAAAAAGAATTACACATTTTCAAAATTTTCATAAACGAAATTCGTAACCAACTTTTTCATTGCAGAATAACTTATTATAAGTTAAAGAAAGCCCAACTTTTACTTGACATTTTTTTTTCTTTTTTACCGTATTCAGAGAGTCACAAAAAAGTGAAACAAGCCTCTGTTTCTTTTTAATAATTGCTATTATATGCACACTTTCAATCACGCTGTTTAATCAAATAAATTACTCAAATGTTTTAAAATGTTTGTCTTTTAAAGAAGAAAACAATATAAGTTCACAAAAATTTAATTTTTATTCATCCACCATTAAGAGAAAATGTCAATGAGTAAAATATTTTTCCCAATTCATTAACTAGGAGACACATTTCCAGGCTCTGTTAAATTTGTCGAGGTATTAAAAGGGAATTGTATTGATTGGCAGTATTTGTTCATACGTTTGTTCATTTTTTAAGAGAGAATTTCGTTGTTGTTTCCCAACTATATTATTGCTGTCACATCAGTTTGTTAACGAGGCATGATATTGCATATATTACATTTTTTATTGCGTTTGGTTTATTCTGTACAAAACTTTTTGGTTGAAAAACATATTTGGTTACTTTACAAAAACTTTTGGCTAAAAAACATATTTGGCTGCTGTTCAAAACCTTTTCTACAATATCCAAATATGATTTTTAATGTGAGTGCAGAAAATGAAATCGGTCCCCATTGAAGTCTAATTTATCCTTAGGAATATTTTTTATGATTTTTGCAAAATCTCAAGGAATTGTACAGTAAAAGTTTCTCTTATGCCTCATAAAATTCCGTTTTTAGTTTTAATTTCAGAATGATTTAAATAACTTGAAAAAATTTTTAATCCATTTCAATTAATAACTACGCTTCTGAAAAAATTATGAAATCCATATTTTACACAAGACTTTCATCTTAAGGCATTCTTGAAATTTTGGAATTTTGATAAAAAAAAATAAAAAATAGGCTTTTCTTTTTTCTTAACCAAATCTTTCCGGCATTTAAAATTTAGAATATTAATAATTTAGGACTATCAAAAATTCATAATTTTAGGATAATCAACCGCAGTGTTGAAATCTAGGAGTTTAAATTTAATTACATCATCAGTATACGTAAAAGTTAAGTTTATATTTAAAACATAATTATCCTTAATTGAGAATAATTATGTTTTAAATATAAACTTAGCAAAGTAGAACCTGACATATGTTTGATGTTAAACATATGTTAGGCTCTAAACGTATGTTTAACATCAAACATATGTTAAAATATAAATCTAACATATGTTTTAAATATAAGTAGAAATGGAGAGGAAAAACCATTTCCCTGTGAGATGTCTCATGGTTGCTGAAAGGTGTTTTCACCGTTTCAAATGAAATTATTGCGAATCCAGTAGATGTGGATTCACATTACCGGAATGCTAATCAAATTTTTATTGTCGTAAAATTAGTTAATTAAAACTTCTTGCAATTTGTCTTAAGGAATACTAATGAGACGATGATAAGATTCTTAATTTTTTTTTGAATAATTACTACTATTGTCGGATTTAAACACTAAAATTTTTACCTGAAATAATTATTAATAATTTATCTTTCATAACAATTTTCACTTGGAAAAACATTTTACAGAACTACCACATATCTTCCCTTTGAATAATAATCTTTAGCAAAATAAATGAATACTGAATCAAGCAAATGTACAACTGTTTGGAAACAAAAATCAAAACCAAAACTTAAAGACATCCACTGAAAGAAGAAAAAAAATTCCAGAAAAAAATGAAAGCGAAGTTAAGATGAAAATGGAAAAAAAAGGAGCCGGATTTATTGTGATTGAAGTTTCAGCACCTCTAACTCAAGCACCTCTAAACTCAAAAACAAAAAAGTAGGGTTTTTTCCCTTGTTTTTAACACCAATCAACGACGTTTACAATGGGTTTTCATGGTTTCCGTGACGATTCCTCCTAAACTAAATTTCTGTTGTCTGTTCTCTCTTTTCTTGTATTATATAAATGCTTTCTTTTTACCATTTTTGCCATTTTCGTTGATCACTGGGCTTTCAGAATAACAAAACAAGCAGCAGATTCAAAGTGCAAAAGTAAAAAAAAAACAGATGAATGTGAAAATTAATAAATATATCAACTTCTCCAAAAAGCATTGTTGATATCAACTTATATATATTATGAACTTTATGAAACATTCTTTTTGTTTGAAACACTTGTCCTTATCATAGTGGTAGCTAACACCTAATAGAAATCTAAACATATGTATTTAATTTGTAGTTAATTCAGTGCGAATGAGAGAATTTTAGAAATCAAATTTGATCATTTTATAACGGACTAACTTTTAAAGTTGTCTGTTTTATATTTATGGGCCCACGTCATAACAACAATATCCCGTCAATAATATCAATTACATTCCAATTATTCTTTTCCCTACACATCAATCTACACCGTGCTGCCATAAAGTTAATGCGTTTTTAAGCAGTATTTTTTTTTTAAAGCAATCTGCCCAAGAATCAATTGTTGAATTTACTGTTGCTGGTTCTAATGGTATTTGTCATTAAAAAGCCCGCTGACGAAAGCGCCATTGCGATTCAATCCGAATTTTTATGAGCCTCTTGTTTTTTCAGCAACGCCATCTAGCGCCAAGAGTACTAATTAGGTAATCACGCTCACAACTCTTTTTTCGGGGCGGATTTCATTCACTCCTCCACAGAAAAAAGTTTAAAGCTGGCTCAGAGAACGATCACCTCTGAACCAGTACCACCAGTGATATTATTTTCGACATGTAGGACTTTGTGACAAGACAAATTTATACGTGCTCCAGCCTCTGCCAAACACAGAGGTCTTCGATCGACCGGGTTTGAATGCGCAACCCGAAGAATGCGAATCCAACGCCCTGCCAACAAGGTTACCACTGCACTGAACTTACTATTACCTGCTGAAGTGAGCTAGTTTTTTTTTATTTCTTACTATTAGTTTATACTCTCCCTCTCTATATTTATATTTATTGCTAAAATTTTCAATCATCAATAAAATACTTTTTTATTCCTCCACTCAAGTTCAAATACATTTTTTAAAATTTGTAATGGATGACACCCGATGTTAATACATTTTTTTCAAATATTAATTAATTAATTGAAATTTTCCAGTAATTGACATCAAATTCGACGTCATGCTCTCAGTTTACTGATGTGATATCCGATCATGAAAAATATGAGATATATATAAATAACATAAGAAAATAAGTAGGAATTGAATTATAAAAATTTTTTACACATTGATTGCTTTTTTTTTCAATATCATTTTCTTTAAAAAAGGAAAAACATGTATACATCTTTCGTTCTGATACTTCTACAGGTTTCTGATACTTTTTCATATATCTAGGATGAGTTTAATTGCACCGCTAGGTCAAATGAACCCTCATGGTGTAAAATAAGATGACATAAGAGGTCTATGAGTGGAACGTGCAAACAGCTTTGATCTTTCAGTAGAATGCCATACTTCTTTTGTCACTGCTTTGGTTAGTTTTTGGATATTTCATTTCATCCTTTTCACTTTAATAGAATCGTAATAATAGAATCGTTTCATTTACCTTTTATATTTGAAACTTCGCTCTTCTTTAATTTCTTAATAATAATTTTCTTTCAGTATTTTAATTCATACTTTTAATAAGGAAGCTTGTTTTGCGATTTCAACATATTTTAAAGATTTTGTAACTTTTGTTGTTACTTTCTCAGTTATCCGGGCACAAATGTCGCCAAAGTGAGTTCAAACGCGAAACAAGTTGCCACGTGAAACGAATAAGAAATGTAAGAAATTTGGCTGAAATTATTTGGCATTGTCTAGCTGAACCCGGCTAACGGAAAAGAAACTTATTGTTTTAAAAACATAAAAAGTTTCTATAATAATATTCTTCGTATTTTCTTCAATACATAGAAAGTGTCTCTAGTTTATTTAATAATGAAATGCTTTCTTCCAAATAGTAAAGAGAATTTACATCCATTATATTTTCTCAAACTTTTAAAATGCATAACATTTATAACTGAAATTTACTGAAACCGTCAAGTAAATTTAACGTAGTAAATTTTACGTCCACTACATTTTGATTTTCTCTTTTAATTCCTAACTGGGCAGGTGAAATTTTGGAATTTTGCTGGGGAGGTGCTGAATACGAACATACATTTTCTTTCCACTGGGTCACCGTCAGGCAAGGATTCAAAATAAGGGGGTTTTTTTGTGTGAAGAAATACGGTGAAATTTCTTCGCCTGTTGCTGGTTTATTCTTTCTGGTATATTTCTTCTTTGCTGGTATCTTGTTTTTTTAATTATTGAATGGAATATTTTAATTTTTGGTGGAGTATTCTTATGTAGTTTTATTTTATATATTTTTGCTTTATTTGGTGATATTTTTAATGTTGCTTTGTTTTGTGTCTTTGCTGTTAAGTTGGTTTATCTTTTTTGCCTTAATTTTCGGGGGATTTTATGAGTCATGAGGGGTTAATACTGTTGCACACTGTTCGATGCCTCACAGAAAAAATCCCTTATTTTGAATGCCTAAGGGTGACCCTTGAAAAATTCTTCAGCCCATATCCTTTTTCTATTTGTTGTAATTTTGATTATGCTGCATTCCTTTTTACTTGGCTTATATTGCTAATTTATTTAGATTCCCCTGTATTTTAGTAGTAGCTGCATTAGCGCTCACTAAATACAATGATAGTTTTTTTAATTTTTAAATTTTAGTCTTGTTTAATCCGAAATAATTTTTAGTTTAGTTTCTTAAATTATTTTAAATTAGATTTGTTTCTTAAATAGGTTTCATTTCATTTAGCTTTTACTTTTGCTTAATTTTTGTAGTTTAATTCCAAATTAAATTTTAAATTCGATTCTCACATAGTTAGTTTCCCTTTACCAAAATAATTTAATTTTTGATGATTTTGGAAATTTGTTTTGATTAATCAATGCTTTTAAGGTTAATTTTATATATATATATATGTGTGTGTGTGTGTGTGTGTGTGTGTGTGTGTGTGTGTGTGTGTGTGAAAGTACTTTAAAAAGTTAATAACGAGCATTTGCTGACCTCTCTCTAGAAACCAAAATAGCATTCATATCAAAGGAGAATTCAAATTCACATTTTCTATATTCTTATGAAAAATTCATGTGAATCCCTAATATTTTATTTTAAAGAAATGATTTTTCAGCTTTCAGACCATCTGTTGCCGCATAAATAAATCATTCAAAAACTAAGAGGTTCACTATTTTTCCTATTTTTATTTTATTCCTAGAATATTGCTTTTAAAGTATCCGTTTAGAAACATTCAGAGTTTTACAGCGAAAAGTTAGCTTTTGTTTTTCTATTGTAGAAAAGGAATTATATTACCTCTTCAAACTTTTTATCTATTTTTAATATAATACTGTCAGAATATTCATAGTTTGAAGGTTTTATTTTAAGGGTTTTGATTCCTATAATTTTTAAATATTTGTCGATAAATTGTTTGGAGTAAACATCTTTATTATCAAAAATTTTTGCCATTTTTCTGAATACTGTAAGCATATCATAAAGTTTTTTATTCACTTCAGGTTTAAACAATAAACGCAATAATACAAATGCCATTATTTTAAAGATAATAGAAATTGGTACTTATTTGTTTAGCACCCTATTTCCTAAATTAAAAAGAACAAAAGCAATATTCAATTAATTCATGATTATTAAACGGCGTAAATGATTTTAAAATTTTTTGCTCTCGTTTTCTCATCTATTTATGGAAATAAAATGCTTTATTTTATTTAGAATTCAAATGTGGCCAAATGTTCTTTTCTTGGTCTTTCTTTTTTTCAAATTAATTCATGAAAGTTAAAAAAAACATGTTATCATTGTCTTGAAAGTTTCATAAAAAATCTATGATAGATTAAAGATATTATACTTGTTTAATTTAAAATTGAGTCATGAACAAAAATCAATATGTAATTTTTTTCTAATGTCTTTATGTGAACAAAACATTTTTGCAGCGATTGGTTTCTCAACTGTTTATCTTTATAGGACGTTTTTCTCTTTGATAAGCTAAACTTCAAATTATGCTTTTTATATTGCAATTTTTTTAACATAATTATTAAAAATAAAACATATAATTACTTATATCAATAAACTCTTCTTAACCACAAAATCTTAACTTTATTTAAATTTACCTAACGTAATCTTCAACGGATCGCAAGCCTTTAAATTTCTTTACATTTTTAATTAATTTCTTTGGATTTAATTGACCAAAGAGCCAGATTTCACACAGAAAATCATAAATTTTAGGGTATAGGTAGAGAAAATGTCAAAGGTATATAAAATAAATAAACATTTATTCAAATGCCCAGGAAAGGCTAACCCATATATTGCTCTAAACATCAAATAAATAGAAGTATTTATTTATTCGTTTTCCGTTGGTAGCCAAGAATGAAATATGCGTAGAATTTCGAAACGTTTCCTGACAAATAGCCCAGCAAATATTTGCATGCAGATGCTTCAAATTTTCTTGGTTCTGAGTTATAGCCTTTATCAAAAGGCTTAACTGGTCTTTTAGTCAATAAGTGTTCAAATAAATCTTCTTGAATGAAAATATATCATAGAATGCTGAACTCATTTGTTCATTTTTAATCCCAACATTCTTACAGTGCAAATAAACATTAAATTTTTAAATTATTTACAATTTAATTTGGAGTCTTTAAGATACTTGATAATTAATTTAATTATTAACAAAAAAATCTGTGATATTGCATATATAAAATATTATTGTCCCATTCTCATATTTTCTCTTTTATCGATAAATTGGCAATCACATATTTTCTCTTTTATCGATAAATTGGCAATCACATATTCCTTTTCCTATAACTGTAAATATTAATGGAATCTATATATTCATACGATTACTTTTTGATTACCATTTCCGTCTAGAAATTAGCGCTTCCTTTTCGCGAGCTGTATATATATTAATTACTGTGTTGTTCTATCAATTTATAATTGTGTTTTAATAAAGATGGTTGTTTTTTAAATTGGTGTGATTTTATTTGAGGAGTATTATTTTAGACATCCTTAACCCAATGAATGTGTTATGAGGAGTATTAATATGGTCCGTCGATGTGTTGAGTGAAGAATTAACATTTTGGTCCGTCGAGCCGGAGAAAGAGGTGCGACTTTTGGAATTTTGAATGGCTAGTTTGACTTTCATTGGAATCAAAAGGATCAAGATATACAATAGAATTTAATATGGTAATATCTTGGAAATATTTTTTGGAATATTAAGTTACACAATTTCGGATAAAGAAATTAAGGTGAGATATTCATAATTATTGTTATTTAATGGTGGATTATTTGTTGTTTATGTGAAATTGAATTTGAGATTTTGTGTTGATATTATATTGTTCTATATATATAATTCTCGAAATCCACTTGGGCGTACTACAGGTCCTCTTACCAGCAATGAGTTGAAAAAAGCTGAGAATTTCTTAATTAAAGCAATGCAGCATC
>JAPMOQ010010921.1:481707-546409 GCA_026543055.1 Argiope trifasciata | reverse complement strand
TGCATGCATTGTGTCGTACAGGTGTCGGATATCAGTTTGTGGGATGGAGTTCCATGTCTGTTGCACTTGGGCTGTCAAGGCAGGGACGATTAATGCTGGTTGTGGATAACGCTGGAGTTGTCGTCCAATGATGTCCCATACGTGCTCGATAGGAGAAAGATCTGGTGATCTAGAAGGGCAAGGCAACATGTCGACACTCTGGAGAGCATGTTGGGTTACAACAGCGGTATGAGGGAGAGTGTTATCCTGTTGGAAAACACCCCCTGGAATGCTGTTCATGAATGGCAGCACAACAGGTTGTATCACTAGACTGACTTACAAATTTGCAGTCAGAATGCGTGGGATAACCACGAGAGTGCTCCTGCTGTCATATGAAATTGCTCCCCAAACCGTAACTCCAGGATTAAGCCCTGTGTGTCTAGGCCACAGACAGGTCAATAGCATTCGTCACTAGCTGGCCTCCTTTTAACCAACAAACGGCTATCATTGCGACTAAGGCAGAACAGGCTTTCATTAGAAAACACAACAGATCTCCACTCCGTCCTCCAATGAGCTCTAGCTTGACACCACTCACGTCTTAAACGGTAGTGGTTTGGAGTCAGTGGAATGCACTGTACAGGGCGTTTGGCTCGGAGCTGTCCTTGAAGTAACCGATTTGTAACAGTTCATATTGTCACTTTGGTGTCAATTGCAGCTCGAATTTCAGCTGCAGACGCAGTACGATTAGCCACAGCCATACGCCGAATACGACGGTCTTCCCTCTCAGTAGTACCACGTGGCCGCCCGGAACATGGTCTTCTTGAGGCAGTACCTTCCCTTGACCACTGCCGCCAGTACTCATGGACAGTGGATACATTCCTGCCAAGTCTTTCAGCAATATCACGGAAAGAAAACCCACCTTCTCGTAGCCCTATAACACGACCTCGTTCAAACTCAGTGAGCTGTTGATAATGGCTTCTTCGTCTTCTCAGAGTCATTAACATTAACCCACTACGTCAAATCTCAACTGTAAATAACGATCACGAACCTTACAGCGCTTATTTAAAGCAAACCTCATTCGCATGTTCATAGTGTCGCTACTAGCACGTAGCTCGAAATTTGAATCGACGCCATCTTTCAGATGTATAAACACGCCTACTAAATTTCGTTTATCTAGCACAGCTCCTTCCTAATGTTGGGATTTTTTTCCATCAGTGTATATATATATATATATATATACATACAGAGAGAGAGAGAGAGAGAGAGAAAGAAATATTACGAGCATCGCCAGATGTTTCGGTTTGCGAAATCTTTTGAAGGGACTAAGATTCTTCCTTTTCCGATAAAAATCAAATCTGATATCAAGTGGTATTCAGTTTTCTGGTAGTCCGTTGAATTGCATAATTGCTGAATACATTGCGATTGTTTTTATTTACATAGTTAAATTCAAATTTCAATCTCCACATTTGCACAACATTTTTTGTGAAATGCATTAATGGAACTATTCATGAAATGAAAAAAGGAATAATTACATCATTTTTCAGGTCACTTGAAAGCGAATTTTGGTCCTCTTTTGTGCTACTGTTAGTTTAGTGAATACACTTTCTTTTTCAATTCTTTTGAATAAATTTGAAGACTTTTCTTTGTCTTAGAATAAAACAGATATTTACTGGCTACAAGAAAAATAGTTTCTTTTATACAAACTACTAGAATAAACGTTTGGTAAAATAATTTGGTTAGGAACTTAATCGTTGCAGAAGAAAGTTTTAAAAATCAAAAATATGATGTTATGCTGCTTTTTAAGTTTATCGCTGGTATTTATTCCTCCTTTGCTGCGTAGTCTCGGTTCTTTCCTTCCTTTTTTTTTTTTTTTTTTTTTTTTTGACAGAAATTTAAATTGAGATGATTTCACATTTATTCTCGGACATCGACAAACAATAACAAATAATAAAAAATGAAATGTTATTTTTTTTAAATGACAACTTTGCGATAAAGAATTTTTTAATTCCTCTTCTGGAGAAAAAAAAATCGTCTGGGAATTGTTGATATGTCACATATGATCGTCCCTCTCTCCTGTTTGTTTTGATGAAGTTTGGAATAATTTTTTTATCTTGTATAAAAAAGTTACAAGCAGTTCACCCTACTTCCTAATCCTTACTCTATTGAGTGGTTTTTTTGCATCGAAATGACTGAAATGACTTCAATAAAAGCAAAATAAAATTAAATTTGTCATGCTTCGATGGCATTTTTAAACCTCTGTTTTTTCTTAAATTTAATTTATTTCCTTTTTTTTCTTTTTAAATCTATCTCACATCCCTCATTTTTTTCCATCGTGATTTTTTCTCTAATCAAATTTTGTTCCTAACCTGAATGACGTAGAAATTTCATATTTTATTTCCCAAACTTTTTTGAAATTAAATAATTACCCTCAAAGAATCTGATGAATTTTTTAAAAACGATTTTTTTGGAAGTTAAGATTTTAAATCTATACATATGTACCTCCCCACTTTGAATGCAATATTATAAGGAACGAATTACATTCCTTGAAGGACTCGATGTTAATTTGTGACAAAACAGTGCTACAGCCAATGATTACTGACCTTTCTATACTAGTTACATTTAATGAAAGAAAATTACTTTTGACTTTTAATAAAATAATTTCATTGGTATTCAAAAAATAATTAATTATAATTTATTCCTTACATATCACACATTTTAAGAAATGCAGAAAAACTTTTTGAGTGTTTTTAACCCCATGACACCTGATCGCTCAATATCACGCGTTTCGAAGGGGGCATGACTCTGACACTTTGGTGCGAATTTATGATTTTAAATGAGTTTAAAAAAGAGCCCATTGAAATATATCTTTTCCTCCTCAAACCCAATTAATTTCTCCAAACTGCCTGAATCAGGTCCCTGTCGAGCTGAGCGATATCGGGTGGTTTTGAAGTCATAGGGATAAATATAGCCACTTGTGAGTGTGTGACACTTAATCTAATTTTTCTTAGTTCATTTTTAAAAAATTAATTTAAAATATTTTAAAAAATTCTGTTATTTCCTATGCAATTCTATAAGAAGTAAGTACAGGGGTAAAACATTTCTAACAAAGGTGTCAAAATGTTTCTTTTCTGAATCAACGTGTGTCGAATCCCTACGAAAGATTTCTCACTGCCCTCATTAACAGCGCTGAGAGAAACTTCTCATACGTTTGTCCTGTACCCCGATATGAACAAAAGCATTTCTGCCGGTCATCCTCTTGCATGTAAATATGTTTTCCCATGGATATAATGTTTTATAAAGGTTTTGTAATGTTATGTTTTATTAACTTAATGTTTTATTCCATGTTTTCCCATGGAAATGTTATTTCCTATACAATTCTACATGATGTATGTACAGGAATCAAACGACATTTCTAACAAAGATATCTGATTTTTTCTTTTCTGAATCAACTCGTGTCAAGTCCCCACAAAAAAATTCTCACTGTCCACATTAACAGAGCTGAGAGAAACCCCTCATACTTTTCTCTTGTATTTCGGTATGAGCGAAAGCATTTTCCCAGGTCATCCATTCATATGTTAACCATGTTCTCCCATAGAAACACACAAGGTGGGACTAAAAAGTACAAGAAATTGAAACATAAAACAAAACAAATCAAGGGAATAAAATATCCTTATTCTCCCTGAAAATAAACCCACACATTTGACAACAATACACTTAAGACATCGTTGATAAAGTCGTCAGAATGAATCTGTGAAGGCTTCTTTTGGAATGGAGATGAACACATATTACACGTCGTCAGATTTTTGATATGTCTGCAAACGTGTGCTCTTCAGGATCCCAGTAAGGCGAAGTTACAAACAAAAAAAATCCGTGGAATTTTAGGTGTATGTGAGCCTACATAATTAGAAGTAATTTTTTCAAAATCTGTTAGATAGAGATGCAATATCCGATTTTTAATAAGATTTGAATAATCTATGGTCATGCAGGACTCACGATGTAATGCGAAGAAAAAAATTATGCCAACAAATCAGCATTAATGTGTTTAAAGATTCAGAAACGAATGCTCAAAATTTATGATTGATTTCTTGTCAAGGTATTCAAAATGCAGAAAAAAAATTAAAAAATAATTTCTAAGAAATTTTATCTTATAACATAAAAAGTCTGTATTTACATTTCCCGTTTGAGTAGCCTCTTAGCCGTTGCAGTTACGGTGAACTGCACCGTTGCCCGGGAAACATCACGTGGAGGTGGTCTACTCTCGTTCCTCATCCGCCAACCCTCCCTTCATCGCTGCAGCCGACAAAAGTTTTTTTGTTGTTGTTGTTTATTTGTAAGAACAGCATTGAGATGTTGACAACATGCTTTTTCATAATTTTATATGACAGTCAACCACAGCTTTTAATGTTGAAAATAATATTAAATACCCAGAAATTTTTGAACCAGCATCCAGAGCAGATGATGTCTCTGAATATTTGACAATAGACAATCTTTGGATCAATCATAAACAGCATTCGTAGACTGTCGGCAGTTTCGATGTTCAACTGTCTACATCCGCTGTCGATGTTCCACCGACAATTCTAGAGCCAGGCAAAATAGATAGATTTCGTATGACTCCACGACTGGGACACCAACGAGAGCCAATCGGGCCGGCAAGTCCAATGCGCAGCAGATTTTATAAACCGTGTATGATTTGACAACCGGTGCATCGTCAGCTTTCTGGACTTGGGTGGGAGCCAGTTGAGCTGGAATGTCCAGTGCCTGGCAAAATTGGAACACGGCGTAGGGGCGCACCAAAGCGACTCGTGGTTCAAGTGGATCAGATGGCATTGCCGCACTTGAATCCAAATCAGGATCAGAAACAAAATCCTCAGAAGATGGTAAACTGGGAAACAGGGAAAGTTTTAGAAATTCCCAAATGGTGACCAAAATGGTGAGACCAACAAGAGCCATAGCCACAGTTAAACAGTCAAAAAGCGCACCAAGCATTGCTCAGAAGAAGATAAAGTCGCACAACGATCGGTTGCAAAATAATAAGTGAATTTCAACTGAAATCAAAAGTGTATGCTTCCAATTGTTCCTTCTGCTACATTTTTTAAATCTTTTAGCATTGTTGAGTGTTTAGAGAATTAACTGTGCTGTTGATAACAATAACCGAAGTGATAGTTGAAATAGTTATTGTTCGACAATGATTGAAATCCGAGGGTATTTCTTATCATTCTTAACAAATGCCAATATCACTCCCAGGAATTTCAGTAGGGGTTAAGAGTGAATATTAATTTTTAAGGGAATTATGTTATAAATATAGCAAATGGTCATTAACGTCTTTGTGAGTAATTAAAATCAATCTAATTTATTGACAGATTCTCGATTTTCAAAGACAATTTATTTATAAGATTGAACTTTACTTTACTTTCTACTTTATAAGATTGAAAATTTTTTCATCTTTCCTTTAGTTGCAGATGGACATAGAAACACTCAAGTGTTAGGTAGCGAAGAAAAATGAAAAGCAAAGATAGTAAAAATCTTTTACAACAGTTTTTAAGATGAATTTTATGTAAAATGAGAAAAATTCTAAGTGAACCGTGTTTTCGTCGCGTCTTATCCTGAAAAAAGGATCTTGCTCCAGATAATCAACACATCAATCCATCCATCCTGCAGAGAACCAGACAATTGAAGATTTTGCACTGATCTAAACACATAAATTTGCATGATGAGGGATATTATCATATCGTTAAACTATTTTATATCATGTATTTATACTAGGATTTTTTTAACATGTTTTATTTAATCTAGAGCATGAATTATATCACTCTGGTTTATTTCAAATAAATACGCACACAAACACAGAATAAATAAAGAAGAGTTAAAATGTCTAAGAATATATCTGGATCTTCTAACACGAGAAAGGCTGCGGTGGTCTGGAACCAGAGGGTTGCTGGTTCGAGACCTGATTCCTCCGAAGAACCGCCGTGTAAGCGGGTGTATTGTATTGTTGTTAAATTCTTCGGGGCCAAACGTCCTTCCTCTGGTGTGATATGGAAATTTGGAAAGGGGGTGCCAGATCAGGTGTCATCTGACCACGGTTAAATAGTAAGAGGTCCGTCCACAAATAGCCCTCGTGATGCTCCGAAACGAGACATTAATATAACTAAACTAAACTAAATCTAACACGAGAAATATTTTTTAAAGAAAATGCAGAAGAGCACGTCATCACGAAAGCTCAAAATCGGTATAGGTTAACGTGAAGAATATATTCAATTATTCTCTCAAATCAATTACGATCTTTTCACAAAAAGAAACTTTCAACATCTTCCTCAATCGTTTCACAAGAACGACTTGAAAAGGAAACTTCTGACATAATTTTAAGAAACGGTTTCTAGAGGGAGGATGTTAGGCCGTTTCCTTCACAATTTCGTATTCCCTTCAATAAATGACAGAAAATTTCCTTCCAAAACCACTAGAAGTTCAAACTAAATTTGTTGATTTATCGAAAAAAAAAATGTTTAATTGCAGAGAAAATTAAAAAATACGAGCAATATTTTTTTTTATTTATGAAGGGAAATGCTTCGTTAAAATTTGATAAGCAATTGCTTAACACTAAACATACCAACACTTAATACATACCTATTTCTACCATCGCCTCTCAAATGACCGGATTTTTTTTGTCCTGATTGAATGTGGGAAATATGAATATTAGAAAGGAAATAAGCAAATTTAACTTCATTATAATTAAACAAACTTGTGTAATGTCTATTTCTATGTATTACAAACACAAAGAATAAAATTTTTTAATTCGTTGCTTACAGCATTTTTTTCATACACAAAATGCTTCCCTTGAGCATTTTCCACAAGCATTTTTTTTAACATTTGATGGTTTTATTTCCTTTACAATATCTTAGTTGTCATGTCTAATGTTTAAAAGAATCTGTAAAAAATTTAAGCATTGATAGCTTTATATTTGTTCTTTCTTTTCGTTGTTCCCCGTCTTCTACAGCTAACTGGTGTAAAAAGTCTTGTATCGAGATACTTTCGTCTGCAGTTTGCTTGTACAAAATCCTAACGTTTATACCAGCTAAAACAAGAGTATGCAAACAATACGTTGAAACCGCTTTATATTGTTACGGACTTTCCTCCTTATTCTAATCCGTCGGGTTCGTTTGCTTGCGTAGTGGGGTGTATGGTGTAGGAGATGAACACAACAATTATCAGCCTTTTAATAGAAGACACAACACAAGCGACATTTATTTACAGAACGACGACAGGATAGCACAAATACTACATATATTTACAGCAAAACTATGTACAGAAGTCTGTTGTCTCGGCTGAAGATAATTACATACAATCGAGACGAATACACTGACAACGCACAGTAGCACTCTACAATAGACAGTTACCTACAATACATAGTCTGCACTCAGATATTCCGTAGTGACAACGTCCATAGCACGTAAAGCGAGCAGACAGAATTAAGCAGGAGAGAGAATCTTTAAAGAATTCTGTCAACTCTCATGTAATTTTCTCCAAACGGCTCATACTACTCCTCTGTCTCTTCTTGCTTTCGCTAACTACTTCACACAACGGGACTACTTCTTACTTCAAGAAGGCTCTGTTCCCTTCGGTGATACAACGTGACAGGCTTCGTCAGAATACGACAAACACAACAATTCAACACTCCATCGTTGTTCAGTATTCTTTCTGTGACTCCTCCGTCCAGAACTTCTTTTTAAGACCTCTCAATTCAGGTCTATTCGATTCATCAGACTATTGATTCCACAGTTCAGGGTCGACATACACAACAGGCTCCGGCAGAAAACACGACGAGGCCACACAGCAATCCAGCAGTCCTCCTTTACTTCGGTATTCTGTCGGCAACTCCACAGTTCAGGACTCCTATTCAAGACCTCTTAATTTAGGTATTCTCGATTGATCACACTCCCTGTAGCTTCATATTGCCGGCCTTATGTAACAACAGGAAGCTTGGCTAAAGCCTTCTGGTCCAATCAAAAGCATTATGGGTGTATCTCGGTGCCTAATTGACGGATCTGGAAAATTGTCGAAGTTTCAGGTATTTTCCATTTTGTCACCAAATTCATTAAATCCGTTGCCAAGCTCTGGGATCTCTGATGTGACATCCAGGCTCCATTCAATACAGATGACTGTATATTAGGGTTTCTTACGTGGCATTATTAGTGCGGGAGAGCAAAATTACTGGTTCGTAACAATATCATAATTTCTGATCAGATAAAAAGATTGGAAAGCTCATTAGAAGAGTAATAACATAAAGAATAATTATTTTATAATTTGAATAGGAAAATCTTGTAAATTCTTTGTTTAGTTAATTATGTTCATTGCATACTGAAATATTAAAATTGCATTTGAAAATAAGTTAAAATTTTGAATGAATTATTTACACTACATATGTAGAAACAATAACCTCTAAGTATAATACTACAGAATGTGGCAAAATAAAATTATTGCAGTATTTTTTAAATTTGAGATTGAAAAAGAATTCACTGAAAAACTACTTGGACATTAATTAAAGCATCTTACTGATTTATTTATTATATCGAATAACAAAAAATAAAGAACTTCCAAGAACAAAAAATACCAGTTCATGCATTGTGAGTTCCAAAAGCTTTAAAGTAAACAACGGTTTAAGATTGACCTAATTCCACAATAAAATAAAAACGTACTTACTGACCGCATTTTATTGCTTGAAATATTTTTTCTGTTTTATTCTGAGCAGCTTTAAGAGTTTTATTTACAGTATGAGAGAGGTTATTTTTCAAAAGAGGTATTTACAAAGAGAGGTTATTTTTCAAAGAGGCATTCTAAAATTAGTCTTCCGTTTCCAAAGACTGATTCTCTTGTTTTAAATTTTTTCCAAAGTTTGACGCATTTATTTTCGACAACTTCTTTTCTTGTCTTTATAAATTTGGATATATATATATATATATATATATATATATATATATATACGAAACAAGAATAAGTTCACATAAAAATCCCAAATCATCATAAATTATTTAATTAATAAATATTATTAAAAGTTAATTAAATTTATGAATGATTTACATCAGGAAATTTTATCAGACAATTTCGTTTTAAAATTACTAAAATTAACTGTATTTACTTTTGGAATATAAAGGGTTGAGAGGTTAGGGAAAAAAATCAGCAATCAATGTTGTTTTAGAAACAAACTATTAGTCGTTACTTTATTCTACATTAAGACGTAAATTCTAATTTTTGCTTGCATGTACCAATTGAATTCACACAGTTCAATCAAAAACTTATTGTATGTAAGAGTAATATCAATTGCAGTTAAATTTACAGAGAATAATCAGGAATTTTTAAATAAACTCTTTTTAGAATTACCTGAGACATTTGACATTTTAAACAGTCTGCTTCTTAATTAAAATGCTAAGAGAAAGATTCCTGGATTTTGTGGGGCTGAAACTGAAATTGTAAAATAAATGGGTGGCTATTGTACGAGGACGAATAAATTTCCAGCATCAAGTAGATTGTAATACCTTTTAAAGCAGTATGTGGCAAGTTGTTGAAAAGGATTGCCTTGTTTTTTTATGAATCTAATAAAATCGGGAAATTTGCTTCGCATATTGATTGAATCATTTATCAGCGTTCTCACTAATGACTTTATCTGCTCAAAGGATTATAATAAGAGATCGATCGTTTTTCGATAGTGAATCATCATCTGAAGCTCTACTGAAATATAATTTTGCATTTTTGCAAGATATATCTGCAATAATTTAAGCGTATATCAGGATAATGTAACTGATCGTGCTATTGAATTACTTGAAGTCAGAGCCTTTTAACTAATTTTCAAATATAATGAACTAGCTGGTACCCAGCGCGTTGCTACAGCAGAAAAAATAACCTTGGAAACATCGTTTGGAATTTTAAATAGCTATCTGGTTTAATTAGGAATGATTGGAAGAAGAATATTTATTTTTGTATCGGAAATGAATTCATTCATTGAAGTTGAAGGGTATATAAAGGAGAAGCGTAAATAATATTAATTCTATTTTTTTAACTTAATTATTCAAAACTTCAGAGTTGGCAATTTTTTTCCCATCTTCAACAGAAACAAATAAGTTCAAGTAATAAGTATTCAAAGTTTTATCGCAATCGGATGAGCGGTACAGCAGCGCATAAGAGACATACAGACAAACGTCCATTATTATTTATATAGATGTGATTGCCTCAGCAGAGAACTCGTAATAAAGCCTTTGAATATCTGCATATTTTATTTCTGTCTTGAACAGAAATTTCATGCGGAGAGATTTTGTTTATGAAGAGAATGTCGCAGAGTAATTATTTCGTACAATTTCTCAAAATGACATAGCAACAAACAGAAGATATTATTCGATAGATCAGAATCTAAAAAATATATTTGATGGATGTTTGATTGCTCCGATTTTCAGTCACAAGATTCTTTGCTAGAATATACTTCACCGAAAATACGGTTCACTTGTCATTTTTTTCATTTTGCATAAAATTCATCATAAAAAAATTGTTAAAACAATAAGTAAAAGTAAAAGAGTAAATTTAAATTTCACTAAAAATTCCGATTTTTTTCAGGCTCGGGAATCAATTAATGTGAGGCCTTTCTCCTAGAAGGAAATACAAGTCGCAATCAGACGAATTGAAAAAGTTGTTCCGATCTCTGTAAAAAACTGAACACTGAATTAAAATTTGGCACACAGGCAGTGAAACGTTGCATGAACCGCAAGCAGGTGGAGATTCCCAAAATGTGACCTCACTCTGTGAAATGTGACCACACTCTGCAGGAAATCAAATGTGACCGTGGCTTCTAGACTGCTTTGACTAGATTCAAAAGTGGTCATTTTAAGTGTTTTTCCTGTGACAAACCATCTGAATTTTTTTTTTTTTCCTTTCGAGGTAGGAAAATTCATCGCACTTGTAAAAAATGCTGTGACCTTTCAGTTTCATTGGATCCCATTCTGCGTTGCATTGGACTTTTTAAAGGAGATTTAACATCAGATCCCCTTATTACAAAAGACGTTTTGGCGGACAACAACCTACTGGTGTTGATATGGCATATGCCAGATTTTTTAATAATCTTTTGATTCTTCGAACAGTAAGTGTCTGTCTGAAGATTGTCAATAATAATTTAAGTACAGTCCTGATGGTACCAGGTAATCTTAAAACCCTGAAAGATGTGATTTTAAAGATAAATAGTTTCATTCCAACTGTTTGAGAGAGTGCAGATGGGGAGAAAGACGGTTTTTAACTACCTCGAAAGGAATGTTAATTTGACTGTTCGGTTCATATAAGGTTGGACAATACTTATTCAGCACTCGACAACCACAAATCCTATTGATACTGCTACGTTCAGTGGTGGCGGAGTGGTCGGCTATATGCAAGAAGTAAGTGTTTGTGTGTCATACGTGAATGATCGCACGTAGTCGAGTCAAAATCACATCATACTTCCGGTTGAAAGACGAGATCCATGGCTTTATATAGGGTTTCACCTCGTGCAATAAAATACATTTGAAACTATTGTTTCAGGTGGCATGATGATTAATATCTTATAAATAGTATATGGAATTGGATTTACTAATTGAAACAATGTATTCAATTAATAATTTGTTTCAAAAAATATGTTCAGATTCATGCTAAAACATTGCACTTAAATTATGGCTAAAAGCCGCTCTTGAAACTTAATTCAGAAACATAACTAATCCACACTTAGAAAATGGTCTAGTGTCTCAGTTATGTCAGCTTTATGAATGTGATCGGCTTGCTCTTCGGAAAAATATATAAAAAAAAAAATCACTCACATTATGTTCATAATCTTATACACTCTTACGCTAAAAACATATATTTAAAAAGAAACATCACAATTTTCTTTTTTGTGATATAAAGAAAATATTTATTGATGATCCAAGAATGTATTTATTATTTATATTTATAATACTTATTTCATGGTCACATTTTATTATTGAAAGCATATACTGGCGACAAAAGTGTAAACATACACATTTAGTAGCAATAAGATGTTTCACCCAGAATTATTAGAACCACTACTTCATGAATTCATAATGAACTATCGGCTTTTAGATTGCTTATTACAAAAAACATAAAAAAACTGTCATTGTGAACTCAATGTAGTAAGAAAATGTTTGCTTGCGCATAAGTACAAAGAAATTGGTGTACTGCATTCAGGTTTTTATAAATTTACCTATTTAGCTACTTAAAATATTGCAATGCATGTATAAAAGATCTAAAGAGCAAAATAAGCAAATATTCTATCATATATTAAGATTTTTGTAATTTGAGAATCAAGAAACACATTCTTGAAGGAGAGGAAAGTATAAATTTTCAACCTTCAGCGACTTACGGATATATGAATAGATATTGTTACGAATTTTTTTTCTTGAAGATGTATTTAAATCCTAAAAAATAAAGCTCTTTATTTTTAAAGAACTCTAAAGTTACTCAAAGCAATAGCATTTGCACCAATCAGCAAGAAATATCCAATTAATTACAATAGCACCGCGCACATACACCAAGTATAATGGCAATGTCCAACTTGCTTAATAATTAACGCCGGAGACCATATCCTAGCAATATTCATTTCTTTGTCCTGAAATTTCACTGATGAATGTACGAATTTTAAGCGCAACAGCTTTTAATCTTGGGGGATTCATTGTCAGCACCCTGAAAAATTCAAGAATTACGAAATAACCCGCATCTTAATTAGAAAGACGAGTTTTACACTAAATAAGATTAAAGAGTGGGAGGGAATTTTCATAAAACATCATTTATATTGAAAACATCATTAGTTCTTGGAAATAGGATTCAATTTTTTTCAATTTCTATGCATTCAAATTAATAGGGAATGCAGAATATCGAGAGTTAATTCAAACAAAAGATTTTTTTTTTTTTTTGCTTTTTGAATAAAATTAAAAAATAATGAAATCTAGTTCTGGTCACCTTATTGACAACAAAATTTTTACATTCACACTGTTAATCCAATAACAGGGTATCACGTTTAGCAATTATTTCAATTTCCTACTATATCATGTGCGATTATTCGCGAATCATCTTTTCTTTCTAAATTATTTCTATTATGTAATCATACAATGGTCATAAAATAATGAGAATGGTTTGAGAGTTTAACTAACATTGCTGTATAGACAAATAATAAAAAAATTGGTAACGATATGCATTAAAACTGTACATTTAAATAATACAGAAATTCGATAATGATATATTGTTAAGAAGAGATTCTGATTTCAGCTTATGACAAAAAAATTAGTTCAAATTTTCACTATCAACTGCAATCTATATAAATAAAAATGAAAGTTTGTGTGTATGTCTTTAATGCCTTCCTAGGCTGTTCATCCTATTGCGATGAAACTTGGTCAGCTTATTGTTTACACCTTCAGAGGGTTTTAAAGAATGGAAAGTAAGGATTTTAGAAGAAACTAAAACAAAATTTAACCAAAAAATGAGGAATTTATTTTAATAAAACTTTGAAGCAAGAAATAAAGAATTTAAAAGAAAGGTTCATTATTACTGTGATAGATAAATCTGCAAATAATTTCTGCCTAATTTGCAAATTTTACTATAAAAAACTTTTAATTAAACTCGAATTCGACTTATAGTTTAATTAGTACAGAGAAAAAGGAAATAGATAAAAGAATGTCTCTAAAAAACCCAAATTAAAACTTACTCCTTAAATTATCCTTATTTATTCCCAACTGTAAAGTTTCATAAAAACCCAATAAAATTCAGATTCGTAAATTGTAGCACAGGTAGTTACAATTACTCTATGGGAAAACATTTTTATAAATACTTGAAAATTATCTTAAATATCTTAAAGAAAAATTTATAATTAATAGTAACAAAGATATTTTAGACTTTATAAAGGATAAAAATAGTTAAAAAAATTAATACTTTTGATTTTGAAAATTTATTCACAAACGTTCCTCACGAAAAATTAATAGATGTTTGTATCATTATAAACGAAGAATATTTAGATAAAGATATTATGACGAAAAATAATTGGCTAGAATTATGTAAATTTAATATCAAAGAAAATTGCGTTTTTAATGGTATTAACTTCTGTAAACAAGTAAAGGGAATTCCAATGGGAAAAGCTTTTCTAATGCTTTAGCTAACATCTTCTTACGTCACTATGAACAAAACCTAATTAAACACAACTCAATTAAAGGCTGAAGATATATAGATGGTTTACTTCTGTTAAATATAAATAATCCTAATGTAGTTATTAATTGTTACCCAAAAGATTCAGTTTTAACTGAAACAAATGAAGATAAACATAAAGCTAACTATCTAGATTTAAATATAGAAATATCTAATGAAAAAACTTTAATAGGCATTTACGATAAAAGGCATGATTTTACTTTTAAAATAATAAAACTCAGTAATTATCATTCAAATTTAAACTCTAAAATTTTCCAAAACCTAATATTTTCACAATTTAACAGAAATTTTTTTAAATGTAATAATAAAATTTCTTACATTACAGCAACTAATAATATACTTAAAACTTAAATATTAATGAATTTCCAAATACCTTTGTAATATCGAATCATTAATTAAAAAACAATTATATAAATTCTAACTAAATCCTTAGTTTTACTCAAAAGATGGCGCTCTAAGAGTTCCTTTGATGACGTTGTATATGATCAAACAAGGTAGGCGGCTTATTTAACTATTAACGAGTAAAATTATTCTAGTATTAGGATGTATACTTATAAGTATAGGATTTCACTTCTTTTTATGTTCGCTTATGGTCTCAACAGTAAATTCACTTCTTTCTATTGAAGGTGCTTTTTCAGCTTGGTGAGTGTTCTTTCTACCTTCTTATATTGCTGAATTTGATTTTATATTTTTGTGATTGTCAGGTTTACTGTGATTTTTTGACTGGATATTGATTTGACTTATTTTATAAAGTCTATATTACGATATATGATATGTAAGATTTTAATTTAGTTAGTAGTCTTTCTACTTTCTTATATCGACGAATTTGATTTTATAGTTTCATATTTATCTGCTTTGCAGTGATTTTTTGACTTACCATTGTATAAAATTTGATGTCTCTTCTTTTATGATACTAATCTTGTCTCCAAAACCTCAATATTCTGGAATTTTCGGGTCACGAGGAGTCCATTTTTGACGTCAGACCCTTCACAGAAAAAAAATCCCTGGTTTGAATCCCTGTCTGAGGGTGGCCCTTGAGAAAGTCCTCAGACTGGATTCTTTATTAATTTGATTCCTTGGCTGTAATTGTTTCAATTTTACTAATATTTATTCTAAAAATATAAAAATAAATATTTGTTTTTCTTATTTTATGTGCTGTCGAACTGTTCATCCTATTTCGATAAAACATTGCCAAATTAATGATGGATTGCACTTAATATTTTTTTCGACGGCAGCAACGCGCCGGGTAGCAGCTAATATGGCAATAAATTCGAAACTGACCTTATAACTAAACCAATTTTGACATAAAAATCTCAATTTTCCTGTTAATTTAAATTTTTTTTAATTAAAATTTTTAATTAAATTTTAAAATTTCCAATGTTATGTGATCCTTCAAAATGGCGCGATTACCAAAATCCTTTTCTGAGAACAACACTTTTAAAATGACCTCCCGAACAAATGTGACAGAGAAGGAATACGATGGTAACATGATGGGAGATGCACAGCTAATTATCCATTCATGTGCAAAAGGCTTCCATGGAACGTGCTAAAAGACTCAACTAAGAGGTGCTGCATCATCCATGAATACTTTGGCTCTCTGGCACCACCATTCTGGCAGTAGGGAAATAATAAAGTTTAAAACTACTCTTCGATATCTCGAGCAATTTGAAAGATCACAGGTCACTTGCAAATGCCCCGAGAAAATTCCATTATTCTGAAAATTAGTAGATAAAATCCTTTGGATCATGTATAAATAAGGACTAAATAAAAGTTCTTAACAAATTACTTTAATTTTTTCTGCTAATACATCAAAAAATGCCTCATAACGGAATTAATCAAAAGAACTACAATTTTCTTTCCGTTTGTATAACTCAAAATCTCAAGACCAGAATAGAATATTAACCAAATTTAATTTCATTTAATCATTTTTTATGAGTTTCAAACATCTCACTAACATCAGGAGCAAATATTATACATGAGCCTGTATATGTATATGCATAATGAACTAAATACGTATACAAAGTATTATGTAATACTACGTATATATACGCGATTGTACAAAATATGTAGGCTTGTATATGCATATATAAGAATGTATATGCACATGTTTCGTACATTTACCATTTTTAACATACATTTACCCACGTTTTCGTATCCATGCTCGGTTGTTTAGCAATTATGTTTATATTATAATAGGTACTTGCAAGCAACATAAATTCTTTCGTCTGCGTTACGAAATACAAATAAACATACACATATACATAAGAAATTAATGGGAAAAAAAGGCTTATACATTATCTGTACATTAGAGTGATACTTATCTGTGGATAATTCTCTAAAAATTAAAATGTGTTGATCCTACTTATATTATTCTTCCGAACAACAACAACAAGAAGAAAACTTTGCAACTTTGAAAGAATTTGAAATTGTTTTCATTATTATTTCTTATAACAATTTCTATAAAAGGAAAAACATTTTTACTTTGAGCAATAATTTCTATGAAATCGAAATTTAGTATAGTGTAAACGAATGAGCATTGAGTATTATTTTTTCTTATGATTAGCATTCCATAATTTTTACGATCATAGGCAACGATCTATAACACAAATATTCCTTTTGATGCATATTGTACCTTTTTTGTTGAATTTTTTTTCTTTTTTCCGTTCTTCATCTTTGTCTACTTCCAGCATAAGTTGAACCAAATTTGTCTTATCCGTGGTTGCATCAAATAAAGATAGAGTCCCAGTTTCAGGAACTATTGTTTGAGAACGGATTCTAAGACCCTTCTCGCTTTTTCGCATGTGTTAGGATGGGTTTTATTCGTCAAAAAAGGGGTAAGAGGAAATATTGAAAGAGGAGGTGTTTACATTTAACAATAAAATAAACTCGGATTACTCGCGGGGTGAACTAAAATAATACAGTCAGAAAAGAAATGATATTCACATACACGTGAAAAAAATTGACAAAAAAGTATCTAATAGGACGAGAATCAAGGTCAAATAATGATGAAGAATTCCGGAAATGCCTCATTTCCACATCTCACCCTTTAATGAAATAGAATCGTCGAAAAGAATATAGAATACTGAAATCAACACTAATGGTATAGAGGGTTTGAAAATTCTTTAATAGCAACTTTACCGATTTCGGACACAATATTCCATTAATTTATCAACTAACGCATAGATATAAACCATAAAGGGCTTCCATTTCTATATTTCTGATTTTAATACACATCTGGACAAGAAAATTACAAAATCTTTTCACAAAAATCCTTTCTATTAGAAGACTGAAATTTATTTTGAAATAGGTAAATCAGGGGGTATATAAATTACTTTTGTCATTCATCCAGTATTAGTTACAGCTCTCGGTAAATGAAATGATACTCCTATCTTCGGAATACTCAGAAAAACATTATTTTATGCCACCAGTTTTGAGTAATCACCTGACTTATGTTTCTTAGCAGGAAGATGATGTTCAAAAATCCAAGATTGGCAAAGCAGACATTATCAGACACTTCATCAATAGCAATGATGTAAATATTCTTGTCGATTTGTGTTCCAGATTCTCTAATTCTTTTGAAAATTCTCATTCCATGCATTCTGGATCTGGAACTGGAAATTTTCTGGTACTGGAAATCTGGAAGATTTAAACTAAAATTTATCGTCGCTCTCAGAGCTCAAATGTTCTAACAAGATGACCTCACGAATCGAATAAAGGGTCAATGGGTTCTCCATCCACTGATTACGGCGTAAGTAGTAATCATGGAAATGTCTATAAATTAAAATACTATTAAAATCGCAAGAGACAAAGGAGTTCGAAGACTAACACTGGTGACGATTCACTGATTCAAATCGGCTGACACATCGACAACAATTTCAAATAAATATTAATTCATCAACTATCACCATTAATTACACTTTATTCATTCCATGCCGATGTAATGGCATAAGGATAGCGTGTCTTTCTCAGGATCTGGGCATCCAAAGTTCGAGTCTCGGCTTGAATATGGTGGTTTTGTTTTCTATCTGTGAGGTGTATGAACGCGCTCACCTATAAAAAGGGATTGTGCAAGCGATTGTGAAGCATGAGGTAGTTAAGTTGTACTCCTGGACCTCGTTGGCACAACTGATAAAACAAGGGACGCACATTTCGATTAAAATCACTGATAGATAATTATCAGTTGTGCTTGTAAAGTGCCATAAGTAACAATAACAACTTTTATTCCATTGCTCGAATTTAATTTTTCTGATAAAGGAGGTGACTAATAACAAAGTTTGCCTTAAATATTTAGTGGTAATGGCAGCAGCATCGAGAAGCATCCCACAACAGATTATGAGAGCTTCCCATGGCGCCCATGAAGGCACCAAGAGAAGATGCATAAGACGAAAATTTTAGTACAGTAAAAATCACATCAGGAAGGAAGATTTAAAACAATGTAAATCTGCTAAAACAAATTAACTAAAAAATCTTTTTATCTAAAAAAGGATTTCCAGCAAAAAATTTCAAAACTTCAGCTTCGATCATGGTTGCCTCACATTTATTCACCTTTATTTAGTTTTGGGGATATCCTGTTTTTTATTGTTGTTACTATTGTTGATTGAAATTAGGAATAAAGGAATGAGATAAAAAGATAAATAGAAACATATTTTCGAAAAATATTTTCATTGCAAAATCATGAAAATAATAAATAAAGATATTTTCATTGTAAATTTGTACTTCAGCTGCTAAAAAGAAAGATGTATTGGAATTATAAAACTATATACACCCAATTTGTCAAGCTTTATAAATCATACCAGTGTTAAATATAATTAAAACAGTTTCACCATTTTCTAACTTTGAGGAAAAATTCTTAATCATTTGGAAAGATAACGATTTTAATTTTTGAAATTTTTTTAATACATTCAATTCAAATTAGTAACGCATGATTCGCGATTTTAATTTTAATGCATTATGATCAAACTCGTTTCGTGTAACTTTAATCCAGGGAAATCATTCAGTCAAAAGACAAAGCAAGTAATTACGTTCAAACGAGAATTGATTAATCAGGTCATAAATATTTTGCATTTTATTTAATTTCAAACGTAATGGAATCGTTGCTTTCTTTTTAATGACAATAAAGAGCGATGCCAATACAGGGATGACATACTAATTTGAAAATCAATATTTTACTGTTTTGGCTATTTCATTATTCATATTACTCGAATCAGTTTCAAATTGCTCTTCAAAATCTCTATCCAGCAGTCGGAGGATTCCCATTTAGCCATGAAATGCGGGAATTCAAGCGTAACTGCTTCGCGTAATGTATTAAAAAGCCTGGCAGATAATCATGTAACTTAGTAAAATAAACATTTTAATAATTTTGTTCCCAAAACTCAAATCGTCACTACTAGCGCACTAGGCGGATAGAACCTATTAGAAAAATAAACCTTTACAAGATTTCCCAGGACTCTCGAAATATTCCCAAAATGAGATCTGAAATAGTGTTAACATTAACCCTTAAGAGGGAACATGCGGTATGTGAGACCGCTAACGATGAACTTTCGGTCACCCCTAATGTATTTTTAACTCAATTGAATAGATTAACACAGTATCTTTCGGCTTCCTGACCCTCTTTACACTTGCACCTTTTGTACCGATTTCAGCGGATGGTTTAAAAAATAATTCAGTTATTTCATTTAGCCTGGTCTCTAAGACCTCATCTCCCTCTTGGTGTCCCAGTGATAAACAAGATTTAGCAGATGGTGCTAAAACCCAGGGCTCGAAATATCCTCTAATTTACTGATCCTACTGTGAAGCAGTGCTTTAGACACTTGTAAATGAAGCAGAAAGTCATTGAAGTGTATAGGATCATTGTATAGAAGAGTTTTTCAATGAAACTTCGCATTCAAGTAATTCTGATATGTATGTTCAACCATTATTAATTTTTCTAGCGATAATGCATTCTGAAAAGCAATAAAATATATTCATATGCCAAGAGAAATATATATAGAGTTTATAGGTTAATTTTTATACTAGTTCTTAAAATTTATGTTTAAAATGCCCTAAAAATCGTTCTATGAAGGTCACACAAGCCTATAAAAAAAGAGGCAATTTTACCCATTGTCTTTTTTTTTCATTTTTTATTCAATTATTGAGTTTTTCCTTTTATTGTTTTCTATTTATCTTCATACACTGGATAAATATATGTGATTTAAAAGCAAAAACTAATAGGTTTTATTTTTCGAGAAAATTGTTTGTTGAACGTATGATTTGAGTAGAAAACTTATGTTCCTATGCAGTTACTTTTTCAACGATAATACATTTCGAAAAGTTTCTAAATCATATTTATACATCAAGAAAAACATCTGTAGAATATATTGGCCGATTTTCATACTTATATATCCATATGAAAATTTAATTTGAGTGTAAAGAAAGTACGGTCTCGTAGACCGCAACTCTCCAGTTAAGGGTTAAGGCAATGGTGTCAACCACTTTTTGATATACAAAACGAATGGTTCATACTATAATGGGTGACAGAACTATAAAAAAAACAGTTGATATAAAATAACTCAAAAAACTGGATTTTAATATATCAAATTTGGTTTGTTGGTATGCGATTGTAGCCATAATTATGTGGCAAATTTTGGTTTCAGTCGGTTGCGGAAAACTTAAATTCATCTTTATTAGAGAATATGCAAGAGAATTTTGGAGAAACCACTCCTTCGGTTTAATTACGATCTATAAAGGGTTAGATATGAAAAAACAAGAAATGAAATAACAAAATTATAACTTCCGAATCTAATATCCATTTTAAACCATAATTTAAGTATTAGAAAAGTAATTGCTTTGACGATTTTTGAATACAATCATTTTGACACGGATTAATCAAGAGAAAATGACACTTATCTCAGAAATAATCTTTTTTGCATAGTAAAATATTCATCAGATTTCTCTCTACGTATGAAAAACATTATTCGTTTTTAAGAATCTTCTGTCCTTATCATTTCAACAGAGCTTTCTGAAAGAATGGAATGAAATCGTTTAATAAAGTTTTTGGAAAATAGCATTGCATTCAGAATGCAAGAAACATAGCGTAAACTTAATACGTTTTATTTAGAAAGATCTCATCGCAAACGAAGTATTTCGAATTTGTCCACTGTTTCGAAATAATGCGAAAACCGACGGTGTAATACGACGAAAATAATGAAGCTGCGTTCAAATAAGGAACATATCCGGACTATTGAAAAAAAGTGTCCGGAAATCAAGCGCTGTAATTACTCAATTTCATAGACGACTTTAATTTTTAATTTTATTTCAAAATGCTATCAATGTAAATTAAGATAAAGAAATAAATAAAAAACGGATTTTTTTATTACTTGGATTCGTTGATTTAGTGCATTGTTTGATAGTTTTCAAACAATGTTGCATCACTTAACTATTGAAAGCTGAATTGGTGTCCTCACATATATGTAGATACGTTAACGAAAGTTGATTCACCTTGACGCAGGCTGAATGACTCAGCTACAAAATGCTATGAATTGGAATCATTAGTTCGTGAGTTCATATCTGACTGCTGAGAAGTTGCCCAAAAAATGTTTCTTTTATTTCTCGTATGTTCTAGAATATTCTCATATTTTCTGTATCTTTCTATATCATTACGTCCTGTAAATAAATGGGGATGTAAATTTTAGTTCTTTTAATGAAGTCTGGAGTTGAGATTAGTAAGATATACCTTTGGCTTTAGATAGCTCACGGTTTATCTTAGCTACCATTTTACAGATCCTAAATCTCCAAAAAAACACCCATTTTTCATTATTAATAAGTATGGGCTATGATTTCAAACAAACATTTGACGAAATTTTAATAGAAATAATGTCTGACTCTATTGAATGTAGTATGCATTCAAGTTGTTTGTTTATTGTGAATATAAATGTTTCATGTGTCACTTTGATTGAAACAGCTGATAGCATTCATAATCGAATGTAATGAGAACAATGTATTCATTACCATAACTGTCAAAACGATTTAAGTGTGTAAAATGGCAATTCAAAGCAAACTTGTTTTATTAAAAATGATCAGTCAAGTGTTCACTCAATATTTTGAAATATGCAAACGATATTATGATTCTGTTTACTCCTTCAAAGCTTATTCAAAGTGGGAAACTCATCTTGGCATCTTCGTGATTGAGAGTCAATGCCTCTTAATATTCAAGGAGTAACTTGCATACGTCATCATCGAGTTCCAGGATAGAGAATCTGGTCCTCTGTAAAATTCAAATGGGTATCCCACCATTCTGACAGGTCCTTACATATGCAATTAATAAGAGAAAAATAATGAGAATTTGGATTGATTTTCCCTGTCCTTCAGTTTCATGCTCCATCTCCTATAATTTTCAAAGTCAATTCGTAACATTGATTATTTTGGGAATATGAAAATTGATCCATTTCCCTCCTTTTAAATGGGTTTATAAAATAATAAATATGAACCACTATGATAATCTCAAAACCTATTATTTTTTTTAGCTCCTGAGATACTTTCATATAATTTTGTCGTCACTTCACAATCAAATCTAATATCATTGAGGCTTTTCTTGGATTTATAACAAAAATATTTAAAGATATAAATATTTTGAAAGGGCTAGTTTATTTAATTTTTTAATTAAAACTTTTATTGCTAAAGTCGTGAAATCAATTAAAATAATTTCTGAGAATTTTAAATAAACGAAACAAATTGACATTATTAATTAAAAAAACTTTAATCCTTTTGAAATAGTTTTTAAAAAATTTCGCCTATATTAATCCCCAGAGTTAAAGAAGAGAAAGCATTAAAATTATTCAAAAATTTCCATCGAAAAAATTTTGATTAAACTTTTAAAATTATCTTTATCAACATCTACCAATCAAGAAATTTTATAGCTCAAGGTCCAGCAATCTCCTTCACTGAAAAAAATTTCAAGATGATGATAGGAATTAAATAAATTTAATTAATTCCTGTGTAATATTCTTGAGCTTTCGAAATTGTTACACAGAAGAATGCATAAACATTGCTATAGACAGAACATTGAATTGGGCATAACCAAATCCTTTACAATTCGTAGCAAGCTGTTCTTTAAAAATTCAAATGGGGCATTAGAAACTGGACTTCAAGAGCTATGATGTGAGATTCATTTCACTTAGAAAAGCTCAAAAAAGATGAGTTCATTTTTTTTTTCAAACAAAAAAATATCGTCTATGAATTTGAAAATTGATTCAAAATTGTTCTGTAAGTAAAGGAATTTTCGATGATGCACTTCAAAAGTCACAACAGAATTTGGCGATGCGTAAAAAAAGACATGCTATTCTAATTACAAACTACGGCATTAAAGAAATTTTCGAAAAACATCCACTTATTCGAAATGATTAGAAATTTGATTCTCGGCATTCTAATAATTTAGAAAACGTTTTTTTTTTAATAATTAGCCACGAACCACATCATATGAAGTAAAAATCGTATAATAAAAATAATTTTTTTCTGGTATTGACTTTTGAAAATCCATCTTCATAGAACTTGACATTCGAAAACTATTTACAGTTGAGAAAGGGAATAAAAAATATTTTAAACCAATTTTTTCTTTCATATCGTTTTTATTGTCTTAAAGTACATATTAATAAACTACAAGATTGGTTTAATTATTTTCATTAATTCAGAATGTGTGGGTAATTTTTTTTTATTTACTTCACAAAAATGTTTGGTACTAGCTATTCCTCTATTAAAAACTCTAACATACAAATACCTCCCTTATTTAAGGCCACCAACAGTTTTGATATTTTTCATCACCGTTTCATTATCCTGTAAAGGGCAAAACTTCGTTTGTTCATGTTTAAACGGCAAATGGTGTAGAAACCGAATCGTGTAATTTACAAATGAGTCAGGTTTTCTTTTGTAGGAAAGAGTTTTAATGTACAATGCAGAAAAAATCTAAAATTGAAAGAAAAAACTTTCAAAAATTTACTTAAATAATACACAACACAAAAGTTACTGATTCAAAGTACTGTAGCTATGGTTGAGATGTTTTTCCTCATTGTTCGAATCACTTCATCGAAAAATTGTATTTCTATCTTTGCAGATGATGGCATTCAAACATATTTTATTCTCATAGCTGCATTGCACTATTAAGGTAACCGACTACGTTCGAAGTAAAAATTTTGAGAAATAAGATTTTTTTAAAACTATTTTTGGCTTTTAGATGTATTATGAATTATTAACACTATAAATACAAAAATATTATTCGAGAATATAATATTTTTTTTAGAAATATGAAAATTTGTGGTAAATTTTATTGAAATTTAACCAAAACGGTTAATAATCTACACAAAATGGTAATGCAACAACCCTATTTTTCTTTGTACACACGTTACTGAATATAATGATGAATGAAAGGAACCAAAATCTAAGAAACGTTTTGAGATGCAAAGAAATTACGGGTAATAATATACATAAATATGCATTTTTTCCATAAATTCGCAACTTCATTTTTCTAAAAACACTTATAACAGAAAAAGTATTTCACCAACAATCAAATATCTGGTTCATTTCATTGCCCATATTATTTAAAACACACCCTGAAATTTCTATGCTAATACCTCTATTAGTTTTTCAGATATCATGTTAATGGTGGAGAATTTTTATGAAAATTAAAATTGAAGTGAAAGACAAATTTTAGCAGAAAAATAAATTTTACTTAAAATTCCACTGGATAATATGTTAGACCTTCCTTTTCTAAGAAAAAACAAATTGTTTTGGAAAGAGAAACGTCTGAATTACAAGAAATAACACTTTTTTTAAAAAAATCGCCAATGTGGTCGAATACCAGTGTTTTCAATGTAGGCAGATACCTTAAGTGCTATAGAGCACTTAATAGTGACTAATAGAGACTATATAGTCTCTAATAGCAAAATGCATCGTTGAAGAAGATAGTACTATTGAATTCAGAAAAACTGCAATGCTCTCTATTATCTAGATAAAAAAAATATATAAAGGTTACAGTATTTCTAAATTCAGGTTTCATTTGGGTTTTTTTGCACAATGACCATAGATTGGGCCATACTGCTCCAAACTAGATAAAATTCATCCAAGTTGAAATTCCAAAATTCATTGGTTTAGTAACTAATGTGAAAAGAAAAAGTAGATAACCTGATAAAAAAGGGCAGTAGACTGAATATGTGAATAAAAACCAATTGATTTTTAAAAAGGGTAAGAATTTATCATGTGGAGTTTTTTCAAGTAGAGAAATTCTAATTAATTTAGAAATTAATTAGAATTTCTAAAGTCTAACTTAAAATTTTTAATTTAAAGTCTAAATTAGAAATTTTCTAAATTAATTTTTAGTCTAAACTTTAAAAATATAGAATGATGCAATATAAAACTTTTTCTCTCTCTTGAAATTGATTTGAATTTTTAATTTAAGAGACGAGGCTCAAAATCTTACTTTTATTTTGCTCCACTCAGAGTTTAGAGAGCTTTAATTTAATTTTCTTTACGTGTTTTCTCTTCCAAAAAGAAATACATAGAGCTTCTTTAAAAAAATCTAGGTCTCATAAGTTTTTATGTACGTCACTGATAAAAGCAAAGCATAAAATAGTACAATATGGTGAATATTTAACTAGAGTTTATGTTGTTTTTTTTTTGAATTTGTACGGGTGGGTTACAGCTCATTGGGGCCACAGGCCCCACCATCTGTAAATCTAGTAGTTGATACACTTTGGAATGAATGAAAAATACACTTAATAGTTCGTGAAATCAGCAAAGTGATGAAAGAAAGTTCAACAAGTAACGAAAAGTCTTGGTAAAGTGAGGAAACAAAGAAGACGGCGTTGTCTAGATACTGGGAGTGAGTTGTCTGGACCAATCAGGAGACGACGTAACTGCAGGAGGCGTGAAAGCTCAGAATGCATGAAGTTCAACTATTCAAGGAGCGCGTTCATGAGAATTAACTTCTTTTCTTCTTTAGTCTTGGCTAGTTTTATTTTCTTTGCCGCCATGAGAATTCCAGGAAATTCTGCAAGAATAACTTTAATTTCTCTGAGGGAGTCTAAGAGATCTTGAGTTGACATCAATTCAGCAACGGTAGATTTTGTTTCCTTGGGAGGTTCAAGTGGTATTTTATGATGATTTTGAAATTTATTTCTGGCGGCTTCAGCGTAATATTTTCTATTTTCGGGGTTGGTTTTGATGATTGGAAAAGCCTTGCAGCCTCACCAAGAAGTGATGTGCCCAGTTTAGTGACAGTTGATACAGACAGGTTCATCAAATTTTTGCTTGATGTTGCATTGTATCGTTGCATGCTTGCCGTTGCATTTTATACATCTAGGAGAACATTTACAATTTCTTGCACTATGATAAAAACCAGCACAATTAAAACACATGGTAGCTTTGTTTTTCTTCCTGAATGGTTCAACTTTGATTTTTAGAAAGGCGATTGATCTTAGATTATATATTTCTTTAACTTTTTCGTTTTTCTTGAACTCAACCATGAAGATGGGGTATGGGGTGTTATTTCGGAAGTTTTTCATTTGAGAAACTCTGAGCGGGAGAAAGTCATTGGCTCTTAGTTCTTTTTGGATGGCTGATAAATTGGTATTAACTGAAGACCTCTGATGACAATTTTTATTGGCCGATCTTCAGGAGATTATGTAAGAATGTATTCTTGCTTTTTGGCGTCGAGAATTTCATTAATCTTTATTCTATTTTCTTCTGTTGAGAGAGCAATTTGGATGAAGCTGTTTCTGAGAGTATTAACGGTTCCCGGGAAATCACGAGAAATTTCTTGGAGAATGAGATTGTATTCGGGAGACATTTTTAAGTTAATTGGAGGAACAAAAGGTGTCTTGGTATAGACTGGAGGAGAGTCATCTTCATTCGAAGTGCCATCAAGAATGGAATATTTATTGCTTTGGGCGATTTCTGAGGGTTCAGGAGTGGGAATATTTCTTTTTGCAGCTTTTTTTAGAGTTTATGTTCTTACAATTCGAGTTGCTTTATATAGTGACGGAAGGCAGAGCTAAAATCTTTTGGACCAATCAGGAGCATTCTGGATGTATCTCGGCTCCTAATGAAGGGATTGGGAAAAATTCTCGATGTTGCGGGTATTATCTATTTTGTTGCCAGGTCACCAAATTTGTCGCCAAGTTCTGGGATCACTGACGTCACATCTATTCACTATTCAATACATATTACTGTAAATCTGTCTTTCTTACGATGACAGTATCAGAGCGGGAAAGCAAAATTGCAGGTTCGAAACAATATGTTATTTCTGAAAAATTATGCTAGACATAAATTTTGCTTAAATGTGATAGAATAGAGGATACTTCATTCCTATATTTGTGAAAAATCAGTTTTGTATCTTTTTTCATAATATATAACCGTAATATATAAAATATATAATCGTTATTTGATTATATAACTGTTTAATATATAACCGTTATTTGATTTTTTCCGAATTTTTATGAGAAGGACTAAGATAGAGATGCTCCCTTCTCAGAGGTTGTAACTTTTGGCTTTTTAGTTTCAGAATGACAAAGATATATTTGACCAAAGTTGGATTTATATATATATATATATATATATATATATATATATATATATATATATATATATATATATAATATCTCCTATTCTGTCTAATTGCAATAGACTAAAAGAGCTCCAATAAATAACGCCAAAATGTGCTGTCAATGTTGTATCAACTTGCATTTTTTTCAAATGTTAATGTAGTGATTAAAATAAAATGGTAAAGAAGTGATTAAATTAAATTCGTATCCAAGAAAAGCACACTTGTTGATGTAAAGTACTTCATATCTAATAAAGGTTGTTGTATTTCGAATTACTTCCGTTTGAGAAAATAAGAAAATAAGAGAGAATGCAATAATAAAAAGGGAATGCAACTAACATATAGAATAGATTAACATTATATACATATATATTAGAGTAACTAGCATTAATATATACATTACATTAGACCAAAATGATATACATTAAGACTACCATATACTACATATTCGTAACGTATACATTAGACTAACATTACATATATTAAGACATATACATTACGTCCTATATTAATACATATACATCAAAACTAACATGTACGTATACTTAAGATTAACATGTACTCAATTAACTAATACATTTTACATGAATCTTTAACGTCTTTTCTCAAAACAATTGATTCAAATAAATTATTAATAAAGGTCCGTCAGTTGAGTTTAATTTCATTGAAGTTCAGATCAATTGAAGTTTGACAATAAGAGACAGTAAAAAAACTGTTATCTACTATCTCTTTTCAATTAATGGAGAGATAGCCATAATTAAAAGTTATACGTATTAAATAGAATTTCGTTCCTTGGGAACTGAAAAATAATTTTGTTCGTATCAAAACTTTTTCGATTCTGTCGATGGAAAATATTTCCCAGAACGATCGATGCAGATCATGCCTTTTCACCCTCCCAAACCAACCAAACCTTCCTACGTCGGTATTAAAATCAAACGATAGCAAAAAGAGAAGGGCTCTCCCCGTGCTTCCAAAAATAAGATAGAATAAACCCCTTATTCAGTAAAAGGAAAAAAGATATTCTTTCTTCTCTTCCGCACAATTCACTAGATAGTTTCCACCATTTTCCGAATTCTTCGAGACCCATTTTCGAATATCGATGAAATGAAAGGAAAAATCAAAATGTGTGAAATTATTTCTCTTAAAAGGGCAAGAGATATCTTTTAGAGAGAAATTATTCTTAGGAGTAAAATTAATGTGAACTGAGTAATTGGTGTTTAAAAAAATGTCCTTGATACTAAAAAAAATCTGCAGTAAATTATTATTTTGTGAGCAAATAATTAGTGAATATTGGGTCTAACTTTGTACGTTTTTCAAGAATTATTTCAAAGAACCTATTACAAGTATTTTTTTAATTCTTTAGAACTTATTCATTCAATGGAAAACCCATATCATATTTTAAAAAATATTATAATTCAGTAATAATAATTTAATAATATTAACAGCTTTATATTTACCATAATAACCTGTATTCCAATTAAGTTTATTATTATTTACATGATATTTGTTGCATTCAATACGTGAGCTAAAAAAAACAATTTTGAAAGTTTCTGTGAATCAACAATAGATCTTTAAGAAGTTCTTTACTATTCTGTACTTTTTTTTGGTGAGAGGGTGCACTTATTATTCTTGGCTTTTAAATCCTTGTAAAAGATATAAGTAATTAACCACTTAATTAATCTCTCAATCATGTTCATGTTCACACGGATTCTTAATTAATTTTTCAATTATGTATTACTTTAAAAATCTTTAATGTAGTTTAAAAGACAATTTTTGAAAGTTAAGATGGTGCAAAATTATTTTCACTAAAATATTTTCGGAAGTTACAGCAAAAAAAACTCTTAAAATTTTATTAAATGTTGAGTTAACATTTCAAAACTTTGATACTGGTTTCCCTAAAACTTTATCACGCTCTCTCTAATAAAACTTTTACCTCAGGGGAAGACTGACATTGAATTTACTAACAATAGCTCAGGATATTAAAGTCTTGCTTGTATTTAGCAACTTTATACTGCATATGTTGTGTCTCCTTGGCGAGTTATTTGGTGGTTATTCCATGATTAATAGATGTGGTAAATGGATTTAAAAATATCTTTCATACTTTAGACGATTGTATTAGGCCTATAACCAGTAAGTGCAAGTAATAAGTAGTCGAAGTTTTATCGGAATTGGATGACTAGTAAGGCAATGCACAGGAGACATACAGAAAAACATTCTTTTTTATTTATATAGATTTCCATGAAATAAGAGTAATAAAATTTATCTATATTATTTATTTAATTAATTAGGCTTCAAATAATTTAATTAGTTAAAACTACTGATATTTATTAGCTTTCCTTTTACTGCAGAATCGTTGGAATGCTATAAAATTAGTCCAAAGATTCTAATTAAAATAAAAAATTACATTCAAAAGAAAACAGCCATAATTAATTTTTTCACTTGCTTCTTTTTCTATATTAATTACAGATAAATCAAAAATGTTAAGAAAGTCACATAAATGATATTTCCCGTTGAGAGAATGAAAAGTTAGTTTCATCCAACATTAAATTTGAAATTTTAAATAGAGTAACTTGACCTTTGTAACAACTCAAGATTGTCATATTGAAACAGCCGAAATTTGCCTTTCAGTTCAGAGAGTTTTTATTTGTGTTCAAAAACCTGGAAATATTTTGAACACAAATAAGTTGAATATCATTTTACATATTATTTATTTATAAATCTACATCAACGTTACATGTTAAAATGAAAATTTTTCTATTCTGTGCAACTTATATTAAAAGGCATTATTTTATTTGAATTAATATAGATGAACATATTTTTTAATTTTAATAATGTTTCTTGATTATTAAGTATAATTTAATAAATTTAATAATTATTTTAATTTAATAATTTTTAATTATTAAGATAATTAATAATAATTTTAATAATAATAAAAGTTTTTTATTCTGATTCTTAACAATAATTATTTATCCGTCTTATAAATATGTAAGTTTTGATTTTTATTATTTCTTTTTTTTTCTATACGAAACAACTATTTTCCGTTTGCCTAAAACATGAGTCAATTTGTTAAAGCGTTAAAATTTTCTTCTTATAAATGTTATTTAATTTTTTCTAAATCTAATTTTAGCATATAAATACATTACTTTAAAGAATCGTTTATGCTCAAACAATTGCTATAAATTATATAAACATTCTTAAAGATAAAATTTGATAACTTAATGCAAACATGAATACATGAAAGCCTTAAATAGTTTATTCCATTTTAAATTTCATTTCTATGAATGATAAAAATTGAATGATATTAAATAATCTTAAATGCAAATATTAAATTTAATTTAACTTGAATGCTATAAAAATATGAAGTTTTATAAAGGACATTTTATATGGGAGTTCAGAATACAAAATGGTAAATTTATTTAATTACATCAGGGCTCAAATATTTCTTCGTGAAATCAATTATTTGTAAACATGCTATTTTGAACCAACAAAGACATTCAAATAATTCTGTCATGTCATTAGAAACATACACCTCCATTAATCAATGATATAAGGCACAAAATGGTGAAAGCAAAAAGAAAAAAATTTATATTTATTTTAATTCTTCGTGATGTAAAAATTTTGTTTTGAAATAGACTTTAAATTCACATAATTTCATTGAAGAATTATTGAATTGAATTCAATAACTCTAATTTCAGAGTTAAAAGTTCTTTTTATGAAATTGAACTCCTTGTAAATTGAAAAGAAAAGAAAATATGGAAAGTAACAAAAAAATAGAAAAACTTAATTTTTGGACAACACAAGAATATATTACCCAGAAGGATTGAATAAAAAAGAACGGGGAAATCTAATAAAAAGTTATTACACACCCTTTTGAAATTTTCGTAATTTTTCTCTGATTATTAATTTTGAGAAAAATTCGAACCTTTGAAATCAAATTTAGAAAACTACATAAAATAAGTCTTGAGGGAAAAAGAGGACAGTTAAATAAAACAATTCTATTTGATTCCATAAACGTTCGTTCGATAAGAAAGAAATCGTTAAAGAAATTTAGAGAGGAATTTGAAGTTCTTTATTAGATTCACAGAAAATAGAAATTCACAAACTTTCTATGCTGATAAAAAAGAGAATAATTTACAGGAAAAGTTATCGAGTTAATAATGTAAGGGTTAATTACACAAGCAACTTTGTTTCAAATGGTATTCCTATTTTCATAAACTTGTACAAATATCATATAAAAATTTCATTTTTAAAGAACTGTAGAAACTTTTTTCGCCATATTGCTTTCTTCTAATTCAAATGCCAATTTTAAAGAATTATCTGAATTTAATAAATTGAAAGTTTTTTTCGTCGATGCTTGCTATGAAGCTGTTTCAATCTGATGACAGTTAAAATAAGAAAATAGCAGAACAGAATTTTCTCAGTTTTTTTAAGAAATCATTATTTACTGTAGTGATTTCTAAAATCTTTGCAATGCACAATTCTGAGGTTCAAAGATGTCAGAGAATATATTTGGACAATTTCACTAAAGTAAAGAAGCTGTCTTGTTTCACGAAATGTTAACAAATATTTTTTTTTTAAGTTTGTATCTATTATATTAATATATTCATACATATGAAAATAATTATTCAAAATAGGGTTTTTTATATAAGGGGGTCTAGTTTTTGATTAATTTTCTAAGATTTTATTTCTTCACTCGACAAAAAACAAAGAATATTTTTATCAAAACTCTTGAAAATTCTTATCTAAAAATTATCAATTGTGATAAAAATTGTAGATAAAATTTTAAAATAATTTGCATTTTCATAAAATTAGCATATACGCTTTGATCGAGTTAGCTTGACATCATATTAAATAATAAAGATTTTATGAAAAAGCTTTTTATGAAAATGATTTTGTGATAACTGAAGATTTAGCGAGCAATTGCTCCCAACAAATATTGTTCAGTTATAACTTAAAGTAATTAATATAATTTTATTTCTTTTCACTTTTGAAAGCTAGTAAGCCACAAAGGAAAATTAAAAATTTTAATTGTAGAATTTTGTTCCTGCGCTCTACATTAATTTCAATGAAAATACACCGTAAGTTATCAAACTGAAAGAAGCAAACTTTGCCTTTAATAAACACTAGCTGGCGCGTTGCTGCCGCAGAAGCAATAACCTTGGAAATATCGTTTGGAATTTGAAATAGCTATCGTGTTTAACTAGTAATTATTGGAAGAATGGCATTTATTTTCTTGTCGGCAATGAATACGTTAATTGAAATGGAAGGACATATAAAAGAAAAGCATAAATAGTATTTATTGCATTTTTATTATTCTATTCTACAAAAAAATATGCATTTTTACATATATTTGTGCATTTTTTTTGAATTGTAAAGGCTTGGTGCTCTTTCAGAATGGTAATGAAAGAAACTATTTATTGTATCTCGTGATTCGTCTAACATTCGTTCAGAATTCTCAAGTTTAATATTAAAAAATGTGATTAAAATATTTTATTTTAAAATTTAAAATATATTTATACCATAAAAACCTTAATATAATTGAAAAGTCAATTTTTGAAAGCTAATGTAGTGCAAAATTATTTGTAATTTGATATTTTCGGAAGTTATTGAAAGATAAAACTTTATTATAAATTCAAATAAAATTTCCAACCTACAGGATTGGTTCCCCTAAAATTTTCTCGCACACTCTCTAATAAAACTATTACCTCAGAGAAAGCCTTACATTTACGTACAATAGTCACGAAATATTAACGTCAAGTTTGAATCTAGCATCTTTACTCCATCTGTTGCGTCTCCTTGACGATTTATTTTGACAATAATCCTTGGTTAAAACATGCAGTAAACAGTTCCGAAAATATTTTTTATACTTTAGATGATTGTAGTGTGCCTATACCCCTCCCGCAAGTGCAAGTAATGACTATTCAGAATTACATTGCAATCGGATGAGCGGTACGGCAGCTCGTAAGAGACATACAGACAAACCCTCATTTTTATTTATATAGATATAGATACAGCAATTCCCTTTAATCTTTAAAAATTCATTAAAAGCATAAAGAAATATATGTAAAGTAAAATCATTTTCAATAAGTTCTTACACTTACTAGATCAACACACCGTCTGTGTGTTCGTCTCGGCTGTATATATTTGTCTTCTGTACATAGCTGTGTTGTAAATATTTGTCCTCTTTCTACTTACCTGTCTTCGTCCTGTAAATAAACGTCGTTTGTTTTGTGTCATCTACTGAAGGACTGATCATTGTGTGTTCGTCTCCTACACCATACACCCCTCTATACAAGTAGACGAACCCGACGGATAATACTAATAAAATCCGTAACAACATTTTATGAAATCTTGTTTCCTTCCTGAGCAATGCAAATGAATATTTTAAATGTTTAAAATTTACATTTTGTCTATATAACACTTATTATGTTATAAGATTAATTTTTCTATATAATTTGGATCTTTTGTTCATTTTACTGTTAAAAGAAAGAGAACCTTGTTTATGAAATACAGATTTAATTTGAAGAGCATAATTAATTGAAAAAAAATAGATGAAAAAATATATAAAAGAAAATTTATTCTTCTTATTTTAAGTTTTATCGTTTTAATGAAAAAGGAAAGTCGTGTTTCCGTAAAGTCTTATGCAATGGTACTATACAAATATAAGTACTATAAACTTTATCACGATTTTATTTTTCATGTTTCTGTAAAGTGACAGTGTACTCAATTTTACTTCAAGAAATGATTGACTGCTCAGTGGGTCGCAATTGAATTACTAGAATCCGTGTCTTTATCCACAACAAAGTGAGTCAAAACAAAATAAGAGCCCCCATTTGTCACGGGAAAAGAAAAATGTTATCAGCCTATTGCTTGTAAAAGAAGCGGAAAAATATCCTGAACCCTTTTTCACATTATGAATGTGTCTTACATCATACACTTTTGTTATATTTCTCTAATTTGCTCGTATTTTTTACGTGTTTATTGATATGACGTTATTTTTCTTTATTCGTTTCCTTAATAACTGAAAAAAATACCGTTAAAGGAGCAGTTATTTAAAAGAGCAAAATTTGATTATTCTAGAAGTTTATACATTAATTTTTACTCTTCAATAAAAGAAACTGGGGCAGTGTTTCTCATTTAATTTAACATAACAAATGATAGAAAATATGTTAAAATTACATAGATTTTCTTTTGAAACATAAATAATAACAATATAAATATTAATATTAATAATTATGAATTGTAGAAGTCATATTTCTCTGAAATTTGAAATGTACAAACCAAGACATCTGGAACACAGAAATGATTTAAGGACTGATGATAAATATTCCGGTAACGTGCAATGCATTTAACTTTTATAGAGATAATTCAGTAAAATATTAAATACGAGTTTAAAATTCCTAAATCAATGCTTAAATTGCAGAAGAAACCATTAGGAAATTATATAAATAATAATTCTGTAATTTTTATAAACATATTTTTGCGCTTTCATTTTGGCACGTCTTTTCTTCAAATTTTTGCTACTATCATTCTATTTTATATCGCTCTCTTTCTTCAGTAATGAGGGGAGGGGAAAGAGTTGAGTAAACTGTTGAATAAGAACGCGATTTCCTTTAGAATTTTCAATGCATGTTCATTTCCATTCAGAAATAACTAAATGTGGTATTTGAAAGAGCCGACATATTTCTAGGAACTTTTCATAATCTACAGTTCTGTAACCATATAATTCTTGTCCTCAATAAAATATTAGTCATGCTTATTAAATACTAGTTTTAATTTAGTTTTGTGTGGCAACATTGTATATAATATAAGTTCATTTTTAAAAAAATTAAATTTTGGTTTGAATAAAGAAATGAATGGACAAAATGGAAACATTTACTGTAGCATCTAACAACATGTTTGTCTTAAATAAAACTGATTTGTTTAATTAATAATATTGTAAAAGACACAAAAAAAATTCTTCACATTTTCCTTTTAGAAAAAAAATATTTCATAGTATTTCATTTCATTCATATACATTTTTATGTGTTTAATTTGCGATAATTCTTTATTTTTTAATTTCAGTTTTTGTCACTTTGACGGCAACATATTGATAAAAGATATTTTTTCCCTTTCACTCGTAACGTGCTCGTGCAGATTAAATTTTATCGTTTTGTCCGAAATATATTGTTGAAAAATATAGTTAAAATATTTCTTTAAAAATTTATTACAGATAGAAACTTAAGTGATATATTAAAATACTGATGTCATTAAAAAGCTTTTTTATCTTTAAATTGATATAAAAATCATATTTGTGCGATAATATTTTCAGAAGTTATAGCGGAAAAACGTCGAAATTTGGCTTTTAATTAAATCAAATTCTAATTAAAAATTCAAAAAAAGGCTCCGTAATGCACATACCATGCAGTAAAATGTATGTACCAAATTTAGTAGCTGTAGTTCCAACGGTCTGGCCTGTAGAGCGCCAACACAAACGCATTGAGCTGTATTGTAAGTATATATAAGCCATATTTGGTGATCAGTTGGTTCATCGTATTTAATATTTTGAAAAAATAATTACATATTTTGAACAATATTGTTTTAATGGTAAGCAAAAACATTTTTTAAATTGATATTTCTCTAAATATATAACTCCTGCTAATGTTGGAGCAATATATATTTTATTCATTATTTTTTGCACTTTCCAAATTTTCCGCTTACATCTTTATACCTCCAATTACATAAAAGTTTTTAGTTCCTGCCATTTAAATTTCAAATCACTTTCACATATTTTAGCTGAAAAATTGTAGAACAACTGACTTGTATTTTTGTTTTTGAGCAGCTCTGTAGATTTGCTGGTATATCATTTTATTAGCTGTGAATTTATTAGATACATAGTTTAAATATTCTGAATAGCCACAGCAAATTTATGGTGCGATCTGCTCTGTCTTAACTAGGTATTAAACAAGAAAATGGGGCCACATTTTTAGCTGAAAAGTCGTAACCTTTTTCTTGCATTTAGGCAGGAAAGAGATATTTTATCAATTGATAATTGCTCATATTTCAATGTGATTAAAAAATGAGCTCAAAATCTTCGAGATCTTCTATTTATCTCATAATAGAAAAGTTTCTTTTTCATAAAACGGATTTCATTGTTTGATTCCAAATCAATAACCGATATTTCAAAAGCAATATTATTTTTTTAATTATAGTTCATCATTCTAAAAAATTCCGAGTTATAATTATTGTAACATCTTTAAAACCCATAGTAACAGCATATTCTGATGATGATTAGGTGTTTGTGCCGAAAGTGGCGTTACACCGGTGAAAAGCTTATAATTAAAATTTTAAAAATAGAATTTCAATAGCTATCAAAAGACTCGCTGTTCAAACAACTTTTCTATGCAGATGTACAAGATGCAAAAGAAGCTAAAGGCAGCTCCAAAAGATGCATTGAAATGAAATAAAAGCATAGAGAGAAAGACAAATAAAAGTTTAAGAAAAATAAATAAATGGAAAAATAAAATATGAATAAATAAATAAATGAAATATTCACATAAATAAATGAATGAATGAATAAAATATAAATAAAAAATATATATTTATAAAATATTAATACATAAAATATAAATAAATAAATATAAGTAAGCAGAAGTATGAAAAGCAGCATGAAACAGTATGAAAAATAAAGAATATACATTATGTCAGCCTAAATTAGAGTCCATTATCCGGAACAAAAATCTAGATACAGATTTATTTTTGTAATTTTTCATTCAGATTATTGTCCATTTTTAGCAGTGATTGAATTCCTCCGTGCATACCTTGAAGAAAGGAAAGGGTGAAATCCATTTAAAGCTTGAAACTGGTAAAAAAACATTTACACTTGAAGTAAAAAGAATTGCTTTATCATAAGGTATGTATAACCGAGAAAGATAGTAACAGCATATATATTTTCTAGTATATATCTAAAGAGAAAATATTGTAATCATCAAACACTTCGCGCTCGAGAATTTGACGAATCTCCGTCGAAAAGCACATTGTTGGTACTATATCTGGTTATCGTTAAGTCTTTCTCAGAACTCAATACAAATGCCCTGAATAGTATATTGATAAATCTTTCAATATATTAAAGGAATTTAATACATCGACTTGGCATTACATATGTAGATTCTTTAATAAGTTTTGAATGAAAAGTGTCGACAATTTTGATTCAATTTCATTAAAATGTTTTACAATTCTCCTATTCCTCGAAATATATTGTATTTACAAATATATTTTTTGTATTTATGGAGATTATAATTAACAGTACATGTAAAAATAATGAATAGTTTTTTTAAAAAAATCCAATCTTTCACAAAATTTTTTACCTCAATCGATAACAAACCTTAAATCGATCTTACCGGGTCATATGTATTTGCCGTAGCTGTGCAATCATTTATCCTCAAATGATCTATGCTTATTTTTCACCGATGTGAAATGTCTATAATTGCCGTTGCAATTAATCGCGACTTCTGGCGTAACGCATTCTGTCGCCGTGATTACGGATGTCGCAGCGCTTTCAAAACAGCTTGGCGGCTCTTTATCAAACGAGTGCTTTTGGCGATGGATTGTTAGCAAGAACTGACGAGAGGCTAAATAGAGCGGTAATGAATACGAACGAGCTCTTGGTAACTCTTTCCGTTATTATTTATCGTGAATTTCCGCCTTCATTTGAAAGCTTTCCTAGCTTCTTAAAAGTGTATTTACTACCTCGAAAGGAATGTGAGTTTAACTGATCGGTCCATGTAACGTTGGACAATACTTCTTCAGAAGTCGACCACAGCAAATCCTGTCGATACTGCTACTTTCAGTGGTGGCGGGGTGGTCGGCTGTTTAAAAGAAGAAGAAGCTTCTTAAAAGTGAAATCAAACTTCTCAACACTTAAAAACATGTGAATGAAAAATTTGTGTTCATGAGAATCAATGCTGTTGGATCTATATTTTTTTTAAATATCTGATTCAAATATTATTTTTATAAGAAAATTCAGGTATTCAGGTTCCATACCTGTTTAAATCGTCAAAAAATATTCTGTTTTTTATTTAAAAATATGTTGGTAATGGTGGGTGGGTCTAATGCCATTTGGTCATACCAAGCCCGAATGTGCGGACTGTTTCGAATTGAGGCAGAAGTGTGTGCGTTTCGTTGTCAACGAGCACCATTCAGGTGAAAGTACGACTTTGCTCCAACACACACGACACAGCCCTTTTGAGGGGGCGGTCGAACTCATTCATCCTTATGCTAGTCAGAATTTTAGATCCAAATCATAGATTGACTCATCCCCGATTCAAAGGTATCATTTGTGATGGGAACTTGGAGGACTTTGCATTCACGACTTATTGAACGTGCCCTCACTGCCATGAACCAACACGGTGGTCTTTGGCCGAGACGAGGACAGTGCTCGCTACCTTTCGGTTGCGAGACAGATGCTCTACCAACGCGGCTACCGGGGCCCACATTGAAAATCTACATTTCTGGATACATAATTGTCGCAACAATATCGAATAACTACGTTCAATTCCACAAGCAAGCTCAAAGCGTAGGCGCAAAACACATCCGAAGTGTTCACAAAGAATGTAGTTGCAGAAATTCACAGCAATCTGGCAGGCAGCGCATCACTAATTAAACAGCGGCCTCGCGCAACAATGCTTGGGGTTAAATGACTCGAGAACTTTCTCTGCTATCAATATTTCTAACAGATTTATAGGTTTTACAAATAAGATACATTTGTTTGGCTTCTGACTCTGTGTGCTTCTGATGTGCTTCAGAACTTGTTCCGTATGTACTGAACTATGGATTTCTCTAATTTTCAGTTCGATTCCGTAAAAACTGAAACTTTGAATTGAAGAGAAAATGTTTAGGTTTTAATTTATGACAAAAAAAGTTTGTACAGAATATAAAAAATGTTTTTTTGGTTGCTATATTCGGTTTATTGAGTACAAAATTTTTTGTAAGTAACCAAATATGTTTTTAATGTTAGTACAGAAAATGGAATCGTCCCCTTTGAAGTATAATTTGCCCTGAGGAATTTTTTTATGATGTATACAAAATCCTTAAGAATTGTTCAATAAAAATTTCTTTTGTGTCTCAGAAAATTCGGTTTTTAGTTTTGATTTCAGAATGATTTAAATAACGCAAATAATAATATTTTATACATATCAGTTAATAAGTACGCTTCTGAAAAAGTCCATATTTCATCTTTAGGCATTATTCTTGAAATTTTCTAATTTTGATTTTAAAAAAACCAAGCTTTCCTTTTTTCTCAACCAAATCATTCCGATAGATAAAATTTTAAATATTAGTAATTTAGGACTATCAATAATTAATAATTTTAGGATAATCATTCTCAGAGTTGAAGTCTTGGAGGTTAAATTTAATTGCATCATCAGTATGACTGAAAGTGGAGTTTTGTATTTGAAACATGAACATTCTCCCTCTAATGTAGAAATAGAGAGGTAAAACAATTTCCCCTTAAGATATCTCATGGTTGCTGGAAGATGTTTTCAGCGTTGCAAATGAAATTATTGCGAATCCAGTAGACGGCGATTCACATTATCGGATTGCTAAATAAGTTTTTAATATCGTAAAATTAGTGAATTAAAACTTCTTGCAATTTGTCCTAAGGAATGCTTGTGAGATGATCTTGAAATTCTTAAGTTTCCCCTGAATTATTGTTATTATTGTGGGATTTAAACACTAGCATTTTTACCCTAAATTAATCATAATTTACCCTTCATAAAATTGTTCATCTGAATAAAATTTTTACAAAATTACATGACATTTTTTTCAAAAAGTAACCTTAACCAAAGGAGAATGAATATTTAATCAAGCAAATGAACTTTTATTTGGCAAATAAATAAAATGCATCCAATAAAAGAAAGAAAAAACTCTGAAATAATAAACGCAACTTTTGAATAAAAAAGGAAAAAATATTTGTTCTCTACTCCAGATTTACTGTGATTGCATTTTCAACGCCTTTAAACTCAAAAGGAAAAAAAAAGATTACATTTTTTTTTTAAATCAACCAAGCAATAACGTCGCAAAGGACTTCAGTAAACTGCGCGACGCAGAGAGAAATCAGTCGAGAGAATTGCAGTCCTGTTAAACTATATTTCCCTTGATTGATTTCTTTCTTCTTGCATTATATAAACATTTTTACAATTTTTTGCCCTTTTTGTTGACACTTATAATTTCAGAATGACAAAACAAAAACAAATTTCAAAGTACAAAAGTAAAGAAACTGGACGATGTGAAAACTGATAATTATGTCAACTAACCACTGTTAATAATAATTATGAACTTTATAAAACATTCTTTCTATTTCAAACATTTTTCTTCATCAAAGAGGCAAGAAAACCACATTACAAATCTAAACATATTTAATTTACATTAATTCAGCGTGAATGAACTATTTTTTTAAAAAAATTCAGTCGTTTCTTAATGCATTGGCTTTAAAGTCGTCAGAAACTCGACGGACGATTCAATTTTTTTTTTATTTTTTCTATTCTCCCATCACAGCTTCCGATAAAATTACCAATTACATTCCAATTCTTCTCTTTCCTATACATCAGTCTACTTCGTGCTGCCATAAACTTAAGGTATTTTCAAATAATATATTTTTTTAAAGCTATTAAAGAATCAATCTAAGAATCGATTGTTGAATTTACTGTTACCAGCTGAACTGAGCTAGTTTTTTTTTTTTTTATCCATTCTTTTCTTCAATATCATTTTCTTTAAAAGAGAAAAACGTGTCTAAGTCTCTCGCTCTATTCCCGATACTTTTTCAAGTACCACAGATGAGTCTAATTGCACCGCTGAGTGAAATAGAACGCGTGGTGTAAAATAGAACGATGTAAAGGGTCTAAGAGTGGAACGTGCAAACAGCTTTACTCTTTCAGTTGAGTGCCATGACTTATTTTATCACTTCTTTGGTTAGTTATCGGAAATTTCCTTTCATTGCTCTCGCTTTAACTGAATCGTGATTGTGGTTTGTTTACCGTTTGTATTTGAAACTTCGTTTTATATTATTTCTTAATAATACTTTGTTTTAGTATTTGTATTTATATTTTATAATATATAAAAGCTCGTGTCCCTAATTTAATTAGTAAAGAAATGATCTCTTCCAAATCATAAATTAGCCAAGAATGGCTTTTGTGTCAGAAAATTGAACCAACCAAGCAAATAATAAATAGAATTTTCTCTCATTGTGAAAAATAATAAATAGAATTTTTACCTATTGTGGAAAATAATAAATAGAATAATCATCCCCAAATTTTTGAATATCATAACATTTATAATTATAATTTAAATTTACTGAAAGCGTCAAGCAAATTTGCTGCAGTAAATTTTGCATCTATTAGATTTTGATTTAGTGTTTCAAAATAAAATGAAAGAGTCTGTAGTTGTATATCGTCTTAAATCTTCCCACTGACGAATTGTGTGATCCTCCTCGCATGTGGCGACGATAGGAAGTGTCCCGCAAATTGTCAGTAAACTGAACAAAGAACTCCAAATAACCACAAGGGAAGAGAAAGAAGCCAATTACCAAGAGATAATTTCATCATTCGTCTTGTAAATCCTCATGTTAAAGTCTCATGGATCAAGGCACATGTAGGTTATGACGGGAATGAAGCGGCGGATAAACTAACCAAAACAGCGGTTAATGATAATCGAGATCGAAATACAATGAAGCTTCCAAGATGTCATCTGAAGCTCATCCTCCAAACCGAGATGGTGTCAAGATGGCAAAAGGAGTAGGTAAAAGACGAAACAGGTCTGACCATATTCAACATGAAAAGAAAGTTTCTCTCTACATGACCAACTGGAACAGAGCAGATGTCCTTTTCTTCACTGGACACAGCCCATTCCCTACATACTTATACAGATTCCATCTGGTCATCTCTCCCTGCTGTAGCTGTGGGGAGATAGGATCCCAGAAATTCACTATGCCACCGAATGCTTACTGACTCTCTCATGGAACACGAGAAAGCCAAAACCAAGTCTCGAGGAAGAATGGTGAAGGAGAGTTGCATCGAATACCCTTTCACACAGCAAAATCTACTCCATAGTAAACTATATTCACAAATACCAAGACCTCTTCAAGGCTGCACAATAGCTCAGATCAAAATGCCAGTCAAAATCGGCCAAAATTATAGCTTAAAAAGTCTCAAAAGTCCCTTAAAAGTGCAGTTCTCAAGAAGAAAAAGCAAGCCACTGGAAGCTATAGATTTCTGACTCTACAGTGATTGTTTATTATATTTATAAATTATTCACACACACGTTCTCAATATAATTTATCAATCTTTTCATTTTAATTAGTATTCTCGTTCTCCTGTAATAGTCCCCCTTACCATAGTCACCATTTTTTTAAGTATTCTTGTTCCCTCCATCTAGTCATTACTTCACCGAAAATTGAATCCAGTTGTGTAGGATTTGACACCAACCGGATTCTCTCTGGAGATACCTGCAAGGTTTTTGTCGTCTTCTTCTTTCTTTAAAGATTTTTTTTCTTTGTTTCCTCCCTTCCATTCTGTGCCCATTCAACTGGTTATATAACTTAGTGTCATAAGCACAAAAGGCACATGGTAGCGTTATGTTATATCTCTTGACGCACAAGAGTGTTTGGAACGGGGCGTTATCGTGTTATTAAGTACATAGAGAACTTTTATAATCATCATTACATTAATTAGAAAGCACTGCTAAGAGTAAAGCTACGTTCCAACGACCTGTATGCGTCTGGAGACAGTCACACTTTCCCCTCTCTTGTGACTTTCGGGGTTCTTTAATGTCTGTTCAGTTTACTGGCAATTTGATAACTGATATTTTTTTCTTACTCAGTTGTTGAAACCAGTTTTTTTCCTAAACAAATTGAACATGGCTTGTTGAAAAATTTCTTGAATACTCGCACCCTTTTTCCTTTATTTGCAAATACTCATTTAATCGCTCTTTTTTAATTGATTCAGAAATAATTTAGAAAAGATTTGCACTTACTATTTTAAACTGTCCTGTCTCTTTCAATGATATAAAAAGTGTGTTAAAATCCACCTTTACTCAAAATAGCAAAGTGAATGGGATGTGAAGAATGCAAATAAGCTCCATTCAATAAACACATTATTGAACACTGGCCAGACTCCCTTAATGGAAAGCACGATGCCACTCTTACTCGATTAAGAATAGGTCATGCTCGACTCACGCACAGGCATTAGTTGCTATGAGAACCCGCCCCTCAGTGTACAGAATGCCAGTGCCAATGGTCAGTTCAACACATTCTAATGGATTGCCCACAATTTATTTTCCAACGTATCCGTTGTTTTCAGTATTCCTCAATCATTTTAAAAGAGATCCTTCACCAAATGAATCATCCACAAATACTTTACTTTCTTAAAAATGATCAGTTTTTACCATCTGATCAAATGAATTGTTACATTTTAAGGTTTTCGTATTGTTTTTTTTACCGAACACATTGGAAATTGACGTCATGACAAATGAAAAGAGTTTATGAAACAAGATTTTAATCCATACCATACGTTTGGCGCAGCATAATAAAGATTGGATTTTGAGCCACAAAACTTCACTAAATCAAATCAAATCTAAATGATTTGGGATGTTTACCATAGAATTGCGAATCTTTTCTAACTGAATTGGAGTTTCTTCGCTCTTTTTTTCTTTTACTAGCTTTTTTGAGTCTCAGGATTTTCATTATAAATATGGTTTTAGGAAATAACTTTTTCTTTATAAGTTGCTCTATCTGATTAGGCACAAGATAGCTCATAAACAGAACGAACTGGAATGATGAATCGTGGTATTTCTTAATTTTACAAATACTTTAGTTCTATTATATAAAATTTTGGAAGAATTCGAATTGTAGTCGAACTAGAATAATTTATTTTCTTTATTAAAAACATTGTTTGTTTTAACTGCTGTTGCTAAAAACATTGTTGTTAAACTGTTTTTGACACAACTATTTTTAGAAACTAGCATATAAGAAAGAGCGCTTAACAGAAACATTCATTTATAGAGTTCCTAAATCCTTCGATACCATTACATTTCCACAGTCATTATTTATCACGATGAGTGTTAAAATTGTGAATATTTGTTAGATGTTACTTGAATTTCAAAAATGAATACATTTTCATTGAATGAAATAACATTTTAAAGTTAACAACAAACATTTGTTGACCCAACTTCAAGAAATCGAAATAGCCTTCATAGCAAAGGAAAATTCAAACTCACTTTTTCTATATTCACGTGAATTATTCATATGAATCCCTAATACTTTATATTATAGAAATTCTTCTTCAACTTCGTGACCATCTATTGTCCCATATATAAATCATCCAAAAAATAAGAGGGGTACTGTTTCTTATTTTTATTTCATTCTTGCCATATTGCTTCTAAACTTTCCGTTTAGAAACATTTAGAATCTTGCAGTGAAAAATTGGCTTTTTTTTTTCATCTTAACTTTTTATCTATTTTTAATATAATGCTGTCAGAATATTCATTATTTTTCAATTTTTCTTAAAGGCTTCGATTCCCATAAATTTTAAATATGTGTTGATAAAAAGCTTCGCATCGTTATGAAAGAATCTTGCCTTTTTACTTTGCCATTATTGCTTTTACTTACTTTGCCATTATTGCCTTTTTACTTTGCATATCATAAAGTTATTTATCCCTTTCATGTTTAATACAATAAATGCAATAATACACACGTCACAAATATATGTTTTGAAGATAAAAGGGAGCGAAACTTATTTGTTTAGTTTCATTTTGCTGTGAAAAGTTATCTTTTTTTCTTCTTAACTTTTTATCTATTTTTAATATAACGCTGTCAGAATATTCATTATTTGTCAATTTTTTCTTAGTGGTTTCGATACCTATAAGTTTTAAATATGCGTAAATAAAATGTTTAACATCAGCCTGTACATTATGAAAGAATCTTGCCCTTTGAGTGCCATAAAACATATCATAAAATTATTTATTCACTTCAGGTTTAATACAATAACACAAACGTCACAAATATGCATTTTAAAGATAAAAGGGAGGAAATTTTATTAGTTTAGTATCTTGATTTCTTAATCAGAATTGATATTCAGCAAACTTCATAAACATGATTATTAAAATATATAATTACTCTAATTAAAGAATTGTTACTCACTAAATCTTTAATGTATTCAAATTACCAGCGCAATCTTCGACTAATGGCATGCGTTTAAATCTATCGATATGAAATTTAAGTGCATTTATATTTTAAATTATTTTCTGCATATTTAATTGGCCAAGCAAGAATATTTCAAGTAATTTCAGAAAGGCATATAATTTTCTGTAATTGTTATTGAAATGTTAAAAAATGAGCGTTTAAAATGAACAAATATTTATTGAAAGGCTAAGCAGAGGCCGAAAAATAAAATCATTTATTTGAGTGCGCTAGAAAGACTCATAAATATATTGCTTTAAACCTCAATTGGGTAAAAATTCTTATTTATTCATTATCAATCGGCAGCCAAGAATGAAGTGTACAGAGGATTTTGAAATGTTTCTTGACGAAATAGCCCCAGCAAATATTTGCATATCGATGTTTGAGCTTCATAATTGCTCTCGGCTCTACGTTATATCTTTAAGCAAGAGGCTTAATTTGTTTTCCATTATCAGCTCATCAAATAAACGTATTTTAATGGAAGAAAGTCATAGAATGTTGAACTTATTTCTTTTCAATCTCAGCATTCTGACTATGTAAATATGTATTAAACTCCTAAATTGATTAATATTCAATTTGGTAGCTTTAAGATGCCTGATGATTAAAGTTCAAATATTTAGATATGATAAATAACGTGTTAATGCCTCCTTCCCATATATCATCTTCGTCGATAAATAGGGAACTGTATAAACATTTTTCCATAAATGTAAAAATCAATGGAATCTACATACAGGCACAATTACTTTTTGATTCCCATGTTCATCTTTACACTTGTCTATTCCTTTTTACTTCCGGTAATTAATACCGAATGACAACATTTTATTTTGTATAATCTTCATTCGCTGGATTTATGACAAAGACAAGCACTGTGTTTGGAGATGAAAGTGCCATAGAAGAAAAGAGTGTTATTAAAAAAATTGATTAACAGAAATTCTCAGAATTCCAAACGCATTTATTTAACTTTATTAATTCCAAAACTATTACCATGCAAATAAATTATATAATACAATAATATAAATACCATAACACCATAAATGGTAATTTTTAGATCATGTACATATAGATTCCGCATAAGCATTTTTCCAATTTAGAACAGCATTTTCTATTTTTTTATCCCTTAGTAGTTCTTAATATTTACTCGTATCACTGCAAAATGATGTATATATAGATTCCGCATAAACATTTTTCCAGTTTAGAACAATATTTTCTATTTTTTTTTATCCCTTAGTAGTTTCTAGTATATATTCTTATCTCCTGCAAAATATTTTTATGAAGACTCGAAAAAGCAATGTAAGAGCCTTAATTATATCATCAGTTTATGACAAATAAGGTAATCAAATGCTTAATATTCGACTGGACTATCTTAATAGCCCAGAAACACATTAAATCTATAGTTGAACGACATTTAAATTCAAAAGTGATCAGTATGCTTAGGACTACCCATTCACGATGCATAGGTTTTCGTTGCGGCATTCAGTTCCAGCGTTTGTCGTTAAATATTAATTACTGTAAAAGTTTTCAGAATGAAGCATTATCATATTCCGTTCATAATGTCTAAGATATTTTAATATTTATCTATCATTATTTGTACCTGAATTTATTTAGCTTCAATTCTACATTCATTTTTAAAAATGAACAAAAGCAATTGATGAAACTAAAGTTCCATAAAATTCGAAATCTTCTTGTTAATGATTTTACGCATATTTTGATATATTTTTGAAGTTTTGAGTATTTGAATACTGTAATTTATTACATTTTATGTTATTTTTTAACGCAAAGCATGGCTAAGATGTTATTTATAAAATTGCATCAGATTGCAACGGTTTTATTTTTATTCAATCTATTAGTCGCTCTATCAAAAACAAACTGAACCTCAAACTTTAATGTAAGCCATTACTGAATTTAAACTCCTAACACTTTTGAGATTTCTGATCAAAAAAATTAAATTAAGATTTTTTTTGACTATCTAAAATCAGTGGTAAGTATGGTTATCACTTTCAGTTTCTTCTGAACGATCTTTGGTAATTATAGTTTTCATCCTTTTTTTATAAATTAAAAGGCAAATAAACGAATTTTCAATCTATATAAATAAAAATGAATGTTCGTCTGTATGTCTCTTTTGCGGTGTCTTACCGCTCATCCGATTGAGATGAAATTTTGAATACTTATTACTTGGACTTATTTGTTTCTGGTTGCACTTATTTAAAAACCTGCACTTTACTTGCAGTTATTTAAAAAAATATTGCCAACCCTAAAGTCTTGAATAATAAATTTTTAAAAAAATAGAATACTATCTACGCTTTTCCTTTACACATCACTCAATTTCAATGAATATATTCATTTCCGATACGAAATTAAATATCATCCTCTCTCTCATTCCTGATTAAACAAGACAGTTATTTTAAATTCCAAACGATATTTCAAAAATTATTTCTTCTGCAGCAGGAGCGTGCCGCGTACCAGTTAGTGTTTTAATAACTTTATTATCAGTTTATCGTGATATAACTGAAAAATATTTTATTCATCGACATCCCAAAGTTATGCCTTGTAAAGAGTTATTCAAATTTTTCCAAAATTTCGATTCAACTGCGTTTTATTCTCGAAACATTCTCTTAATAGGAAATGATATGTTTCACCTTCAGTTTCTATACTATATAATTTATGCACTCTTATTATTTTTCCTACATACATATATACTTGTAAAACATACGAAAATAAATTCTAACATATTTTAATTACACTTGAAATTTCATTAAAAGTAAAACTCTTACTAAAACTTATTTGAGTAAAACTCTATTTTAATGAAACTGATTTTTCTGTTGAGACAATTTTTTAAACTTCAAGGGGTCTTTTTTTTTACTGCTGTTACTTATTCAGAAATTATGGCAGAAAACCCAAAATTCTTTTAACTTTCATTTCAACCATCCTTTAAAGGGGCGTAGATACTTTTTAATAATCCAATCAATACTTCTACGTTTTAAGAAATATGTGTGTTCAATTTCATTGGAATCACTAAGAAGAGCGGAATTCTTGAATGATCACACAAACAAATAAACAGCCATTCAGTTTTATATAGAAAGATTATACAACATTTTTATAACGTTGTTTGAGTAATATGAGTATAGCCACTGTTTACTGTGATTATTGTCAATCTCCATTTGTAGCATTGAAATTAATTGTATTACCACATCGCATATAATGATGTGTTTGAGACGCGTATCGAATGATTGAATTTTTAATTTTTAATCTGCAATTAAGTGAAAAGTATTGAATAATTTAAAATGAAAAAAATCACTTGAAAAATATTATTATTAAAGGCTTTAAAATAATAGTAAATATTCCAATTAGGAAGCTATTAAATTCGTTATTTAATTAAGTAAATTCGTGTGTCAAGTGGTGAATTAATAATGTAACAGTTGCGTCAGTCCATCATTTGTGCATGGTGCAAAAATAGAATCTCTGAGAGTGCTCTTGGAATGTCAGAAATGGCTTGTGCCTTGATTTTCCAAACAGGATCTTCTTGACTTTCGAATCCACCTCAAATGGGACATCATAGGACACTTAAAAGATTCAGTTATTGTTGCATTCGTACGAAATTCTGCTCATTAAAACACTTTATGCAGTTATGTCAAGAACTTATTTTATCATTAATCACATCGCATACAATGACGTGTCTGAGACGCGCATCAAATTATTGAATTTTTAATCTGCAATTAAGTGAAAAGTATTGAATAATTTAAAATGAAAAAAATCACTTGAAACATATTATTATTAAAGGAATGAAAACAATAGTACATATTCCAACTAGGAAGCCATTAAATTCATTATTTAATTAAAAAGTTATGTAAATTGGTATGTCGAGTGATTAAGACAATAATAATTACCGATTGTTGCTGTTTTTCATTTTTTTTTCCATCAGCGCATATATTCTTGGAAAAATGTATCCAATGACTCAACCTCAGAATTTTTTAATTTTAAAGAATCTCATGAATTTTGTATTGATGTAATCACCTGCTGATTTTCAGTGGTAAAATAAAATTCCTTCGATAAAAAATGAAAAAAAGGAAGCTTAATCAACGATATTCAATCAATGACTTAAAAAGTGGGATTTTTTTAATACTCCGCATTCTACTTGAGGAATGCGAAAGATAATGCATCCGCTATCGACATTTCGTTGATCCATTAGGAAGACAAAAAAAAAAGTTTTTCGATTTTCATTCATGGATAAGTGTCTTTAGTCGAGATTCCTCACGGGTAAATAGAATTCACTTTCAATCTCTCCTTCACTGATAAAGTGTGTTTTTGTTTTAAATCAGCAGTATGTCTTCTTAATTTTTTTTAAGAAAAAGCTTTTTTTATCTCTCATCTGGAGCAAAGATTACTTTCGATCGATTTAGAAGGGAGAAACGGATTTAGATGAACTGTTCAAACTCATTTCTCAAAGAACATCACATGAACTATGGAAAAAATTTTTAAAAAGCATAGTTAAAATAAATATTAACATCTTCATTGCCACTACGCACGTCTGATATCAGGACCATCTATCTAAATAGATTGCCCCTTCTTTGCTATCTTTTAACTGTTGTGGAGAAGGTAGGGGCCGCGGTGGCCTGATGGTAATGTCTCGGCTTCGGAACAGGAGGGTTTTAGCTTCAAGACTCGATTCCACCGAAGAACCGTCATGTGAGGGGGTCTCACGTTAAATCTGTCAGGCCAAACGTCCTTCCGCTGGTGTGGTGTGGAAAGAGGGGTGCCAGTTCAGGTGTCGTCTTCGTCATCTGATCTTGGTTCAAAATTACGAGGTCCGTCCCTAAATAGCCCTCGTGTTGCTTTAAAAGGGGACGTTAATATAACTAAACTAAACTAAGTAGTAGAGAAGGTGTCATCCAATAACATGGGTAGTTTGGTCCTAGAAAAGACTTCCATCTTCCGGTTTCTCTGAACTATGTTGGCAGAAAATATTAGGCTGCTAAACATTATCCCTAGACAAGAAAGCATTTTATCATCTTTCTTATTTTTTGCATCATTTTAATTGGAATCGCTTTTCTTGAAATCTGAACTAGAAAAAGAAATTTGGTTCTCCATAATCTACGCACTGATTCTTGTGCCATAAAGCCTCAAACCAACCAATCAACAGAATTAAAAAAGAAAAAAATATATAATTGAATTTCCTCTATAATTCGAGTAAATAAAATGTTGCCATTTCTTGATGCCCAACGTTAACAATCAAAAATATCTAAAGCATTCTAATCTCAACACTTCACTTTTCCACTTCATTAACATTCTTTTTGAATTCCCCGACTTTATGAAAGGAGCACAAATGCAGGAAATTTCATTTGCGCAGGATATCAAGTACCAAACTAAGTTTCTTCAAATATTTAAAATGAATTCCTGACGAAGACCGTGTTCGGCTGTCATTCATCTCAGGATATCGCAAATTCCTTTTTGCGTTCGTTGCGACAAACTTCTAAGGAAATTCCCACCGCAAAAAAATTAAGAAAACTTTTAGTAACTTTAACACATTTAAAATTAAAGTGCATTTTTTGAAGATACGTTGCTATTACTCCTAATTTTAAAATATAAATGCCAAAACGTGTTCATTTTTCTCTTTTTTTCCTCACTTCACTTCCGACTGCCGCTGAGATATTTTCATTAATTTTTAATTTAACTTTTAAATTTCATTATTCTCTTGTAAATATAGAGCATTCGATAATATGATATCACAATGCTTTATATTTTTTAAAGAATACATCCTTGAGATAAAATGATTGTGAAATGAAGTTTCATTCCTTATATTGGATGAATGCAATAGATTGAATTCTCTAATAACACTATTCGGCTGTTCCATATTATATCGCAACTGCTCTAAACGAAATCAAAGAGTTTCCTATTCGAAATAATATGATCGAAATATTCCGATTGTTTGAAAAAGGCTCAGACTTGTGAAGCTGTGTAGGAAAAATATATTGTTCCAAGCATTTCACCATTTTTAAACACAAAACTTTTTGGTTTTTTTTTCTCATGGTCCTTTCACTGACAGAAAAATATCACTAGTGTAAAAGATTCTGAATCTCAAAAAATAGACTCTGTAAAGCAAGACCGATGAAAAATTCATATCTTTTATCTTGGAAAGTTTTATGATGTAAATAGCCAACAGAATTCTGCAAGGTAGTCACAAAGTGTCTGTAAGAGAAATCTGTTGCAAATGTCATTCTTACTTTGAGATGTCTTTCGACAAATGTGAAATAAAGGAAAGTGCAGACTATGGACCTTTCTTTAGAGAAGTGCAAATTTATCACACATCGGAAGAGATGTGAAGGATTCGGTTGACTTTTGAGAAAATTGTTTGATTCTGAAGAAGATTTTTCGTTTGAAAGTTATGTCCGCTTTTTATATTTCTGCAATTTGGTAGGTGCAAGAAGGTGATTATTCAGATACATGTTTAATACAGGATTTCCAGCACAGATATTGATTAATGCATTCAAATTCAAAATCTCATGGTTATATTTATATATAATTTTATTATGAAATATATACTGATATATTTACAAATATTGTCACGAAGATTGGAATAAACACATCGTCAGCTTTAAACTAACAAACAAGTTTATTGAAGGAAAGTAGCGACTTGCGACTTGACAAGGTCGAGAATTTTCCCGCGACGAGCGGGAATCAGCTTTTATACACTAACAGAATATTCCAGAAACAACTCATTTACATAATAAAGAAAGGTCTAGAATGTTAGAGAACATAAGAAAACAAACGAAAAACCCATGCTTTGGACACAACCGCCATGACGATCACTGAACCCGCGTGCGTTGACCATTCGGCCATTGAGTTCACTGTAAACTTTCTTTATGCTGTAATATTACCTTGATTTCGTATTTTGAGAATGAATGAATTTGACTCAGTAAATGATTTTATATTTATTTGTTTTACATAATATTAATCCAAAAATATTTATTACCTATAAAGAAATTTCTTATTAAATTGTAATGCGTAAATTTGCTATTCAATTAACTGCGTACTTTCTTTGTTGATATAATAATGTATTGCTAGAATACTGCTATAAAAGTACTCATGCCAAAGAAGGAAAAATGCATTTTGAAAGAAGATAATATATGTTCAAAGCTTCTATTCCAACAATGCTTTTTTCATTGCAAATATCTTGTTAAAACTAGGATTTTTTTTCCATAAAATATCGCTTAAACTTATTAATGATATTGGTTCATTTCAGTTAAAATAGAAAGATAATCAATAACCCTATCAGAATAAAGTAGTTAAGTGCAGTAATAAAATTAACCAAAGGAACTCAAGTGCAATTCGAAAGAAAAAGCAGCATTAAACATAAAATCCACAACTTGATAGTAAAATTCCAACAAAAATATCACTTCCCATATTTGGTAAAATATATGGCGCGTCATTTAATAAGATGTTCTTTATTGATTTTTATAAAATTGCTCGAGAACTATCTAGAACTGCTTTATTTACAGAATTAATTTTTTTTCAGCTTTTTGTTATCACGATTCCCACCTCATAACTTTGGGAACAAATCATATGATTAATAAAACATGTTAAGGCCTTATTTTTGTAAGCACGGCTGAATAAGCTCAGTTTGATTGCTTCTGGGCTTGATTACAGTTTTTTAATTTTCATGTTATTATTTGAGGGGTGAGTGGGAACTTTACTTTTATCTTTTTAAAATTTCTAACACTTTTATAACATCTGAAAACAATGAAAATTAAAAACTTAGGGTATGCGACAACGTTAAAAACACAGGTTATCAACCACATTGGCGAAATGTTTTTAAATTGTTATTTTTTGTAGCTCAGACTTTCTTCTTTCCATAACAGTTGATCTTTTCTAGGAAAAGGAAGGCCTGACCCATCATCCAGGGTACATATTTTTTCAGCTGAATTTTGTCTTTGATTTCAATTTTCTCAAAACATTAATTTTCATAAAACTTTTCTTCAATTAACATAACATCTCAAAAACTTGGAGTATTTAAGTTAATGGTTTAGCGTATGCTTTAATAATATGGGTGATAAAATGAGCCAAAAGTGTTATTGTTGGTAAAATACTATTTCACTTATAATTGTTTTGGGAAAAATAAAGCTGTGAATTTATTGGAAAAAATGCATATATGCGCATATTTGCACCCATAACTTCTTTGCATCTTAAAATGTTTCCTAGAATTTGGGTTCATTTCATTCATCATTATATTCTATAACTTGTGTACAAAGAAAAATAAGATTGCTGCATTAAATTTTGTGTAGAGTGTTAGCCGTTTTGGTCAAATTACATTAAAATTTACTACAGATTTTCCTATTTCTTACATTCTCAAATAACTGTATTTAGAATATTTTGTATCAAAATTGGCAATACATATAAAAACCACAGTTTTAAATAATTTTTTTTAAAAATGATTTTTCAAAAATTTTATTTTGAACATAGTCGGATACCTTAATTAGATAATAGTACCACCGCATAGGTTAATCATGTATTGACTAAAACCAAAGATAACTCACGATAATCTCAACTCGAGACTTGATTCAAGGAACTAAAACTTATAATTTGTTTTTATCCACATGATAAAATGACTCGTATCCTCCAGATTTGGAAAGATACAAAAATTACAAATACAGTCTAGAACAAATGAGAAATAACAGAAAGTAAATCAATACCAAAACTGTTTTCAGGCAACTTGCCTGAAGATACGAATGCTCTCATGTCATAGCATTCTACCATTGAGACATTCAGTCAACGGAAAGTTGGATCAAGTTTTGTTACAATATGCATTGTCTTTCAGGTAATAATTTATAGGGTAATATCAATTGTATTTTTAGGTAAATATTTATAGATAGTTTTTCTTTACGTAACTACCTTGAATGGAAATTACAAATTTATTTTTCCTCAAAAGTTTTAGTAAAATACTTTAATACAATTTTTCAGTGAAGGGAATGAAGGAATAAATACATCTCTTTTCAGTTAACTTAAAAATGAATTTAGGATTTTTTTTCTTTTGTTGTTACTGTTAGTTTAGTGAATACACCAAGTTCTTTTACAATTCTTTTGACTAAATTTTAAAACTTTTCTTTGTCTTAGAATAAAACAGGTGTTTACTGAAGGATAGTTCAAGAAAAATAATTTTTTTATACACTAACTAGTAGAATAAACTTTTGGTAAAATAATTTCGTTAAGAACTTAATCGTTGCCGAAGAACGTTTTAAATATCAAAAATGTAATGTTATGCCGTCCTTTTTTTTTTTTTTTTGACAGAAATTTAAATTGAGATGACTTGTCATTCATTCTCGGCCACTATCAAAAACTCCTAAATAAAATAATGTTTTTTTAAAGGACAACTTTGAGATAAAGAGTTTTTAAATGATTTTAATGAAGGAAAAAAATCGTCTGCGAATTGTTGATATGTCAAATATGATCATTTCTCTCTCTTGTTTGTTTTGATGAAGTTTGGAATAATTTTTTATCTGGTATAAAAAAGTTACAAGCAGTTCTTCCTTCTTCCCTCCATTTGTTCCATTGCATGGCTTTTTGCATCGAAATTTACTGACTGCAATAAAAGTAAAATAAAATTAAATTTGTTTTGCTTCGGTGCCATTTTTTAACCTTTGAGGTTTTTTTCATTCACAAATTCAGAATTTTTTTTTTCCTCTTTTTCTTTTTAAATCTATCTCACCTCCCTCATTTTTTTCCCATCAAGCTTTTTTCTCTAATCAAATTTTGTTCCTAACCTGAATGGCGAAGAAATTTTAGATTTTATTTTCCGAACTTTTTTGGAATTTAACAATCGCCGTCAAAGAAGTTGAGGGATTTTTTAGAAATGATTTTTTAAAGTTAAGATTTGAAATCTATCCATGTGTACCTTTCTCACTTTGAATGCAATATCATACGGAACAAATTGCATTCCTTTAAGGACTCGATATAAATTTGAAATTAAGAGAAAAAAAATGCTATAGACGAAGATTATTGCCCTATCTATACCAGTTACATTTAATGAAGGAAAATCATTTAGTATTTCATAAAATAATTTCATTCGTATTCAGATACTAATTAATTATGATTCATTCATTACAAATCACTCATTTTAAAAAGTACAGAAAGACTTTTCGACCGTTTTTAACCTTTTGTCCCCTAATCGTCCAATATCACCCCTTTCGACAGGGACCTGGCTCTAGCATTTTGGGGGAGTGCTTGATTATAAATGAATTTCTTTTTAAAGTGCTCTTCAAGACATATCTTTCAGCCCTCAAACCTAATTAATTGACCGGAAGCGCCTGACGAATGGAGCGTTATGTGACGTTTAGGATTCATGGGGGTTAATACATACACAGTAATATAACTATTGCCGATGTGTCCGTTGAATTACGCCAAGGATCGTAACTGCGATGTTTGGGTTTGAAGTTCAATAACTTATCCATTCGAAAAAACCTTACTCTAAAATCTAGCAGGTGTTACTGGCTTATTAAGTTGTAACCACACCCACCCAAACACACACACACACATATATATATATATATATATTACTTTAATTTGTCTTAGTTAATTTTTTATTTTAAATTAGATCATATTATTTTAAAATATTCTATTATTTCGTATACAATTCTACATGACGTAAGTACAAAACGCCATTTCTTCCGAAGATATCTAAGTTATTCTTTTTCTGAGTCGACACGTGTCAAACACCTACAAAAAAAATCTCACTGTCCTCATTCACATCGCTGAAAGAAACCTCTCATACTTTTCTCTTGTATTCTGGTATGAGCAAAGGCAGTTTCTCAGTTCATCATTCAGTTCATCATTTTCTCAGTTTTCATCCGTTAGTATACAAACCATGTTCTCCTAAGGAAATATACAAGGTACGCCTAAAACATACGGCAAATTGAAACAAAACAAAAACAAAAAAAAACGGAAATAAAATATCCTTATTCTCCGTGAAAGTAAACTCGCGCATTTGACCACAATACACTTTTGAAATCGTTGTTAAAGTTGTCGGAATGGGTCTGTGAAGGTCTCTTTTGAATGGAGTGAAACACAGATGTCACACATCGTCGGATGTTTGATATGTCTGCAAACGTGTACCCTTCAAGATCAAAGTGAGTCAGCCAATATACGATTTATATTAAAATTTGAATAATTTGTAGAAATACCTGCCTCAAGATGCAATGTGACGGGAAAAAAAGTATGCCAACCCAAAAACATTATCGTGTTTAAAAATTCAGAAACGAATGCTCAAACTGCACTATTAATTACTTTTCAAGATATTCAAGATAATGAAAAAAAAATTTAATGATATCTCTCTAAATTTACGAGACGATATAAAAAGATCCTTCTTTATATTTCACGTCTGAGTAGCCTCTTAGCCGTTGCAGTTGCAGTGAACTGCACCGTTGCCCGGGGAACACCACGTGGAGGTGGGCTACTCTCGTTCCCCACCCGCCAACCCTCCCTCCATTGCTGCAACCGACACAGATGGTCTTTTTTTTACGATAACAGCATTATTGAGCCTTTTTTTTTTTTTTTTTTAAGATAACAGTGCTATTCAATTTTTTTAAGATAACAGAATTATTGAAATGTTGATAACTTGTTTGTTTCATAACTTTATATGACAGAAGAAGATAGTTTTTGATGAAGAAAAAAATATGAAGAAGCAGCTTCCAGAAGCACGAGACAGTTTTTGAAGGAGTATCCGGAGCAGTCTTTGAACTTATGTCTGCAGACAATCTTTGGATCAGTCATAAACGGCATTCGGAGACTGTCGACAGTTTCAATGTTCAACTGTCTACATCCGCTGTCGGTATTCCACCGGCAAATCTAGAGCCAGGCAAAACAGATATATTTCGTGCGACTCCACGAGTGGGACATGAATGGGAGCCAATCGGGCCGGCAAGTCCAAACCACAGCAGGTCTTGTAAACCATGTAGGAATTGACCACCGGTGCATCAGCTTTCTGGACTTGGGTCGGAGCCAGTTCAGCCGCAATGTCCAGTGCCTGGCAAAATCGGAACACTGCATAAGAGCGCACCAGGGCGACTCGTGGTTCCAGCGGATCAGATGGCACTTCCGCATTCGAATCCAAATAAGGATCAGAAACAAAATAAAAACGGGGATACAGGGAATGTTTTAGCAATTCCCAAATGGTCACCAAAACAATGAGACCACCGATGGCCGTAGCCACCGTGAAACAATCAAAAAACGTACCAAGCATTGCTCAGAACTAGAAAATAAAGTCGCACAACGATCGGTTGCAAAATAATAAATGAATTTTAAGAGAAATCAACAGTGTAATCTTTCATTATTACTTCTGCTTCATTGTTTGCATTTCCTTACTCTGTTGATTATTTAAACAATTAACTTGCTGTTGACAACAATAGCAAAAAAGAAGGTTGAAATTTTTTAGTTCGATAACAATTTAAATCTGAAGACAATTATTAGCATTCTAACAATCTGATATATATCACTACAAAATGATAACGCACAAGAATTTCAATGGAGGCAAAAATTTAAATTTATTATCGAAAGGAATTGTGTGGATATAAAAAATATATATATTTTGCAAATAGGCTTAGTCATTAGAATCTCCACGTGCAGTCAAAATTAATTTAATTTATCGACATTGCGATTAAGAAAAAAATAAAAACATTTCTTTTTCACCTTATATGAGTAGGAAATTAAACATTGCTCCCATTGTCCCAGATGGATGTGGGAACATACAAGTATTAAATAGCGAGGAAAAATGAAAAACAAAAGAAAATAGAGTTTAGTGCTACGTTGAAAAAGAACTGCATATTTTGTAAATTTTTATATAGCGAATTCGTATTTCACTAGTAACCGACTTTTTCATTGCACAATAACTTATTGCAAATTAAAGGAAGTTCAACTTTTCTTGAAAATAACAGTTTTCCGAATAACAAGAGTTCACAAGAAAGTGAAACAAATATCTTCCTTAATAATTGCCATTATATATGTACTTTAAATCTCTAAGTTCCATCAAATAAATTATCAAATATTTTAATATATTTCACTTTTACAGAGAAAAATAATAGAAATTTACAAAAATTGAATTTTTATACAGCTGCCTAGATTAAAATTGTCAATGATTGAGATGTTTTTCTTCTACTCATTTACAAGGAAGTTAATTTTCCAATGATTCTAAGTTGAAAATCTGTTGTGATACTCAAATCACGTACATTGACTTGTGACGTTTCTGCTCATACGTCTGGTCAATTTTTGAGTGAGATTTTCGCTGTAGGTTTCTGGGATAATATGCATGTGCCGTAAGTTTCTTAGATTAACAAAATTCGGAAATATTAATTCAATTAATCATTTGCATTAATTTTTTTAAAAAGACCATTAATTAAATAGTTTAAGTACTTGTTCTGTATGAATACTTACCACAACTACATGAAGTTGTATTATTTTAACAACATTCTACCATGTGAGATCGAGTTTATTATTGATGACTAAAAGAAGGCATTTTAAGTTAAAAAATTTATCGAACCTCTCGAGAAAAAAATAACTCCTCCCTTAGTTAAAATGTTTGTCCGGTTGAAACTTACTGAATATATCGGTCAGCATTCGGCAGTCTGTTGTAAAAAATGAAATCACTGTCACTACCTTTACTTTTCCCAAAGTAATAGCTTTAAAAATCAATGTTTCTGTCTCGGTTTTTTTAACAGTGCCTAATTTTAGTTTTCTTCTTACTATTATTATTACTTTATTATTATTATTTATATTAATTTCAGAATAACATTCTTTATGTTTTTCTGCCTTTTGAATTTCCTGGAGCATTCAAAGGTGCCTTCTGTTTTAATACGATAATTTTATAGCCGAACATATTATCCATGTATCTAATGGAAGTATTCCTAAAAATCCTCAATATGAAGACAGTTATACAGTTATCGAAATCGTCACTTGATTACATCTTTTTAAACAATGATCATCGATGAAATTTTATCTCATCATTTTAATCTCATCATTTTTTAGTAATCAAAATAATCATTTTAATTTTATAGTAATAAAAAATTTAATAGTTTTGCTGTAGTATTAAATTTGCGCGAGTATAAAATTAGGATCAAATTTTAGAATGAAAAAAAGACCAGGTCTAAAGTATTGTCATCCTGTGATGTGTTAAACTTGAGGTTTTCATATCTATTTAATTCAGAATTCCCAGAAATTTTCACAATACTAATTTCTAATTAATCGTACCATTTTCAGATGTAGGAATGTTTCATCCCGTTTATTTGATTAATTTAAGAGATGACAGATTGCTGATATGGATTTTATCGAATCATAACTTTGATATTTAACTTTTATATATAACTAGCCGGTACCCGGCGCCTTGCTGCCGCCGAAAAAGTAAATAATAAAAAGTGCAATTGATCAATAAATAATTTGGGCAATGTTTTATCGAAATATGATGAACGGTACGAAGGTATATAAAATACGAACAAACAAACATTTTTTTTTTTTGTATTAGATTTGTGTATTCTTTTAGAATTGTTTAAACTTGGTGTTCTTTCACAATGGAAGTGAAGGATACTATTTATTGTATCTCATGATTCGTTTCATATTCGTTCAGAATTCTCACATTTAATTTTAAAAAATGGAACTAAAATATTGTTCTTTTAAATTAATTGAACATAGAAATCATATTTTTACAATACAATCGCTAATATAGTTGAAAAGGTAATTTTTGAAAATTAAAATGGTGCAAAATTATTTGTACTACAATATTTTTGGTTGTTACAGCGAAAAACGCTAAAATTTAATTAAAATTAAAATCCCCTGGATTGTTCTCAGCAAAACTTTATCGTATAATCTGTAATAAAGCTGTTAAATCTAAGAATGACTTGCATGATATTTGTATACCATAGATAAAAAATATTAATCTTACACTTGGATTTAGCATTTACGCTGAATCTGTTGTTATTTGGAGAATAACCCTTGGAAAATAAATGAAGTTAAGATTCAAATTTCTTTTTAAAACATTTTAGACAATCGTACTATCCCCATTACCATCCCGTAGGTGTAAGCAATAAGTTGAGCAAGTTTCATCGCCATCGGATGAATGGCTTAGAAAGGCATAAGAGACACGCAGACAAAGATTCATTCTTTGCATAGATGAAAAAAACTAATGTTCTCATATAATATAAAAGAGTAAGTATTTTTCCTTCGCCTGCATCGCTTACATGCACCAAATGACACACAGTTGTGCTTAGATTTACCTTACACTTAGAATAACGAAATGTGCAATTTCGGTAAAAAAATTTTTCTCTACCGTTCTAATAGAATTTACTCATGTAGTTCGAACATTTCTAAACAATTCAAACAGGATATGTATATCCATTAGGAGACACAAAAGATTATATGGACCTAATCTATTTACTCTCTGCTTAATGTCACAATCTTGTGGATCTAAAGCGAAGCCCTATTTTGGGTGTGTGTATTGCGAGTTTTTAGAAATGCTATTCTTTATATGCATTTCATTTGTGTTTTTGCTACCTATGCTGGGTCTTTTCATTGGGAATAAAGCATCTCTTATTGTACTAAAGCTTTAAACTAGACTACAGTTGTAAACACTGGAAGGTTTTATGGTATAAACATATTTTCTATGTTTAATCAATTTTAAAAGAAGATATTTTAATCACGTTTTCTAACATTTAACTGGAAAATTCTGAACTAATATTAAACGAACCAAGAGATCCAAAAAATAGTTTCTTTCATCACCATTCTGAAAGAAAATCAAGCATAACAAACGTAAAAGAGTACGCAAATCTAATACATAAAAATTAAATTTTATTTGTAGAATAGAATAATAAAAATAGAATAAATACTATTTATGTTTCTCCTTTATGTATTCTTCTATTTCAATGAATGTATTCATTGTCGACAAGAAAATAAATGTCATTCTTCCTATCATTCTTAATTATTCCAAAAATATATATTCCTATATTTCAAATTCCAAACGATATTTCTTCTACAGCAGCAAAGCGAGGAGTAACAGCTAGTAAGTTATAAAGAGCTTCTCGACTGAATCAGTTCTCTATTCCTGTAATATTTCAGCCGTAATGATTTGTATTCTGCAGCCGAATTTGCAATTCTTTAAAAGAAATCTCATGATTTGAATGTGTGAAAGAAACGATGTCTGCTATAATATATAATGAGAAATGAGAATTTAATTCCCATTCCTTTTACCTTAATTAATAAGTAGCAAAAATGTAATTTAAAAATTATTTCTTAAAAATTATTGTAATTATTTCTACTTCTTAGATAGTAGAAATTTTGATTATTTTAAGCAAAATTTCTTTTTATGGGTATCCCAACCACAAAAATCTCCAACGATGTTACTCGTAGTGATTGCAACGTGCCGTAACGACTCGATTCTTGACTTCCTCCATATCTCCAGGCTCCAGATTCGGGGGGAAAAATCCGATCAGGTTTATGTTCCAGAAACAGGACAGAAAATATCGGAAACGAAGTGTGTCCGACGCAATTTTCTCGGTGCACTTCGCCTGCATTATGAGGCATAAACATTTCCTACCAAACTCGGCGCTTCTCATTCGTAAATTCCAACAGCTTTTCACCCCCCTAGCTGCAGAAAGCGACGTAAACCGAAGTTGACGCATAGCATCGTCTTGGACGTGCCCCTTCTCCCCACCAGCACTTGATTCGATCCGCATCACGTGCTATTTTTCCAGGTAAATCTAACTCTGATCCATCAGGCAGATTGTTCCTGTCGTGGAACGGGAGGGACGAAAAAGAAACGACCCTTGGCTGATCGGATGCCGTGGATGATGATCATCTCACGTCAGAGATGGGCTCGCCGAGATGAATCTACTTTATTATTTCGGGATGGATTTTTGGATATTCGTAAGGGAAAGCTAACATCTAAAACTTATGATGAAAGTTGAAGTGGTGAAAATGCTCTGATTTTATAAACTTTTTAAAAGTGTATCTGAACTTTTTAAATATATCCGAAGAAATGTAACCATTTTTGTGTCCAATCCCTTAAGTGATTGAGTAAAATTATGTCTTATAAATATATTTTTAGTTGAAATTTTTTTTCTGTTAAAATTGTCACTGTTATCAATGGCGAATCTTACAATATTGGGCCACTGTTTTAATAAAATAAGAAATTTAGTTTTGCTTTTCACCCTATTTTTAACTTAATCAACAAGCTGACTATTTAAATAATTCTTTACTTGATAAATATTAAAATAATGATTAAATACTAAATTCTTCTTAGTTAGATGTTAAAATTTTTGATTATTTCAAATAAAATTCATTTTCATAAGTATACTATCTACAAAAATTTTCATTTATAAAAAAAATAGTAATAATATTTGAAAATATTATTTATTTGTTTATTAAAACTCTTAGTTGGACGGCAACCATGTTTGTATTTAAATTACGATCAGAAATTCATCTTTTCAGCTCTGTTTAATTAAATTACATTCACTAGCTTATTTCGTTATATTTAAAGCTACGCTAGGGCTATTTTTTGATGGGACACATAATTTTGAGCCACTGGGAGATGATGAGAACGACATCTGAGCAGCCACTCCTTTTCCATCTTCCACAGTATACTGGAGAAGTTTGAAAATAATTAAAGTATAAGACTGTTTCGTAAAACAAAATTTTAAAAATTGGATTGAAAAAAACTATTTAAAATTATTGTTTTAAAATGTATTGCCAATTATAACACAAAACACTATAAACACAACAACATTATTTAAATATATATGTACTGAAAAATAGGAAAAATTGTAGTAAATATTAATGAAATTTAACCAAAATGGTTAACATTCTACACAAAATGGTAATGCTGCAGTCCAATTTTTCTTTGTACACAAGTTGTAGAATATAATGATGAATGAAATGAACCAAAATCTTAAAACAATGTTAAAATGCAAAGAAGCGATGGGTAAAAATATACGTATGCGTGAACCACAACTTCCTTTTTCTAAAAATACTTATAAATGAAAAAGTATTTGACCAACAATAAAACTTTTTTCGGTTCATTTCATTGCCCATATTATTTAAAATACACGCTGAAATTTTTATGTAAGAATCTTTATTAATTTTTGAGATATCAAGTTAACGGTGGAGAATTTTTATGAAAACGAAAGTTCTGAGAAAACTGGTGTTAAAGACAAATTTTAGGTGAAAAAATAGGCGTCCCTGTATCATAGATGAGGCCTTAATTTTCCTAGAAAAGACAAACTGTTTATGAAAGAGGAAATTCTGAACTACAAGAAATAACAATTTTTTTAAAAACTCGCAAATCTGGTCGATAACCAGTGTTTTGAACTCAATCATATACTTTAATAGAACGTTATGAAACCAATGAAAATTTCAGCAATGACACCTGATTCCTAATGCTTACATCATAATATGTTATAATTCATAAAAAATTAAGCTCTTTTTAATTTTTTTTATTTGATTATTTTACAAAAACAGCATTTTAAATAAAACACTTGCGGCATGATCTCGAACCGGCGACGATAGGCTGCTGTCTCATCAGAAATCTGATGTTGATGCTAATCAGAAGTATTTTAGCATATTGAAAAATTAACGTCATTTAAAATCATGTTCAAATGATGGAATAATATTGCTAAACACATTCATTTAATTGTACTTGTTTAGTGCTCAAAAAGGTGGAATTTTAGGATTTATAATTAATTAAACGTGCGCTATAGTTTTAAAATTCTCTA
>JAPMOQ010010921.1:459795-481307 GCA_026543055.1 Argiope trifasciata | reverse complement strand
TCGAGTTAGCTTCGATACCTGTTTTCTCCGAGCGGAGCTCGGTCACCCGCTGGTATATTGTAATATGACAAAATAGTATGAATTATGATAAATATTTTTACCATTTAATTTTCTTTCATTCATTTAGAAAATTAATATAAAAAATAAATAACTTTCAAAATATTTAAATTAAAATTTGAAACATCTGAAACATTTTTATTGTATATCTTTAGAAAAATTATTCACGGTCATTTCTAAACTGACAATCCAAATTAACTAAGATATCACCAAAACTAATCACGGCAGAGATTAACTGGAGAAAACCTCCGATCAAATTCATGTTATGTTGTTGTTGTTGCTGTGTCCGCGTTAACGCGGAAAGGGGGTGCAGAGGCTTCTGAAGGTAAATACCCCTGAGCACCCGAAGTCAGAAGTCTGACTTCTAGCTCAAATGAAGATAGCATACACACATTAGCTTGCAGAAAACCTTCTTATAGGGGAAGGGCTCATTCACGCATTTTACTGATAGAACACAAGGGAAGAACAACCATGCCCGAGTTTTGCGATGAAAGTTCCCATTCAACTAATTCTTGTTGTTACTTTACAAGCCTGCTGTCAGCTATTTAAACCTAGATTAGCGTCCCTTTTTTTTTAGATGTGTCATCAAGGGCGAAGAATATGACTTAGCTACTTCCGGCTTCACATACGCTTTTATAGCCCCTTTTTACAGCGGGGGACATTCACACTACTCACACATAAAACAGAATACCAACCATGCCCGGACCGGGACTTGTACCCGGGACGCCCAGAAAAGACGACAAGCTACCCCTCAGTCAGGAATCCGGAAGGTTCATGCTATAGAAATATGATATAAAGAATCAAATGCAACAGATGTCCAATGAGATTTTCTCCTTGTAATTCGTTCGGAGTTGTCTAATACATAAAAATGAATTTTTGATTGTTTGTATTTTATGCACTGCAGTATTGTTCATTTCATAGAGATGAAACTTTGCCAACTTATTGCTTTGAACCTGTTTTAGGGAAACAGTTGTAGAAAATGTTAGAAAACATTTTGACTGATGTATGTATTGTACCAATTTTTCTCAATAAATGCCTCTTTAAAGGGAAAAAGGATTTTTAAAAAATACATGCAAGCACCTAATGCTTTTTGTTTCCATTGTTAAATACGTTGCGCGACTCATTAAACATATTTAAAACAAACTGAAATATCACAAATATTTTTCATGCAATATTTTTAATTTTTTTACATGAACTTTGATGCATTTTATAATGCTTACAACCTACATAAAAGTCAAAATAATTACGCGTGATTCTGAAGAATTAACTAACAGGCAAGAAAACTGTTTCTATATTATTTCATTGGAATCAAGCTTAAACACATTGCCTCAATCGTTGCTAAATAATGTTTATATCAAGTTGATAAATAAAAAATAATGCCTCAAATTAAATATGCTTCCCATGTTAACTGTTATTACACTGCAAAAGCGGTGGAGGCCATCACCATTGCAAAGCAGCCAGTCCAAATCAATTTCTGTGTTTTATAATAAGAGAAAATAATCAGAAATGAAAGCTGTGTATCCATTTCGCCAAAATCGAGCCGTAGTGAATTTCAAATTCGAGAACAAACTAACGACTTTCCGGTAAAGTAAGGTCAAAATAAATGGGCTACTAATATAAATATAAAGTTAGCTGTTATATACATAGTTATATAAAGTTAGTTAGATATATATAGCTTAGTTATAAATATAAAGTTAGTTATACGTATTGCTGACTAAATATATTTTTCGAATTTTAATTCTTATTTGAAATTGGACTTTAAATTTATCATCAAAAAAATTCTGGAATAAATTTTGAATGCTATGAATTTGAATTTTTTTTTAACTATCTATTTTTGTTCAGGGAACTTGTAAATGGGATTTTTGAGAATCGCCAAGAAAGAGATTTCAAAAGGCAGATAATACAACGATTCTCTTCAAAACGTAATTACTGTTGAGGTTTTTGTTAATTAAAATATTGCTTTATTTTGGTTGATTTTTTTTTTTTTTTTTTTGTTTTAGAATGAATCACGAAAAAAACTCCAATTACGTCTCCGCACGATAAAATGAAGGCAAAAAAATAAATGATACGCAAAGTACAAATAATTAAGATGAAATAAAAGAAAACGATGTATCAAAGAATAAATAATTTATGTACAGCAATGCAAGCATCTGATAATAGAATGTTCTATTTATTAGTTTAAATTTGAGAAGTTTAAAAAATGTAAAGCAATATATTGGAAACAAACATATTAACCCTCAAGTTCTTCAGTATGTAAACTAAAAATAATAAAATTTGTATGTAGAAAAATTAACAATTTAATTAAATTTAATAAAAACAGTCTATAATAGTTTTCTGTTTCTCTTAATTATTGCTCCCACAAAAAATTGGTTGAGGATTTCTGGTTTATCTATCTTGCTTTAAAATATTTATTAAAAAAAGCAATTTGTAAATATCTCAACAAGATTAACAAAAAGAAAAATATCAATTTTACGTTGTCAAATAGAAAATGTATTTTATAAAATGGGGAAAAAATACGACTCCTACACGGTTTTGTGTTGGTCTCATTTTATATATAAAATACTTAAAAACATTTTTAACTAAAGTTACGCTAGAATTTTTTATTTTTTGAATATTTTTGACTATATAACTATTAATTTATAAATCATTATTGTAAATATGAAAACGACTATAATTATAAATGTTAAAAACAATGTGAATCTATAAACTAATTTTTAACGCATTTATTCCAATCGTATGGAAGAAAAATTTAAATAAATCCATCGATTAACTAACAATTATTACAAAATATTACAATAATGATTGTGTTCCGTGAGAGAGTTGCATGAGAAAATTGTGTACCTAACACAGCGTGTATGGTGACATCTTAATAAGCCAGTAACAGCCGCTAGACATTAGCGATCGCTTTTGTCGAATGGATAAGTTATTGGACATCAAAACCAAACATCGCAGGTTCGATCTTTGGCGGAATTTCACCTAGACATTGATACACTTTCACCCAACAACATCGCCTCATTGGTGACCCAGACCTGAGGAACTTTCAAAACAGCTGTCGTACGCCATCTACCCGCAACAAACGCAGCCAAAACCAAAGTCGTCAGCCTCACTTGACGCAGCAACAACACTCTCTTCACTCGCCGTAACGCTTGAAGCTATAAAAATCGTTCGTCTCTATAGACTCACTGGTAGCGGAGTATTGTGGTGACAACTTAATAAGCCAGTAACAGCCGCTAGACATTAGTGATCGCTTTTGTCGAATGAATAAGTTACTGAATTTCAAACCCAAACATCACAGGTTCGATCCTTGGCGGAATTCAATATCCACATGGCACAATTTCAGCCAACACCATTGACACACGTGATAATTTCCAACCATTCTAACGTGAAAAAATGTAAGATAATTGGAGTCAATGTCCAGAACAGCCACCTCGTGGGTGTTTCAAGGACCACTGTGTAAAGCGCCATCGTGTAAGGTTCAAGGACCACTGAGTAATTGACAGTCTACACTAACCTGAGTAAGGAACTTCCGCAGAGGAAAATAGTGGACGAAAGTCTAAGTTGAAGGACCATATTATACAGGTGTTGAAGAGCAAAATCAACCGAAATCGACAGGCCATACTACCGGAAATAACATCCGAGATGAATATTCATCTTCAAAATCACGTATCCATAAAAAACATTCAACGAGAGTTGCGTGCTGCGAACATTCATAGCAGAGTAAATATTCCAAAACCGTTCATTTCGGCCCGGAATACTATGAAAAGACCACAATGGTGCCTAGATCATCTAAACTGAACAACTTATATTTTTGACTACCTGGTTCCAACCATGAAACGTTGAGGGAGCTCTGTGAGGGTCAGGAGTGCAATATTTGATATGGTCTGGTCTGCTGATGGTCTAGGCCAGCCATACTCAACCTTTTTTTTTATAGGGGCCACAAACACGTTTCAGTCACGGTAGCCCGGGCCGCAAGTCAAAAATAATTAGGTGTATAAATGAAAAAGTAATATCAACCTAATGAAATATTTAGTTTAATGTAAAAAAGAATTTAACAAAGACGCTTACTTACTTATATGTATATCTAATGAGACTTTTGGAACTGAGAGCATTTTTTTAAAACTTTATCAATATCTGGCTTGTCGTTGCATGCTACTCTTATTATATCATCCAAATGGGAATCTGTCAGTTTATTTCTATTTACACTCTTTGTGTATTTCATTTTTGAAAAAGATGATTCGCACACATACGTTGACCCAAAAAATGTTAGCATTATTTGGGCACATCTTTGCACGCTTTTATATTTTTGGGGAACAATGCTCCAAAATTCCACATATTCCCTTTTTTCCCTTTTTTCTTTGAAAATTACTTCCAGGTTGGTGTCATTTTTAAAATCAATAAATTCATCAAACAACTCCGAGTAATTACAATTTAAAACTGAAGCCAACTCAGAAATAGTTGGTGTCTTTAAATGCCATGGATTTTCTACAAGTAACAAACAATTTTTTATTTTTCTGAGATCTTGAAACCTTTTTTGAAATTCGTTTAATAGTGCAGTTATAAAATTTGAAATTATGGAGCAGTTTTCTTCTGAAATGTAAATACCGTCCTCTCTGGTTTTTATAATAGTTGGAAAATTGTGTAGCTGTTTGTTCTGTATTTCATTATAATAAATACTTAGCTTTTCCTCAAATGCAAACACTTTATTTGCCATATTGGACACTATGTTATTTTCGCCTTGTAGACTCTGATTGAGATTGTTTAGTTTTTCCGTAATATCACATAGAAAACCTAAAAGACACCACCATTCATCGTTTTGTAATTCTGGGTGCCCTTTATTATTTTGCTCTAAAAATAGGATTATTTCATGGCGTAATGAAAAAAACCTTTCCAAAACCTTTCCTCTACTAAGCCATCGCACAGAGGTATGCAAAAGAACGTCGCTGTGCTCACTTCTCAGTTCTTCAAGAAGGGTTTTAAATTTTCTGTGGTTCAGTTCTTTTGCTCGTATATAATTGACAATATTGATAACTGTTTTCATTACAGCTTCTATTTCTGGTTGTACAGCACGGGCCGCCAAGTTTTCTTGATGGATAATACAATGGAATGTTATTAAATTGCTGCAATTATATTTTTTCTTAAATAATGAAATGAAGCCATTTTCGGATCCAGTCATTGAAGGACAACCATCTGTACACAAACACACGATTTTTTGCACATCAATTTCATGATGTTCTAAAAAATTACAAATAGTATCAAGGTAATCCGTGCCTCGGGTTTGACCTTTCATTGGCAGTAATTTTAAAAAGTTTTCATGAATTTCATTGTTTTCTGTACAATATCTAGCAAACACCGAGCACTGCGATGTTGCTGAAATATCGGTGCTGGCATCAAATGCTAAACTGAAAAACTTGCATCTTCTTAGGTTTTTTAATATATCATCGGAAATAAATTTAGAAATGTCTTCAATACGCCTGGTGCAAGTTGAATCCGAAAGCTGTATTTTTTTTATATCAGATACTATTTGTTTTTTGTTACTGTATTTATCAAAAAGTATATTAGCAGCACTAATAAAGCATTCCTTTACAATTTCCGCATCGGTAAATGGTTTCATATGCTTACCAAGAATGTAAGAAATTTCATATGATGCTTTTGTTACCGCCGAGTCTTGTGATAATGCCGCGAACATAACATTTTGTTGCTCATGCAATGATCTCTTAAAAAAACTCAATTTCTCATTTCTCAAAGACGATCCGGGAGGAAACGTTTCGTCGAAATCTTTATGTTTTGAAGTGAAATGACGAGAAATATTGTATTTCTTCAATATGATACTTTCCCGACATATCAAACAAGTAGCTGCGTTGTTTTTATTTGGCACAACAAAATAATCAGATTCCCACTCATCTTGAAACAATCTATTTTCACTTGATATTTTTCTTTTATACTTCGACGACACTCCTGACATTATTTTGAAAATAATAGGTATACTTAATTTACAAAACAAAACTATTATTTGGCAGAGGACGCGGGTACGTACACAAATTTAGTTTAATAATTTAGATTAAATTTATAACAAGTTTAGTTTCGATCGACAATCAAAGCGACACGCACTTAGGTCCATGGATCTGTGGTGCCGAAATTCTGATCGCTGAAGTATTATTTTTTGTATCACGTGCATCAGCGGAAATGCAAGATTTATTATTGTTATTTTAAAAGGATTATCCTCGCTGACTCACTGTATTTCCGCATTTTTTTTATGATGTATCTAAATATTTTTACTTATATGTTTTTCCGAGTTGGCAACCAGAAATTGCTTGAAAAATTAGTGTTTACTTTGGTTTCTGTTAATAAAGTTGTTTCGTAGAGTCGATGTTATTCCCAAATGATTTAACGTGTTAATTCTCTAATATGCATTGCATAACATCAAAATTTCTCTACAGATCTTACGGTCTGGCCACGCGTAAACACGAGCGGCGGGGCGACTTGCCAATTAGTAAAACACACGTCTCATTACACATGACAAGCAATGTTTAGCTTCGTAAGTCGCCCCGCCGTCCGCTTTTGCGCGTGACAAGACCTTTAAGGGGATTCCCGCGCCGCGTATTCCGTATTGTTTGCGCAACCATAGATTAGGATAGTTTGCGTTTCCAATTTAAGCAAATTATTGATATCGCTCACATTCCCATACTTCCCGTTCAATTACCAACTCTTTGAAAGGGCGCGAAATTTGAAGTTGTTTACAAATAAGTTGTAACTACCTAGTTTAATAATTGGGCCAACCAAAAAGCCTCCACGGGCCGCAGGTTGAGTATAGCGGGTCTAGGCCAATCTAATTAGATGATCTAATTTGACCATCAATCAAATTAGATTATCCCTTCTTTGCTATCTTTTAACTGTAGTAGAGAAGGTGTCATCTAATAACATAGATGGTTTGATCCTAGAAAAGAACGCGCTCCACGCATTATCTCGTAGTCGATAGTCAACGTGTTAAAACTTCAATGTCCCTACCCATGCCTGATATCAATACCCTCTGTCTAGTTAGATGTTCCTTTTTTTGCTATCTCTTAACTGTAGTAGAGAAGGTGTCCTCTAATAGCGTAGATGGTTTGGTACAATTACATATTATTTGGATAATTTTAATCACCAAGTTCTGTTGAGTAAAAAGTGGAGACTTCTGATATTTTGCACTTTCTTAAGTTTATACTCATAAATATGATTAAAATATTGGGTTATGCCGAATACTTTTTTTAAGGCCAAAAAGAAATCATTTCCTTATTTTTGTTCAAAACCTGAAAATAAGAGTATTACTTGTAATTGAAATAAAAAATACTGGAACCATTTTAGATGCGAACATATAGTATATTTGAAATGAACACAGCAACAAAGTCCAATCCATAAAAATGGCTTCGCAGATTTTGTTTATTAATTCCGTATTGTACACGAATTTCTTCGTTTCATCCTTGTGTAATCTACTTAACGCTTTAACACGTTCACTGCCACCACCCTCGCCTGATATGAGGACCATCTATCTAATTAGATGACCCCTTCTTTGCTATCTTTCAACTGTAGTAGAGAAGGTGTCATCTAATAACATGGATGGTCCTAGAAAAGATCGCAATCTGCAAGCTATCTCGTAGCTGGCAGTCAACGTGTTAAATTAGATTTCAAAAAATAATATGTACGATTAAGGCTTGTGTCTATATATCTTGGATTTTAAATCTTAAGAAATTTGAACGGGTCTTTGATATGTTTTTAGCTAAAAAGTTTATGAATATTATCATAACTCATTTAAAGAATTACGAAAAGTAATCCTGAAACAAGAATAACATAAAAGTATAAAATTATTAATTTATCTGTAATAATTAGTTAAGCTGTAATATTATTAATTGAACAGACTATAATGAATGTTATTGAATTGTATATTATTGTTTCAAGCTTTTAGATAACTTCAAATCAGAGATATTTCACACCGATAGACGCAAAGCCGTCGTACATGAGATCTTTTATTGTTGTCGAATTACACCCCTCTTTTTCTAAAGTTAACATTTCGTCACTAGCATTTTAAAATAAGCTCTTAAAAACAATCCATGCTATACTTCTATGTATTACATCTTCTGATTTCTCTGAAAAAGTAATATCGGGAGCATAAATATTATCTCTTAAGACAAGAAAGCATGATTTTTATCATCATTCTAATTTTTGCATCATTTTCATTGGAACTGTTTTTCTCGAAATCTGAATTAGAAAAAGAAATTTGGAGCTCCATAATCTACATATTGATTCTTGCGCCATATAAAACATCAAACCAGCCAACCAACCAATCAAAAGAATTTAAAAAGTAAAAAATTATCATTGAATTTCCTCTACAGTACGAGTAAAGAAAATACTGCCATTACTTGATGTCCAACGATTAACAATCAAAAATATCTAAAGATTTCTAATCTAATCACTTTCCTTTTCCACTTCATTAACAATGTTTTTTTTTTTTTTTTTTTTTTTTTTTTTTTTTGAATTCCCTAGCTTTATGATAGGATCACAAATGCAGGAAACTTCATTTGCGCAAGATATCAAGAATCAAACTGAATTTCTTCAAATATTTGAAATGAATTCCTGACGAAGAAAGGTCGTGTTCGACTTTCATTCATTTCGGGAAATCGCAAATTGCTTTTTGCGTTCGTTGCAACAAACCTCTAAGGAAATTCCTGCGGCAAAAAAGGAAGAAAACTTTGTAGTAAGTTTAACATATTTAAAACTAGAGTGCATTTTTCAAAGATATGCTGCTGTTACTGGTAATTTTAAAATCAAACTGCCAAAACTTGCTCATTTTTCACTTTTTCCCCACTTCTCTTCCGGCTGTCGCTGTGATATTTTCATTTTAAACTTTTTAATTTCATTCTTTTCTTGTATGTTTCATTCTTTTCTTTCTTTCCTTGTATATTTCTTTCTTTTCTTGTAAATATAGAGCTTTCAATAATCTGATATTTCAATACTCTGTATTTTTTAAAGACTACATTCTTGAGAAAAAATATTGCGAAATGAAGTTTCATTCATTATATTGGATGAATGTTATAGATTGAATTCTCTAATAACTCTATTCGGTTGTTCCGTATTATATCGCAACATGGTCGAAATATTCAGATTATTTGAAAAAGGCTCATATTTGTGAAGCTGTGTGTGAAAAATATATTGTTCGAAGCATTTCACCATTTTTAAACACAAAACTTGTTGCGGTTTTTTTTATCTCATGGTCCTTTGGCTGATAGAAAAATGTAAATAGCCAACAGCCAATAGTTTTATGATGTAAATAGCCAACAGAATTCTGCAAGGTAGTCCCAAAATGTCTGTAAGAGAAATCTGTTACAAATGTCATTCGTATTTCGGGACGTCTTTAAAAAAATGTGAAATAAAGGAAAGTGCAGAGTATGGACCTTTCTTTATAGAGGTGCAAATTTATCACACATCGGAAGAGATGTGAAATATTCGCTTGACTTTTGGGAAATATACTTGATTCTGAAGAAGATTCTCTGTTTGAATTTTTCTACATTTTTCATGTTTCTGCAATTTGGTAGTTTCAAGAAGGTGATTATTCAGATACATGTTTATTACTGGATTACCAGCACAGAAACTAGTTAATTTAATCGAATTCAAAATCTCATAGATATATAAATTTATATTGGGTTGTGGAATAAGTTCATGGCGTTTTTATCAAAGACTTTTTTAAAGAAAATCTTTAGTAATAACAATCGATTGTGTATTAACCGCTGTTGTTTACGAACTCCTCCCACCCCCCTACCGATTTGTCCATGCCGTTCCGCCACAAATTGTCCGGTCTGGTTTTTAAGGCCCTCTTTATAGTCGGAGGTTACACCTCTCATACAGTTCGACAGGGAGCGGAAAAGATGATAATCCGACGGCGCAAGATCCGGAGAATACAGTGGATGCTGAAAGACAACCATTCGAGCTCTTGGAGTGTTTCTTTGACGACTTATGCAACATGGGGCCTAGCGTTGTCAAGAACGAGTATATTTTATCCTTGCCGATGGGGTCTTTTCAATCACATAGCCTCTTTCATGCAATGTAGCTGGGCGATGTAGAGTCCCTTGGTGACCGTGATATTCCTTTCAAGCATTTCCCTGAACACCATGCCCTCCCAGTCCCCCACCCCAAACGCAGATCATATTTTTCTTTGGATGGATTTCAGGCTTGACCATTTCTTTGCTACAGACTTGCTTATGACACCTTCTCCGTTGCAAATGTCCCGTGCTGCTTCAGCAGCTTTTTGGCCTGGATGAAAAGCGAAGAAGAGCAGGTGTTGATTTTTACCTCCTGGATATTCCCTTTCTAAGCCTTAAAAGTAATTAAAAATGAAATGACTCAAAAAGACGATTAGCACAGTTTTGTAGAGCAGGAAGATCTTCATCGAATGAATACTATACACTTTGTCAAACAGCAAAAAAATTGTTGGAAAACAACATAAATATAAAACCTCTACGAACTTATTCCCCAACCCTTACATAATTGTATTATAAAATATTTGCCAACATAATTACCAAGATTATCTTCATTTCGTATTTTGAGAACGAGTGAATTTGTTTCAATAAATGATTTTATGTTTATTTGTTTTCCATAATAATAATACAAAAATATTTATTGTCCATCAAAAATTTCTTATTAAACTCTAATGCGTAAATTTGCTATTCAATTAACTGGGTGCTTTTTTTGTTAATATAACGACGTATTGTTAGAATACTGCAATAAAAATACTTATGCCAAGAAGTAAAAATGCATTTTGAAAGCAAATAATATATGTTCAAAGTTTCTATTCCAACAATGCTTTTTTCTTTGCAAATAAATTTTTAAAATTAGGATTTTTTCCATAAAATACCGTTTAAGTTTATTAATAATATGGATTCCTTTCAGTTAAAATTGAAAGATAATCACAAACCCTAGCGGCAATAAAGTAGTTAAGTACACTAATAAAATTAAAGGAACTCAAGTGCGATTCGAAAGAATAAGCAGCATCAAACATAAAATCCACCACTTGGTCTTGAAATTCCAACAAAAATGTCACTTCCCATATTTGGTAAAATATATGGTGTGTCATTTAATTAGATGTTCTTTCTTGACTTCTATAAAATTGCTCAAGGACTATCTAGAACTGCTTTATTCACAGCATTAATTTTTTTTCAGCTCTTTGTTATCACGATTCCCACCTCATAACTTTGGGAACAAATCATCTGATTGATAAAACATGTTAAGGTATTTTTTGTAAGCACGGCTGAATAATCTCAGTTTGATTGCTTCTGGGCATTATTATGCTTTATATTTTCATGTTATTATTTGAGGGATGGGTGTATACTTTTATCTTTTTAAAGTTTATACCATTTTTATAATATCTGAAAATAATGAAAATTAAAAAACTTAAGGTGTCCGACTACGTTAAAAACACAGGTTATCAGCCATATAGGCGAAATTTTTTTAAATTGTTATTTCTTCTAGTTCTGTCTTTCTTCTTTCCAAAACAGTTGATCTTTTCCAGGAAAAGGAAGGCCTGACCTATGATGGAGTGTTGCATACTTTTTCAGCTGAAATTTGTCTTTGACTTCAATTTTCTCAAAACATTAATTTTCATAAAAAAATTTCTCAATTAACATAAAATCTCAAAAATTAATAGAAATATTTAAGTAAAAATTTTAGCGTATGTTTTAAATAATATGGGTAATGAAATGAGCCAAAAGTATTATTTTTGGTAAAATACTTTTTCACTTATAGTTGTTTTGGGAAAAATTAAGCTGTGAATTTATTGGAAAAATTGCATATATGCGCATATTTGCACCCATAACTTCTTTGCATCTTAAAATGTTTCCTAGAATTTGGATTCATTTCATTCATCATTATATTCTACAACTTGTGTACAAAGAAAAATAAGATTGCTGCATTAAATTTTGTGTAGAGTGTTAGCCGTTTTGGTCAAATTTCATTAAAATTTACTACAGATTTTCCTATTTCTTACATTCTCAAATAATTACATTTAGAATATTTTGTATTAAAATTGGCAATACATCTAAAAACCACAATTTTAAATAATTTTTTTTAAATGATTTTTTAAAAATTTTCTTTTGAACATAGTCGGATACCTTGATTAGATTATACCACCACATAGGTTAATCATGTATTAACTAAAGCCAAAGATAACTCTCAATAATCTCAACTCGAGACTTTATTCAAGGAACTAAAACTCATAATTTGTTTTTATGCACAGGACGAAATGACTCGTATCTTCCAGATTTAAAAAGATACAAAAATTACAAGTATAGTCTAGAGCAAACAAGAAATAACAGAAAGTAAATCAATACCAAAATTATTTTCAGGCAACTTGCCTGAAGATACGAATGCTCTCATGTCATACCATTGAGACATTCAGTCAACGGAAAGTTGGATCAAGTTTTGTTACAATATGCATTGTCTTTCAGGTAATATCAATTTTAGGTAATATCAATTGTCTTTTAGGTAAAAACTTAGAGATTGTTTTTCTTTACGTAACTACCTTGAATTGAAATTACAAATTTCTTTTTGCTCAAAAGGTTTAGTACAATTTTTCAGTGAAATGAATGAAGGAATAAATACATCGCTTTTCAGTTAACTTGAAAACGAACTTAGGTTCTTTTTGTTGTTACTGTTAGTTTAGTGAATACACCAAGTTCTCTTACAATTCTTTTGAATAAATTTTTAAACTTTTATTTGTCTTAGAATAAAACAGATGTTTACTGGGAAGAGAGTTCAAGAAGAGAAGAGAGTTTTTTTATACACTAAACCAGTGATTCTCAACCCGTGGGGCGTGCCCTCCTAGGGAAAAGCCAGAATACTAATGGGGGGCGCGAGCATATCCAAGAGAAAATGTTATTTTAAAAAATTGATTAAGTGACTGAAAGGAAAGAACATACACACACATACAAAACAAAATACATTTTGACATATTTAATAATTAACGTATTAAATTAAAACAACTGTCTAAAAAACAAATTTAATAATTATTAGTGACTTCCTTGGGCCAGTCTTGCAGAGCAAAGTTTTTCGAATGACGGTTTAATATTAGAAATAAACACTCTCAGTTCTTTTTCTATACTTAGCTGAGATCTATATCTTGTCTTCATAGAAGCCACGCAGAAAATCCAATTTCACAAAGATAAGATGTTGAAAATGGGAGTAGAATGCGAAATGCCCTTGTTTTTAGTGCAGAAAACTCATCATCCACTCCTGCCCAAAATTCAAAAAGTGATTTATTACTAAATTGTCTTTTGGTTTCGCCGCTTACTGTGAAGTCTATGAAGGTTTCTTCCTCTTCAATTGAGAATCCGTCAGCAGTATTTTGAAATGGATCCCTCACCCACTTGTAACTTGATGTCAGTTTGTCGACAGCAAGAAAATACTTTTTTAAAATTCTTTGCTAGCATTGCTAAATGATTTTCAATGGATACAAAAACAACTTTTACATGTTGTTCTTCAGCCTTGTAAATTTTGATACAATCATTCAAATTTGCAAACATTGTTAAGTTTTCTTGCCTTAAATTTCTGCTCCACAGTTCCAATGTTCTACAAAAAGCATTAATTTTATCACTCGTATCCAATATATGTGTATTTGCTCCTTGCAGTTGAAGATTCAAGTCATTTAATTTCTTGAATATGTCGACCACGTAGCTCAATTTCATCACTAATAAACTATAGCGAAAATTCTCAGCTTCAGGTCTGTTTTCCTCTTCTAGGAAAAAGGCGATTTCTTCTCTTAATTCATAAACACGTTGCAAAATTTTCCCTCTTGATAACCATCTTGCCTCGCAATAAAATAGTAACGCTGAATGTACTGCATTCATGTCTTTACAAAGTACGGAAAAGATTCTTGATATCAGGGGTCTCATTTTTATATAATTTACTACGGTTACAAACGCAGTTAACACAATATTCAAACCAGGATTCGTTTCCTTGGAAGTAAAGCTTCTCTGTGGATCATGCAACGTGTCCAGACGCACTGTGGCAATTTTTGTTTCACAAGTGCTTGAATACTTTGGAATCTTCCGGACATAGAACGAGAACCTTCTGTACATATTCCGACGCAATTTTTCCATTTTATGTTTGTCTCATTCATAAAATCATTTAAGATAGCAAATAATGCGAGTGCTGTTGCTTTGAGTTCTATAGGTTTGCAGAAAAGTAATTCTCCTACAACTGACAAATCATCACAAAATCTAACATAGGCAATAAAATGAGCATTTTTACTACTATCTGCTGCCTCATCGAGTTGTATTGAAAACAATTTGTCACGCAATTTCGACAAAAACTGACACTCTACATCTTCAGCTATATCAGCGATTCGAAGAGCAACAGTATCATTTGAAAGAGGTATAGACTGTAATTGTTTTGCAAAATTATCTCCAAACATAATTTCTACAATCCCAATTGCTAATGGCAAAATAAGCTCTTCACCAATGGTGTGAGGCTTTTCACATCTGGCTATTTTATATGAAACTTTGTCAAAGCTTTTCATTCACTGACAAAGTTTTTTTAAACAACGATTTTTGCTTTTCTTGTGATTTTAATTTTAAATCGAAGAACTCCCTGGGTTTGTTTACGTACTCACTATGAAGCATTTCCAAATGTCGTTTAAGTTTATTAGGTTTCATGCTGTCTGCCGCTAACATTTTTGAGCAAATGATACCCAGGGGCCCTTCTTCTTCATTTACTTCAGTACTAGGGAATCCAAAATTTAAGTATTCTTGAGAATATTTTCTTGATTTTACTTTCGGAACCACGCTTGTCTGTACACTTGTTGATGGTTGTCTATCGTCTAATGCTCGCTTATACCAGCTTAAAAATTTATCCATGATTCTGCATAAGTCTGCTGCTGTGAATATCTAATACGGTGAATTGCAATTACACGAAAATATACTTAACATACACATTCAGAATACACTCAATAGCGATAGAAGAATCGACTAGAATGAAATTGTCTGAAATTGAAATTGGCTTCACTGAACTTTCTCCTTCTCCTTTTGAGAAAACGTTTGTTCACATCTGCACACGCTTCTAACTTGACTTTTAAGCTGGCATGACAAATTCCAGAAAAATCGAAACTTCTCGCAAAACTGCGAGAATTCCCGACATGGAGGGATGCAAGACCGATAAAAAGGCATAGGATTCTTGTTTTTTCAATGCTGAGGATCGGTGTTGCAAAATGTCAATAAAATGCCGTATTCTTGGTAATTTGTAAAGTTTAAAATTAAGGTAGTAAGTTTAGCTCCAAAATACTCAAAATACATTAGTATTGTATACATTTTATTGTATGCGGAGGGAAGGGGGGGGATGAAAATTATAATTTAAAATTGGGCCATGAATACTAAAAGGTTGGGAAACACTGCACTAACAAGTAGAATAAATTTTTAGTAAAATAATTTGGTTAAGAAGTTAATCGTTGCTGAAGAAAGTTTCAAAAATCAAAACTATAATGTTATGCAGCTTTTTAAGTTTATCGCTGGGATTTATTCTTACTTTGCTATGTAGTCTCGTTTCTTTTCTTCCTTTTTTTAAACAGAAATTTAAATTGAGGTGACTTCTCATTCATTCTCGGCCACCATCAAAAACTCCTAAATAAAAAATAAAAAAATGTTTTTTTCAAATGACAACTTTGCGATAAAGAATTTTTTAATGCCTCTTTTGAAGAAAAAAAATCGTCTGGGAATTGTTGATATGTCACATATGATCATTTCTCTTTCTTGTTTGTTTTGATGAAGTTTGGAATAATTTTTTTTTACTGGTATAAAAAAAAATTACAAGCAGTTCTTCTTTCTTCCCTCCCATTTTTCCATTGCGTGGTTTTTTGCATCGAAATTTACTAACTTCAATAATAGCAAAATAAAACTAAGTTTCTTTTACCTCGATGGCATTTTGAAATCTTTGCTTTTTTTTCTCAAATTCAATTTATTTCCTCTCCTTCTTTTTAAATCTATCTCGCCTCCCTCACTTTTTTCCATCGAACTTTTTTCTCCAATCAAATTTTGTTCCTAACCTGAATGGCGTAGAAATTTCATATTTTATTTTCCGAACTTTTTTAGAATTTAATAATCGCCTTCAAAAAATCTGATGAACTTTTTAAAAACGATTTTTTTTTAAAGTTAAGATTTTAAATCCATCCATATATATCCTACCTACTTTGAATGTAATATCATATGGAACAAATTACATTCCTTTAAGGACTCGATATTAATTTGAGGCAAAAGAATGTTACAGACGAAGATTATTGCCCTATCTATACCAGTTACTTTTGATAAAGGAAAATTATTTTGAATTTTAATAAAATAATTTCATTCATATTCAGAAAATAATTAATTATAATTCTCTCAATACAAATCACACTATTTTAAAAAATGCAGTAAAACTTTTCGATCGTTCTTAACCCTATGACTCCTAACCGCCCAATATCGCCGATTTCAACAGTGACCAGGCTCTAGCACTTTAGTGTTAGTGCTTAATTTTAAATGAGTTTTTTTTTTAAGTGCTCTTTAAGACATATCTTTCAGCCCTCAAACCTAATTAATTGACCGGTAGCGCTTGCCGAATGGAGCGTTATGTTATGTTTAGGATTCATGGGGGTTAATACATACATGTGATGAAGGTGTAGGCGGAATTTTGCCAATTTGTAAGTTGAATTCCGACAAGGATCGAAACTGCGATGTTTGGGTTTGAAGTTCAGTAACTTATCCATTCAATAAAAGCAACGCTCATGTCTAGTAACTGTTACTGGCTTATTAAATTGTAACCACATATACATACACACACACACACACACACACACACACACACATATATATATATATATATATATATATATATATATATATATATATAACTTTAATTTGATAACTTAAATTAGATCATAGTATTTTAAAATATTCTATTATTTCGTATACAATTCTACATGGCGTAAGTACAAGTACAAAACGACATTTCTTCCGAAGATATTTAAGTTATTCTTTTTCTTAATCGACACTTGTCAAATCCCTACAAAAAAATGCTCACTGTCCCCATTAACAGCGCTGAGAGAAACCTCTCACACTTCGTATATAAGCCATGTTCACCCATGGAAAAAAACATGATGCATCTAAAAAGTACAGCAATTTAAAACATAAAACAAAACAAAGCGCGGGAATAAAATATCCTTATTCTCCTTGAAAGTAAACACACGCATTTGACCCCAATACACTTTTGGTATCGTTGATAAAGTTGTCGGAATGAGTCTGTGAAGATCTCTTTTGGATAGAGTGAAACACAGATGTCACCCATCGTCGGATGTTTGATATGTCTGCAAACGTGTACCCTTCAAGATCAAAGTGAGTCAGCCAATATACGATTTATATTAAAATTTGAATTATTTGTAGAAATACCTGCCTCAAGATGCAATGTGACGGGAAAAAAAGTATGCCAACCCAAAAACATTATCGTGTTTAAAAATTCAGAAACGAATGCTCAAACTGCACCATTAATTACTTGTCAAGATTTTCAAGATAATAAAAAAAAAAATTTAATGATATCTCTCTAAATTTACGAGACGATATAAAAAGATCTTTATTTATATTTCACGTCTGAGTAGCCTCTTAGCCGTTGCAGTTGCAGTGAACTGCACCGTTGCCCGGGGAACACCACGTGGAGGTGGGCTACTCTAGTTCCCCACCCGCCAACCCTCCCTCCATCGCTGCAGCCGACAAAGATGGTCTTTTTTTTTTACGATAACAGCATTATTGAGCTTTTATTTTTTTACCGAAGATAACAGTGCTATTCAATTTTTTTAAGATAACAGATTTATTGAGATGTTGATAACTTGTTTGTTTCATAACCTTATAAGACAGAAGATGATAGTTTTTGATGAAGAAAAAAATATAAAGAAGCAGCTTCCAGAAGCACGAGACAGGTTTTGAAGGAGCACCCGGAGCAGTCTTTGAACTTTTGTCTGCAGGCAATCTTTAGATCAGTCATAAAAGGCATTCGGAGACTGTCGACAGTTTCGATGTTCAACTGTCTACATCCGCTGTCGGTATTCTACCGGCAAATCTAGAGTCAGGCAAAACAGATAGATTTCGTGCGACTCCACGACTGGGACATGAATGGGAGCCAATCGGGCCGGCAAGTCCAAACCACAGCAGATCTTGTAAACCATGTAGGAATTGACAACCGGTGCATCAGCTTTCTGGACTTGGGTCGGAGCCAGTTCAGCCGCAATGTCCAGTGCCTGGCAAAATCGGAACACTGCATAAGAGCGCACCAGGGCGACTCGTGGTTCCAGCGGATCAGATGGCACTTCCGCATTCGAATCCAAATAAGGATCAGAAACAAAATCCCCAGAAGTTGGTAAACGGGGAAATAGGGAATGTTTTAGAAATTCCCAAATGGTCACCAAAACAATGAGACCACCGATGGCCGTAGCCACAGTGAAACAATCAAAAAACGCACCAAGCATTGCTCAGAACAAGAAAATAAAGTCGCACAACGATCGGTTGCAAAATAATAAATGAATTTTAAGAGAAATCAACAATGTAATCTTTCATTATTACTTCTGCTTCATTGTTTGCATTTCCTTACTCTGTTGATTATTTAAACAATTAAATTGCTGTTGACAACAATAGCAAAAAAGAAGGTTGAAATTTTTTAGTTCGATAACAATTTAAATCTGAAGACAACTACTACCATTCTTAATAATGGGATAAATACCACTACAAAATAATGACGCAGAAAATTTCAAAGGGGGGTAAAAATTAAAAATTATTATCTAAAGGAATTTTGTGCATAGAAATAAAAATATTTTTTTGCAAATAGGCTTAGTCATTAGAATCTCCGTGGCAGTCAAAATTAATTTAATTTATCGACATTGCGATTAAGGAAAAAAAAAAGCATTTCTTTTTCACCTTAGATGAGTAGGAAATTAAACATCGTTCCCAATGTTACAGATGGACGTGGGAACATACAATTATTAGATAGCGAAAACAAACGAAAAGCAAAAAAAAAATGGAATTTAGTGTTAAATTGAAAAGGAATTACACATTTTGTAAATTTTCACATAAGAAATTCGTATTTGACTAGTAACCGACTTTTTCTTTGCACAATAACTTATTATAAGTTAAAGGAAGTCCAACTTTTACTTGAAAATAACGTTTTTCCAAATAACAATAATCGCCATTATGTATGTACTTTCAATCTGAAAGCTCCATCAAATAAGCTATTCAAACGTTTTAATATATTTCTCTTTTACGGAGAAAAATAATAGAAATTTACAAAAGTTGAATTTTTATACAGCTGCCTAGATTAAAATTGTTAATGAATGAGATGTTTTTCTTCTACTCATTTACTAGGAAGTTAATTTTCCAATGATTCTAAGTTGAAAATTTGTTGTGGTACTCAAATCACGTCCATTGACTTGCGTCGTTTCTGCTCAGACGTCAGGTCAATTTTTGAGTAAGATTTTCTCTGTAGGTTTCAGATATAATATGTTTGTTCCGTAAGTGTCTTAGAATAACAAAATTTGGAAACATTAATTCAATTATTTATTTTCATTAATTTTTTTAAAAGATCATTGATTTAAAGATCATTTAAAAAGATCATTTTTTTAAAAGATCATCAAGTGTTTAAGAACTTGTTTAGTATGATACTAATCACAACTACATGAAGTTGCGTTCTTTTAACAGCGCTCTCCCATATGAGATCGAGTTTATCATTGATGACTAAACGTAGACATTTTGAATTCGAAGTTAAAATATTTATCGAATGTCTAGAGAAATAAAATAATTCATCCCTTAGTTAAAATGTTAATCCGGTTGAAACCTACTGAATATATCGGTATTCAGTTGGCAGTCTGTTGTAAAAAGCACTGGCACCTCCTTTACCTTTCCAAAAGTGACAGCTTTAAAGATAAATGTTTCTGTCTCGATTTTTTTTAATGGACCCTAATTTTTTTGCAAGTAGTTTTCTTTATTTTTTTCCTTCTTCTTATTATGATTTTATTATTTATTGTTATTATTATTTATATTAGTTTCAGAATTAGGTTCTTTATGTTTTTCTGCCTTTTGAATTTGATGGAGCATTCAAAGGTGCCTTTTTTTAATATGTTAATTTTATAGGCGAACATATTGTCCACATATCTAATGGAAGTGTTAATAAAAATACTCTTTATGGCACGTGATAAAACTTTTTGCCGTTAACGGAGAGCGAGCGAGATGCCTGCTTGCACCAGTTTTACATCAACATCAGATATGGTTGTATACAAAAAAATAGACATATAAATAAAATAATTAACTAAATAAAAAAAAATAATGAAATCACATAAACAGTTGTACAGTCATAGAAATCGTCACTTGGTTATATCTTTTTACTCGGTGATCATCGATGAAATTTTATCTCACAATTTTAATTTTATAGTAATCAAATGTTTAATGAATAGTTTATTTATTTGCATTGAAACATATCAATGCATAAAACATAATTCTGCAATATATAAGAAAAGAAAGCGTTTTTTAATAATCTTTAGTTTTATTTAAAAATCACCCTTTTTTTAATTTTTGCCATTTTGTTCGCACTTAAAAATATGTTTTAAAATTATATTCATCATTAATTTATAAACTTTTTATTACCTACAAGTTTTACTGGAGTATTAAATTTGTGCGAGTATAAAATTAGGATCAAATTTTAGAATAAAATAAAGACCAGGTCTTAAGTATTGTCATCTTGTGATGTGTTAAACTTGAGGTTTTCATATCTATTTAATTCAGAATTTCCAGAAATTTTCACACCTCTAATTTCTAATTAGTCGTACCATTTTCAGGTGTAGAAATGTTTCATCCCGTTTATTTGATTAATTTATAAGTTGACAGACTGCTGATATGGATTTTATCGAATCATAACTTTGACATTTAACTTTTATATATAACTAGCCGGTACCCGGCGCCTTGACGCCGCCGAAAAAGAAAATAATAAAAAGTGCAATTGATCAATAATTTGGGCGCTGCTTTAATGAAGTAGAATGAACAATACGACAGTATATGAAAAAAAACAAATAAATATTCTTTGTTGTATATTAGATTTGTGTATTCTCTTAGAATTATGAAACTTGGTGTTCTTTAAAAATGGTAATGGAAAAAACTATTTATAAACTCTCTTGACTATTTTAATATTCGTTCTTAATTCTCAAATTTGATTTTAGAAAATGTGAATAAAATATTTTTCTTTCAAAATTGATTTTACATAGAAAACATATTTATACCATAAAATTGTTAATATAGTTGAATAGATAAATTTTAAAATTTTAGATGGTGCAAATTTATTTGTAATGCAATATGTTTGGTAGTAACAGTGAAAAACGCTAAAATTTAATTAAAATCAAAAATCCCCTGGGTTGATCTCCCCTAAAATCGCATAATCTG